>CM040436.1:34666958-34827351 GCA_022702705.1 Papilionanthe hookeriana x Papilionanthe teres | reverse complement strand
CTTATAATTTTTGATTTTATAAAGGCTTTAGAAAATCATTAACCAACTTTTACTAACTAAGTTTAATTTTAAGAATTCAAAGAATATTTAACTACCAAATCATAAGATTTCAAAAATTTTTCATTCACTTTGAAAATAATTATAGTTTATTATATTAAGATCACATAAATTATTTACAAGAAAAAGACCTTCATAAAAATCTTTTCTAATAAAGATTCATGCATAAAAATTAAGTAAAAAATGTAATCACTTTTTTTCTTATAAACTAATTCAAGTGAAGCCAATTTTTGATTAAGCATCTCCTCATGCTTCTCCTCTTTTTTTTTGTTTTTAGAGAGGATTACTATATTTGGATAGCCTGTTAATGGTTTTGAACTTCGCTATCCTTAACTTATATTTTCAAACCTATACATTTTTACTTAATTATTATAACATGAATACATTTCAAAAAGAATTTCAATCTTTTCTTTTTCAAGTTATAATTTTTGATTTCTTAATACTTCTAAAATTCAATTATTTCTATTATGAATAGAAAAATTTCTTAATCTTACTCTTCTTTAAGTTCAATAATTCTATTCTTAAAATCAATCAAAGTTATTGAAATTTTGGTTAGGTCTACTAAATTATTTATAATTTAAAAAATTTACATAATCTTAAATAGATTCTTCATTCCTTATGTTTTGTTAATATTTTTTAGAAAATATTAGTTCATTAAGGACAAATAAAATTTAAATTTGTATGTATTATCCCTTCCCCCAAACTTAAATTTTGGTATATCATGAAAAAAATTAAAGTATGAGAGAAAGAAAGGTATAATTTAAAAAGGAATTTTTATAAGTATGTAAAAATAGTCTAAAAAGAAAAATTTACTTCTACTCATGCTTTTCATGAATATTACTAAAATAACGAAGCATATATAAAAGTAAGCAGTGCTCATATATATATATATATATATATATATATATATATATATATATATATATATTTATATTTATAAATCAATAATACTGAATTAAATGACTATACTACTCAAAGTAACAAAAACAAAACAACATTACTAACTATTTAAGAATACTAAACGAGAAAGTAAACAGAAATAAACATTAATTCATCCAAATTTCAGTTTTCAACACAATACACTAAATATCTAAAACAGTCTCAACATCAAACAATTCACACAAAGTTTCATAAACAAATCTACACTAACAAACAACAAACAGTACGAGCAAACATGAAATAAACTAACAACAAAATCAGCACATTTAAAAGATAAATCAAGCTACTAATCACTATCTGTAGCCTCGTCATTGTCATCACCAAAAGAAAACACCACATCCTTTGGATCAACATACGATGTAAATCTAGGACAGGTGGGAAACTGAACATCATGCTCACCCCTTTAAGAATCTCACTAAAGACTCTGAATACTCAGCATCATAATCACGGGTTCGAGGAAGTCCTTCTGCTAGAAGTTCAGCTACCGTCACTCCAGATCGCGGTCGCCAATCAAATTACAACAGAAGAGAATGCCAAACTTTGACTGGAAGAACTGGAAAGTCTTGAAGGAAAAATACTGCCTGCACAACAGAATATGGAACTCTACTGAGCAAAGATGATTCAAGCCAAGATAAGTTGGTCCACCCGAGGTCGTTCAAAATTAATGACCTCGTGCTCGTTCTCAGAAGGCCTATTTTTGCACACCGTAAGATAGGTGGAAAATTTGAACTGACTTGGGAAGGACCATTCATGGTGAAAAAGGTTTACTCTGGAGGATCGTACCATTTGGTAGATTCTCAAGGGGAGAGACCCATGTTGCCGATAAATGAATGATATTTCAAGAAGTACTACACGACAAGAGGAATCTAAAGAAAGAATTTCTTTCTGATCTAGAATTGGGTTCAAATCTTGTAATAAAATAAAATTAAATGAAATAAAATAAATTTTCTCACAAAATCAAATGCGCTTTTTGAAATTTATAAATCTAAAACTCATAAAATTATATTAAATAAGATAATGGCATTAAAACAATTATAAAACTTATTAAAGCTTGAAAAATAATGATTTTTGTCCTTGTTCTTGTTTGTGCACAACACCACCCACTGACATTTCTCCTGTTTATTTGTGCAGGCGCTGTTGGGTTGTGAGTTGGTGTTTGCTTCCAAAAACGGCTTGAACATTGCATCTTGAAAAAGAAACACACAAAAGAAGATTACATATATGAAGTTGATGAAGAAGATTGGTCGTAGAGACACCGGACAGACGACATGATACGGAGGAACTAGGGGATTCGTCGATTTACACCTCCTCGACGCGAGATCACTTCTCCAGAAGGTGATCTTGTTGCTTCTTCAGCTGAAAGAGTTCCAGATGCACCGTTGGTGCTCACAAAAAGAAGAAATGAAAATCGTCGCAAGTTTCACCTCTTAAACAAGATGGAGAGGAGACAAGCTCGGGAGCTAGCCGCTGTGCTATCATCAATTCCAGAAGATTCTTACAATCCTGAAATGAAAGAAATTGATGATAGTGCAGCGCGAACCGATCCTGAACCAGAGACTGTGGAGGATCCCATGCCGACATTTAATCTAATGGAAGAAATTTTGACTGGGTGTCTGACTTGCAACTTGGGTTTACCCAGATTTCCTACGGTGTCAGGGGCATTTTCAGAGTGCCCAGAATTTCATGTTTTATAGTTTGAAGAATATGGCATGTTTGAGGCATATGCAGCTGCCTCAATGCTACTCAGAAGCCGGAAAAATCCTGAGGTAGAGCCGTACGTACCATAGTTTGTTCTACCACCGCCACCGCTGCGAGGAGTTCTGGACTACGTCAAGACGAAGATTAGAAGAATCAGAAAGCAAGAATTTCAACATTATGAGGACATACAAGGAAAGTTTGTCAATGTCCTAGAAGGGCTCGAGTTATACACTGATGTATTCTCGAGGAAGGAGGAAGAAGAAATTGTTTACCGCATCGAAACTCTACAGGCAATGGGCAGAGCAAGCCATCTGAGGCTAAGGACATATACAGAGCCGTCAAAATGGAAACGTGGAAAAGGCAGAGTCACTATTCAGTGTGGCTGTTGTTACAACTTCGAGATAGATCGACAAGGCAATCCCCCGGGGATCTTGCAGCATGATGAGGTGGATCTGATGCCTCCACATATCAAGAAGATGATAAAGAGGATAGTCGAGTCGCATGTGTTTTCTGCAGACTATATTCCTAACAGCTGCATCATAAATATTTATGAGGATGGGGACTGTATCTCACCTCATATCGACCACCACAACTTTGTGAGACCCTTATGCACAGTCTCTTGTATAAGTGAAATAAACATCTTGTTTGGACGATAAATCCAGATTGTCAGACCTGGAGAATTCTGAGGTTCTGTCGAAATTCCCCTACCAGTCGGATCAGTGCTGGTACTAAAAGGAAATGGGGCAGATTTAGCGAAACACTGCATCCCAGGAGTTCAAAGCAAAAGGGTGTCAATCACCTTCAGAAGAATGGATGAAGACAAATCGCCATTTTACTATGAATTGGATCTAGAATTGGAGAACATTCATCCTTTGCCACTGTTACGGCAGTACCTCCGGGTGTTCGTGAAGGGACTTTTGTTCCGGAGCATAACCTTGGCAGGTTGGCTCATCCCCTTAGCTATCTCAGACAACAGAAATCTACCACTCCCTTCAGGGGGTCATGACAGTCGGTGTCGCCACTTTTGCAGCAGCCAGACAATATGATATGTCAGCTTTGCTCAACTTTGTACACATGATCTACTTTTGGATGCTTGTCAGCATATGATCAGTTGTACTACTTTCAGCAAAATTAATGAAGATTTCTATTTTCAAAAATTCTTTCTTTTCAGCATGATAGTCGAAAGCCGTTGAACCACATGTTTGGTTCCAAAATAAAAAGGACAAAAGAATAATGCAAAAGAAAAAGATAAAATGATAATATAATAAAATTAAAATCAAAATGAACCCAAAACTTAAGTCAAATGAAGATGAAATTGAAATGAAATCAAAATCGAAATCAAAATCGAAATTTGAAACAAATTTAAATCAAATCAAATGAAATGAAACAAAAGAAATTGAAAGAAAATGATAAATTAAAAAAAACAAATGATAATTTTCTCTCTTTCGAGATTCTGAGTCCTTGCACTCATCTTCGAATCCCTCACTTTTGCGGGCACTCCGCGAAATTTGGTGCTTTTCACATAACTTCACTTCTAAAAAATTCGAAATATCTCGAAATTCTACAAATCTTGCAATGGCTACCGATCTTGGCCGGATTGCACCAAATTGCTTTTTTTGAAAGTCAATAACAAGTTTTACCAAATTATCCTCAAATGAAATTCTGGAACCAATACCTAAATTTTGATTCTCTTCTGTCACCTCTTAGGTTGGATGTTAGTCTTTGAGCTTTCCCTTCTGATGTGACACATTGGGCCAGATGTGAGTCCTTGAGTTTTTCTCCCCAAGATTCTCCTAAAAATTCCCTAATTTTCCATTTCCTTCCGAGAAAATTTTCCACCACAAAGCATTGTCATCCGCTTCCCCCAAAATTCCCTAATTTTCTATTTCCTTCTGAGAAATTTTTCCACCTTCCATGAAATTCCGGGGATGGAGCATTGTCATCCGCTTCCCCCTAAATTCCCTAATTTTCCATTTTCTTCCGAGAAATTTTTTCGCCTTCCATAAAATTCTAGAAATGGAGCTTAGTCATCTGATTTCCCTAAAATTCCCTAATTTTCCATCTCCCTTCCGAGAAAATTTTCCGTCTTCCATGAAATTCCAAGAATAGAGTTTAGTCATCCGATTTCCCCAAAATTCCCTAATTTTCCATCTCCCTTCTGAGAAATTTTTGGTCTTCCATGAAATTCTGGGAATGGAGCTTAGTCGTCTGATTTCCCTAAAATTCCTTAATTTTCCATCTCCCTTTCGAGAAAATTTTTCGCCTTCTATGAAATTCCGGGAACGAAGCTTAGTCATCTGATTCCCCCAAAATTCCCTAATTTTCAATCTCCCTTCCAAGAAATTTTCCGCTTTCCTTGAACTTCCAGGAACAGAGCTTTGTCGTCTGATTCCTCCAAAATTCCCTAATTTTTCATTTCCCTTTCGAGAAAATTTTTCACATCCACGAAAATTTCGAGGTCGGTACTAAAATCCCGATTTTCATTTCTGGGGCTAATACCTAAATTCCAGTTCTCATTCTTCCAGGATCGATACTGAAATTCTGATTTCACCTCTATCCTCAAAATTTTCCCCACAAAATTAAAATCTTTAAATTTAAAATTCCATAAGTTCTTAAATTTCCGTAAATTCCATGAAACTTAAAGTTAAAATTTAAAACTCAAAATTAAATTGAAATTCGAACTCAAAATTTAAATTAAAATCAAATCCAAATTCTAAATCCTAATTCCAAATCCAAATTACAACTTCGAATCCATTCAAATCAGACTCCTTTAGAGTTTGGAAGCTTGGAATCCATAACTTCTCTCATGAAGGTATTCCATTTTCCTTCCCTGGGACTTAAAGGTTCATCTCCTAATCCTCAGCGGAAACTTCCTTGCTAAATTCTGTGCTTTTCTTTAGTTTTGACTCAGATAATTGTGTTGGTTCTATTGATCTCGCCGGTTAACACCAATATGTGCAGTGTGCTTGCCCAGGATGCAGCACCTATTAGGGGTCCATTTGTTGACCTCACTTTTGGTTGAGGTCTAGTCTTTCTTTAGAATAACCTAGGGTCTAGCCATAGGAATCTCCTAGTGACTTTCTTAGAAGACTAGTCATGGCACCCCTCCCCATAGAAATTCAAACCTTTTCTCACTTCACTAGGAATTTTCATATGCTTAAGGCCTAACGTCCAATTTTTGGGAGGAAGAGACCAAGCATAAGGAAGCCCAGGGGAAGTCTCCTATAGGTGGTTAGGCCATAGAATCTACCCGAGGAGGTCTAGAGCTTACACCACAATCACACTACATAATCACAACCCTAAAAAAAGCACATCACCTTTTGATCCCCTAACTCTTTGGAAACTCATGTGAGTGGTTGTCCCAAGCTTTTAGCCTCAGGATAGGGTTTGGCTAGTACCAACACATGAAGGACCAAATGAGGGTGACCCATGGTCTATGGCTCAATCTAAACAATTCCATATTACTAACCTTCAACCAACCTCAATTCTCCCAAACATTCCAAATTTCTAACCCATTTACCTCAAAATATCCAAAATACCCAAAGTACCCAAAATAACTAAAATGCCCCCAAAACCCTAAAATCCCTCAAATTTCCAAAATCACCCATATTACCCATAATTATCCAAAAATCATTAAAAAATATTTCCAACCTTTCAAATTGACAAAAATTACCCAAAATTGCCAAATTTCCCCAAAAATCCCCAAAATGACCAAAATGCCCTCTTAGCCCAAAATTCCAAAAATGCCAAAAATTCTCATAAATTCTCAAAACATCTCAAATATTCCCAATTTCATTTCTCTCAACTACCACATGACCAAATTTGGCCAATTTAGTTCAATTTAACCAAAAGCCCCAATTTGACTAATTTAACCCAAAAATGCCTAGATTAAATCTAATGTGTACCCAATTGACCCCAATCGCACCCAATTTCAATTCTAAACTTTAATTTAACATACCCAATACTAATGTAAACCAAATACAAGCTCAATTTGAGCCACATTTGAGTTCAATTTCACTTAAAATCCAAAATCCTCAATTTTGCCTATATGACCCAAATCCCCCAAATTGACCTAACACCAATCAATTTCTCCCCAATTTGAATTCTAAACCCTTCATAATACTCCCCTAAATTTAATTGAACCAAAAATTGCCCCCAATTTAAGCACAAGGCTCACCCAAATCCACTTAAAGTCCAAAACTCCAAATTTTGACCCAAACCTACCATATGCCCAAAATCTCTCCATTTGATTGCCCTACTCCCAAAATTTCTACTCGATTGATATTGGGAACACTTTATGACATCCACATAGACCATTCAGAACCTTCAATTAGCCTTGGACCCAACCCTTGCCCAACCTAAACCCAAGTTAACCCAACTTTCCCCAAATTGACCAAAATCTCAAACCAAGCCAATATGATCTACCAAACCAATCCAAAACCACTCCAAACCTTTTCTATACACTTCAGGACAATCATGCACACAATTTTGCTCAATAAATTAAGTCTAACCCATGTCCAAACCCAAATTAGCCAAACTTTGACCCATGTGACCCAAAATTAAACCCATGACCTAATTTAATCAAATTGAACTAAATGTGACCAAACCAACTCCTCTACAGCCACCAAGTGACTCCTAGGAACCACCATAGACCAACCTAGCCCACCAAATGGAACCATGGACCAAAGGTCCCTTGAATTAGTGGATTCACCCCACATTTGGCCTTAATAAAAAAATCTTCGCCATCATCACTTGCCATTGGGGGTAAAGCATCATTGATCCTCTCCTGACTCACCTGAACCCCCTGGTAACTAGTCCTGGCTTTGCTGGCCACCCTAGTGGCCGGAAAATGCCAAAACCAAGAGCCACCCCCTCTTAAATTAAACTCAAACTCCACCTTATGGCCAACTCAGCTCTGGATTACCATTGGGGCTCATCTGCCCTCTACCTAGGCAGTGAATCACCCATTGCCAGCCCCCTGAGCTCAGCCCAATGGCCATGGCCATAAATAGACCTCTTCATGGCCAAAACCAGATCTAAAACTTTTCTTAAGGAATCTCCACCAAATTGCTTCCAGAGCTTCCCTGAGAGGTCCTAAGAGTGAGCCCATTGTCTTCAGCCACTGATCCCTGCTGTCTGAGAGAAATTTCATCACTAAAATTTGGCTAGAAACTAGGACATATTTCTCCATAGCTCTATTGTGGACCAAATTGCAATAACTGTGCCCACACCTTCCCAGCAGTGAAAGAAGAGGATCCCCCATCAAAACCCCATCACAGAGAGCCTCTACACTAGACTTCCATCAAAGCTCGAAATCGGGCCTGGTCACTTTCATACCTAGGCAATTCACCAGGACAAGAGGCTTCATCCCTGAGCTCCGGGACTCCAACGAAGGTGTAGAGCATCTCTGATCGAAGTTTCACTTCTCAGAGCCAAGGTATTGAACCCTTCTTCTTCCCAAGCTTCTTTGGATTCTCCATGTGATTAGGGTTAATTTAAACCATGCTTACTGCGTATGGATATGTTCGCCATGCTTAGGTGAGTCTATAGGATCAAACCCAAGGTGATTTGGTTGAGTCTAGGCTGAGAAATTAGGGTTTTAGTGTGGACAGTCACGAGATCACACCAATTGGGGACGAAGACAGGCAGCTATTGGATCGCGCGTGTTTTCATTGGACGGCACGAACCACGCCGAACAAGAAGATGGAATGGGATCGCGAACCGCTTGGTATCCCAGTCAGCTGGCGGTGTCGAATGGGAGCGCGCCGTGTGGGGGGTTCAATCCGCCGTAGGTTGAGGTGGTGCTGAGTCACTGAAGTAGGAAAATCAGATTTTTGTAATTTATTTAAATCACCTGAACTTTAAAAATCCATATCTTGATCTAGAAAAATCATAAAAATAAATGAAAAATATCTTAGTGCTCGGTGAAGAGAGGAGAACAATGTGGAAATGATTTAAAATTTTTTTGATGCATATTTTATTTTTAATAATTTAAATACTAGTTTTAGTTTTTTAACTCTCCGTGCATGTAAGAGTTTTACCATAGCTTGAAATTTTGGTATGTTGTTCCCTTTGTCATGAGGGATATTCCTTGATTTTTTTCAAAGTCAGAGAAGATCCCTAGATAGAGAATCATATTTTTCAACTTTATGTATATCATTTGATAAATTAGATGTGATAATTAGCATATTGCTTAAAAAAATCCCAAAAAATTATGATAGGTTCTTTATGGTTAGAGAGCCCTAGGAAAAATTTGTCATGATTTAAAATGATAAAAATAAACCTAATTGTCCACTTGACCTAAAACAAACTTTTAATTAATTAGGACAAAATAAAAATCAAAATAACAAAAAATTGCTCTTCACTCTACTTCAGGGATAGAGGAACTCCCCTAAAATTTTTGAAGACATTTGGAGTTAATTTAGTAGGATAAATAATTTTTCTAAGTTCAATGGCTTTTTTGGCACTTAAATGAATTTTAAAAATTAAAATACATGTAAAAAATTTATAGGAATGGTTTTGAGAGTTCTCTGTGATCAGAGGGTTCTTTTAAAAAAAATAAAATTCAGATTTTTATAAAATTTTCATTTTAAATCATATTTTAATATTTAAATAATTAAATAATAATAATAATAATCAAAAAAATATTAAAATTCACTAAATTATTACTTTTGGTCTCCTAATCACTTAGGAACCATCCCCATAATTTTCCTGAGTTTCAAGATTAAAATATCAATTTTTAAAGGCTTAAATCAACTTTTAAGAGGCTAAAAATGAGATTTCTTTATTTTTCCAATAAAATAATTATAATGATTAAATGAAAAATCAGAAAAAAAATGAAATATGTTTCTCTAAGTTCCCTAACCTCAAAGAGATTTTTGAAAATAGAAAATTGAATTTTTAACTTTTAAAATATTTTATAATTAATTAAAACTCTAAAATTTAAAATAATTCTAATAATTAAATTAAAACTCAATAAATCATGAAATTTGGTTTAAGTGATTCTCTGATCTAGGGTTACCTCTAGTAAAAATTTCAAGGGATTAGGATTTGTCTTAGTCAAGTTATTGATTTTTCATTGAAAATCCTATTTTTGCATGAAAATAAATATATAAATTAAATTAAATTTTGGAAAAATCACATTTTCTCCTCTGGTGTTTTAATCAACCAATTAGTAAGGTAAGATAAAAATTCAAAAGTTATTTGAATTAAATTTGATGAATTATGAGGTGATAGGACCTTAAGGGCAAAAAAGGTAATTTTGGATATTTAGGCTTAAATTCAAGAGGGAAAAATGGGTAAAATTTTGATTTTAATAAATTCTTCTGAATGATTGAAACTTTAAGGGATAAATGGTAGAAACTCACTATAATTTTGTCACATCAAAATTAAACATCTAAATTTCCTTAATTATTATAATTTGGGAGAAAAATCAAATTACGAGAATCTTAAGGTTAGGGGCATGACCTTGGGAATTAATAAAACACCAGCCTGACCCCTTTACTTGGTGTTCAAAGTACTATTATTATCTTTTGATGGAAATCCTCACTAGTTATAGTTCAATTTTCCTTAAAGCCATAAAATATACTCACCTAACATCCTAAGGGGCTTAGTAGTGAGCTAGGCTTGATCAAATTTAATTAAAAGAGGTTTAGAAAGTTAATATGATCAAAACTAGAGTATTTTTGAGACAGTACAAGCACCAAATTAAAATTTGACTAAGTGCTTAACAACCTTAATTTGTCCTTTCAGGGCCTTCACCCACATAATTATTAAATTAAATAATAAATGATGAATTACCCTACTCATAGAGATGATTAAAACATTGGTTCACTGAGCATAAGGGTATGAAAGGGATAAATCATCTAATAACTATAATAAGTCTAAAAGGACCTCAAGGAAGATCAAAAGTATTGTAAAATATCAGGATTTCTCCTGAACTTTTCACAAGTCTTCTGGACACGTTGTAGGACCATTATACTTATTCACAAATGAATAGGAGATCACTGGGTTATGACATAGAGTTTGCTAGGCCTTTGACGAACATATCCATAGGGTTTTACTTCCATGTAAATATAAATGTTTATTGCAAAGAATACTAAAAGTTTCAGCTGGAGGAACGAGAAGACTCGCCAGGTACACCTTTATAAGTTTACAGCGTTTTCTTTACCGCACTTTTCTTTTCTTGTAAACTTGCATGCTAAATAACAATGTCACCCTGCATGAAAACTGAAACATTTAAGATAGCCACCAAACTGAGACCAAAATTAAAATTGAAATTCAAGACAAGATAAAAATCTACCGCTACAACATTCAAAAATATAAAACAATTCAAAATTTAATCACAAACAAAACAAAAATACAATTGAAACTAAATTAAAATGTCTTGTTAGATGATCGGGAATGCCTTGGAGGAGGTAACCCACGTGTTGCTAACAGGTTTTTCCCACAGTCTAAATGAAAGTATGGAACTCATTAAGATGAGTTTAGTAAATTCATTTGGACTAAGAGAATTCGATGAATATAGCGGTGCTGGGATGATGGAACTGTGGGATCTTAATCGGTGATGCTATAATCAACTTTAATGTTCCCCTAATAAAATATTAAGACACGTCAATTTAAACTTTTCCAAAACAAGACACTTCTCTCTTCTCTTCAATTGAGACTTCTTTAAACTAAACCTCTTACGACAAGGAGCTTGGAGCACGTATAGTGGGCAACACAGCCATCTTCAACAGCAAAAATTGTCTACATCAGCAAAACCATTCCTTAGAAATTAAAACAATAAGCCACGGGACTTTGATGTAGTTTTCCTAGTGCAGCATAAATCCTCACCTTCTCTTTAGGCTCTTGCATAACTACGGTTGTGAAACATAAGCCCTAAACTCGTCTTAAGATTTTGAGGTTATCATCGGGTATGACATAAATTCTACTATCTTCCAGGCCATTAACATGATTAGTATCAAGTGAATGTAAGTCCTAAATAACAAAATTGAAAGGATGAAATACTAAATAAATGTGCTAAATCAAAGCCAAACCACAGGATAGTTTGGGAAGACATCAAGATTTTTCTTGAATCTATGTCCTTCCCCTAGCCTTCTCTCCTTTGGATTCTGATAAAATGAAATGTTCCAAAACTTGAGCCATTCGCCTATTAAATTTCTGACTATCACATTTTCTTTGGAAAACCTTACCTTTGGAAGTCATGAATATAAACATTTCCTAATATATATCAAGAGTTTTCTTAGGTGACTTCGGTTATCTAAGATGTAATTAACTATAGGGGCTTGCCCTTATAGGAAACTTAAAGACCCCAGATTAATATAACCCCTATATAATTCCTTCATATAAGGTCGGGGAAATTGTCGGTCAAAAATGGTTTGCAGACCAAACGAATGTCATGAATGCTTTAGTTTGTTTGATCAAGCCTCATCCCAAGAATATCTATTCTTCAGGATAGATACATGTCTTGTGATGAAGCTCTTGATTATCTAAACTAACATTTATATGAGATCAGTTTGATTTTGTATTCTTCATTAAAATATTATTTTTAAAATCCATATACATATTAAATTAAATTAAATTTCAAAACTAAAATTCATTTCAAAACAAAATACCAAAAACATATTTTTCAAAGACGAACAAATTTAAAGGTCAACAACAATAGACCTAATTTTAAAGAGGTTTTAATGTTGGATCAACCTAAATAACCTGAGGTTATGTCAGGATGACAAAGTTAAACCAAGCGCTTTGTAGGAAGAACAGTTATTGAGTGTTTTGCTTGTTTGATGTGTTATTTTTGTTTGATTGTTATATTATTAAGTCCTACCCTTCCTTAGATATCATAAACAACATTAGAAGAAATGAATAAAATCAAAATTTGGAAAGAATTTGTACAAAATGAAAGTTTGGGAAAAATTAAACTAGCACAGGACAGCCCAGTCATCAGCACCGGACCGCACTGCTGTTCAGAAAACAGCTTTTAATTCTTAAAATCATATTTTAGCAGTTTTAGGTGGCATTTATTCCATTTAAACTCCCAAAAACCGCCCTTACATGCTAAAACCACAAGAGAAATGAAAAAGGAAGATCCTAAATCTCATCCAAATGGATTCTGACTCGATCGAAATTTCAAGATTTCAAGATTTCAAGATTCAACTGTAAAAAGTTCGTCAGTTTCGAAGCACAACATTTATTCAATAAGAAGATCTCAAAGAAGAGGCTGATTAAGGAGTGAGGCTTCATGAATTGAGGTATGAATTCCCCTACTACTCGAATTGAAGACATCATTGTTCAAAGACATTGGGAAGTGTTATGTTACACTACTGTCGCTGTAGTTCGTCCCTGTTGTTAAACAATTTTATGCAAACCTTCATGGAATCAACCAAGGATCAGTCTATGTGTGAGGTAGGTTTGTCACATTTACTCCTGCAAAGATTGATAATTTATATATGATTGAGAATGTGTCGATCTGTCACTATTCAAATTTTGCCCCAACGAAAGACAGCATGAATGCTATATATGGATATTTGAAGCATAAAAGTGATGGTTGGGAGATAAGAGATAACATGTATGTGAGTTTTTCGACCACACTGCTAAATCCTACGTCGAAGCACTTACATATTTTATATGTGCAAAATTACTCCCAACAATGAAAATCAGGAAAGTAACCAAGGAATGTGTTATTTTGAACTATTGTATTCAAATGGGGATGCCTATTGATGTTGGTTCTATAATTGTGAAATCTATTTTGGGATTGATCGTACACTGATCAAAGTATGGGCATGGACATCCTTCCACATATTTCTCTTCTGTAGTCAATCAGAAGTGCCATATCAAAATTGGGAGAGAGTACTTCTACCTTGGAAGCCTATAGACCCAACAGACGAACATAGTAACCAGGAAGTTGGTGATATGAAGGACATGAGTATCATTGAAGATCAACCATCTCAGAGTTCAACACCTATTCCTCCTTACTTTCTTGAAAGCTCACAGATCATTATGAAAATTAAGAATTGGAGAAATAAATGCAACACCTGATGAATGCATTCAAAAATATATCTAAGTTCTTTGGTCACCTGGATTGGAGAATGAAGGAACACATTGATCATTTTGGGTACCTTGAAGGAAGTTTGATATGGTTGATGAGAAGAAAGGTTGGATTTAAGAGGATTCAACAAAAGAATTCCCGTTTCATCCACTCTACAATCTGTTCGTTCACGTTCAATCAATTGGAGATTTAAGAGTTGATGATAGTTCTAAGGAAGAATAAAGACATAATTGTTTTATTTATGTGTTTATGTGTTTAAACTGATTACTTAATTTGCATTTCTTGAATGTTATATTTGAACTTGCTTACTTGTTCAGTTTTCAACGTTAGTGTGTTGTGGTTGTGAGCGACGCTGAAATTTAGTATTTTATGGCTTGGCGATGTGTAGAGTTTAGTGTTATTTATGTGTGTTTGTAATTTAGATTTTATATATATATAAAGTGATGTTTTGTGTTGTTTGTGTTAAAAAATATTATTTACCATGGCTTTAGTATGTTATTAAATGCTTAAATGAACTAATTAGACGTCGGTGCGGCCTTGAAATGATCAAAATCACAAAAGAAAGTTAGAAGCCCAGATTTTGAACTGGCTCTGAACGGCGCAGCTACCAGCGCCGGACTGCACTAAAAGATAGAGAGTTTGGCCTATTGAAATGAAAATTATGCTAAACGGCACTGTCACCAGAGCTGGACCGCGCAGGACAGAAAAATAGGCCTTAAACCCTCAAATGTCATGATTTAACCCTGGGACCCACCATTTTTACCCAACCATCGTCTTCTACCTCCAAACAAGGCTAATTTTCGAACGTAGGGCTCACTTGCATTTGGATTTGAAGCGATTTCGTAGTCGAAAAAGTTTAGATTTTATCTTCTCTTGGTAAGAGCTTCACTTTAAACTAAAATTTTTTAATTTTGACCATGGAAATCTCCTACATTAGGAAGATTTGAATTTTGAAATTTTTAGAGAAAATTTGGAGATTTTCCATGGTGTTGGAGTTCTTATTTATTTAAATTTACTTTGGAGTCTATTACATTGCAATTTGAAATTGATTTGGATAAATTTGATATTTTTAGAAAAATGGCTCCAAGAATGGCAAAAGGGAAGAGAAAATTTGAATATGATGAGAGTAAATTTTTGAATTTCAAGGTTTATTCCCGCTTTGGTACATTTCTTAGTAATAAGAAGTGTATTCAAGAGAAAGCCTTTGAAAATCTTGAAGGTGTGATCGAGGAATTAATTACGAATCGTCAATAGGAAATTTTCTACTATTTTACTGCTTAAGCGATGTTGGGGATTGAGAGAGAATTTTACGCTAATTTATACTATTCGAAGAGGGAATATATCCTTGTTAAAGGACAAATGGTAGAGTTTACCTCTGCACACATCAATGCATTTTACAAGTTGAGAGAACCTTTCTTGTGTTAATATGAAAATTTTCCTATTACTAATTAAGCATAAGATATGGTTATGAATTATTTGACTGATGGAAAAGGGGAATGGAAGATTAAAAAGAAGCAAAAAAAGTTAACTTTCCCATTTCTACATTGAATCCTGTATCAAAAGCCTGACATTATTTCATTTCTGCAAGACTTATGCCTACCAGCCATCTCAGCGAAGTTGTTGTAGATAAAGCTGTTCTGAATTATTGTATTCAGAACATGAATAATATCAATATTGGGGCTATCATTCATAAAAGTATTTTGACTAATTTAAAAGGAGAGACTACAAGTGGACTAGGACACCCCAGCCATTAATGTCTTATGTATTCAGTCACGTGTAGCAACTGAAGATAATGATGAGGTAGTCCAACCCCTGAAGCCCATAAGTAAATTAAACCTGAAAACTTACAAAGTCCATGTAGGATGGAAATGGAGTAAGAAAGCTGATGTGCCTTCTTCTAGTCAGGAGAGACCATCTACATCTAGGGAACCTACTCTCTATGATGTTATGGATCAGTTAGAAAAGTTTAACACCATAGTAGAAGGACTAGAAGAAAGGAATAAGATAAATGATGATTATCAAGTGCAGTGGCGAGAATATGATATATCTTATCATGACGCACAGATGAGATTCGTCAGGGGAGACACTAGTGTTGTATTCCCTAAATACCCTGAGTATACTCCATATGAGCCTGATGAACCTGATAACGGTGGAGCTCCTACAGATGATGATTGGTAGTTTAGTATTATTATTTTCATTGCATTTAGTATTTTCTTATGTATTTGTGATGTACTTGAGACTGTGAATAGTATTTTTGATGTAATGTGTATTTGGATGTATTTGTTGTAAACTTTAAGTTGTAATTTGTTGGATGTGATTGTGGAGTTTGCATGTATTTAGTTTATTAGTTTAATTTGTGACTGCAATAGTTGGATGTTAATCTGTTATGTGTTTACTTGATGTTTTATGTTTTAAGAATTCAAACTTCTTCACCTTGCAAATTTCTAACATATATTTGTGTATATAAATGCTCTTAGTTATTTCAGGCATACTATTATAAATTATAAAGAAGACCTGCTTAAATTCAAAGGTATGAAAAGCCCAACATATTGAGGTATGAGTTACATATATGTTTATATCTTTTCTTTCTAACTATGCTAATCTTATTGATATTAAAAAAATTAAGTTTGGGGGAGGGAAAGAATTAACTATTATTTGTTCTCATTTAAAATTACTTTCAAAATTATTAACATGATTTCTTGTGATAGAGCTCAATTTCAGATAAATGTATTTTGATTTTATCTGAGTACTTTAGTGGACTTGAATGAAAGTTTTTGGTAATGAAAAGTAATTTTGTAGGCTAAGATATTTGGTATAAGAGAATAGGACTATAATCAACTATTCAAAGTGAGAAAAATTGTATGTTTGAAATATTGAGAATCTTAAAACCATATGTGAAAGGAAAGGATTGAGACTCTATGATGAATCAAAAATAAGCTAAAGAAATGCCTATAAGGTAAAGGATTGTGGAAAGTTTAAAATTTAGGGTGACAAGGGTGATATTCAAAATTATTAAAGGCTATCCAGATATACTAATCCTCACTTGAAAAAAAGCAAAAATCATGAATAAAAGAAGAAAAAAATGAAAAAAAATAAGAGAAAAGAGAAAAAGAGGAAAAAAAAAAGAAAAAGTGAGGAGAAGCTTGAGGAGATGCCTAATAAAAAATTGGTTTCACTTGGATCTACCTAAAGGGAAGAACTTAATTACTTTCCTGACTTATATGTATGGATTAGCATCTTTACTACTAGTGTTCTCATAAACTTCTTTTCATGTAATCTTTTTAAGTGTCGTAATAGGACAATCTATAGTCATTTTTGAAATGAATAGAAGGCTAGAACTCTTAGAATTGATGATTATATAGATCTTTCTGAAAATTTTACTATTTGTATTTATTTAAGTTAAAATTATGGTATTCTAGAAAAAAATTTCATTGCAGTGGATCATTATGTTATGTATTAACTAAATTACTTGAGAACAAATAATCGTTAAGTTTGAGAGATCTTGATCCACTAAAAATTTGATAGCTTTTCAATGTCAATTTCATACCTATTTTTGATGATATTGCACTTTAAAGAAAGACATTTTTCATGATTTCATGCAGGTATAATGATTTTAGGCCTTTGGAGCAAAAGAAAGCAAAAAGGAGCAAATTTGGAGCAAAATGAGGCAAAATGTAGATTTTAAACTGGAGCGCTGAACGGCACTGTCACCAGCGCCGTACCACACCACTTTACAGAGAATTTTGACCACAAGGTGAAAAATAGCACCGGACGGCGCCCTATCCAGTGTCGGACCACGCCCTATCCCAATTTAAAACTAGATTCAATGTATTTAGCCAGATTTTAGAGGGGTGTTTGAGGAAACTGTTGGAAAATAAGTTATAGCCAAATTTAAACTGTTTTGGAGCCAAATATAGAAGAGGGGGAAGAGTCTTTTGAGAGTGTGAGTGAAGAGTGAGAGTATCTTTTCATTGTTTTAATGTAGAGAGTCCATCAAAAGTATGTGTGTGTTCTCTTCTAAGGAGTGTAGGAGGAGAGGAAAAGTGAGAGATTTCATCTTCCTTACTTATCTAAAGATAGAATTGTGTGTTGTTGTTAAGAAAGAAGAGGAGTCAAAGGAATTACTTGAGATTCACTTGAGGAAGAGTTTGATATAAGTTGTCTTTTCTTTACTCTATTTGTATGATGTTGCTTTTATATATAAAATCCATCTTTTGTTGTCTTTTTCTCATAGTCTTGAGTAGATTTCTTTGTCTTCCTCCTTTTCATGTGATATGTTGATGTTGTGATATGGAAATGATATGCTGATTTATTATGAAAAAAGTTGTGATGTCCTTTTCACTTTATACTTCATTTACTTTTTGATATGGCCAATTGAATTTTTAAAACTTATTGGGAAACATATGTTCCAAAATGATTATGAGTTCGAAAACAAAAGTGAAGGTCACATTTAATGTCTATGAATGAGTGATGTAGTTCATGGGGCTTAGGTGAAAATAAATAGAAAAATATATTTTGATGGGCGTAGAATTGAAGATTTTAGAGTGACAGACTGAAATCCTCAATTTGGTCCTAAGGTTTGGAAACCAAAGTGAGAGTTAGCCTTCAGGCGAAGGGAAGTGGGAGCTCTAGAGTGAGAGCCAGTATCCTCCCAGCCAAACCACAGATTTGGGAATTAAACTTAGGATTAGCCACTGTTCTTTATATCGCTTGAAAGAGGGTAAAGAATAGGAATGCTTCTTTTTGGCACAATACATTTGCATCTCTGATCTATGTCACTAAATCATCACATTATTATTGGAGAGGAGGAGGATCCTTTCTTGCATTTGAGCTTTTGTTATAAATTTAGTTATGTGTTAGTTAACATTGTTAGGAAGTTAGAACGTACTTTGGAAGAATTAGTAACTGCAACTGTTTATTCATCTTTTTATTATTATTAATTACTGCAATTATGCTGTGATTCGTGAAGTGATTTCTGTGCTACATTATAGAATTAATTGTTTCTTCATGGGATCGATAACCAGGACTCCATTAGAGCTCTGTATTACTTGAGCGATACGTATACTTGCGTTTAATTGTGTGACTCAATAGAAAACTAAATCAATATATATATATAAATATGAGTTCATAAATTTGGCAATTTTTAAAAGTTGCACCAGACTACGATCATAACGCTAGCCCATCTTTGGAAAACGACTTCACCAAACCGAGCATCTACGACGCTCTCATCTTATCAAAGGAGATGAGAGAAGCCTCCGATCAAGGCCTTACTTCGATCCGTAAATTTGCTTAGCTTAAATGGCCGGGAGATTCCTTAGATGAGGTTTGCTCGTTAAAGGAACAAGCAAGGTGTCACCTTCACGCGGGACAATGACCTACCACTGGGATAGTGGCATCACAACCGACCGTTGTACATTTCATTACGACTGGGAAGTTTACACTCGCAGCACGGTGGATCCAGAGCATCAATCAACAGAGTACGAATCTTCGAACTCTAGCATATTTGAAATTGATGCTCGCAAGCTCGAAGCGGGACAAAATGTTATTAAGAGGATTCAACCGTAAAGGAGAAAGAGCCCTCGGCTTAATAACACCAATGAAGACCAGTGACTTAAAGAAAGACAACCGCGAAATTTCACATAATCGATTCAAGAATGTTGTTCAACGCTTTACTCGGGCCGACCAAGGATACATGAAAACCGGATGGTACCATCATCTCTACATCAAGGCATCAAATACTACGATGGAGGGGAACGTTGCATCAAAGGTGACTTACAACCATTCTTCGTACATGAAATTGGAATCCATGAAGATGTACTATTATGCACCTCCGAAGAAAACAATCTTTTCTAGAGATACCATAACAAATGAAGCAAAGGGAAGTTCGGGACGATGAAGAACTCCGAAGCTCTAGTCCACCAGTCTCTCACTCACCACTCCCTTACGGCGAGATGGTGAAGGTTTCTCCACAACTCGCATCCGAGGTCGAGGCCGGGGACGCAGGTCGTGGCAGAGACGTTGGGGATTACTGGATGAGGAAACCAGCCTATCAATGTTGATTGGGAAGACAGCTTTGAAGAAGAAAAAGAGATCAAACAAGAAGCAGCGACAACAAGTTCAAGAAGCCGCAATTCAAGATCCCGCTCGAAAATGAAAAGAATGAAGAATATAAATCGATGTACGAGAAGATTAACCACTATGTACATACTATGACCCCGACCCCGATCCATTCTAATAAGATCAAGGGTAAGGTGGTCAAAGAGGTACGTAGCGGCTACATAAAGCCAATCAAATTCTACCGTGGTGCTCCTTCCTCCAAAAACTGAAAATAATGTACAATCTAAGATGTCACTTCATCGAATTAATGGAATTACCTTTTGAGCGGTACTCTCCTTGTGTTCAAAATTTAATTCAGTGGTTCTTACCTCGACATTGGACAAAAAGGTCAATCACAACATTTTGAAAAATTATGGAATAACTCCGGTCGCTCACCCAATTCAAAGCATGGTCTCGTATTCGGCACAAGAGGATCGCCGACGATACCGAATTTTTCGGTTGTCACTTGCGAGTCTAATGAAAACCGTATGGAAACTAAGAATTCCGAAGATTTACAAATTGGAGACGCTCCTCCGTACCCGAAGAAGAGATTAAATCTACAATGTATGAGTTAACTAAGTTAACTTAGGTACTAGCGAAGAGCCTAGACCTACCTTTGTTGGGCCCCTCCTCACTCAATAAAGAAGACTCCGAAGAAATAATCAAGTTATTAATGGAATTTAAAGACTCGTTTTGCTTGGAACTACGATGAGATGCCGTGATTAAGCCCAGAGGTCGCAACACCATAAGCTAGGAGTGGATCCTACTTCGTCCTGGCCAGACAAGGTCCCAGAAGAATGCGTCCGGAAATCGAACAACAAGTCATACTGAAGTTAAAAAGCTAATGTACACTAAATTTGTCTCTGTGAAGAACAATACCCGACTTCGTTAGCCAATGTGGTGCCGCCGAAAGTGAAGAATGGTCGATCGTAATTTGTGTGATTTTAGAGATTTAAACAAGGCATGCCCAAAAGATGAATTCCCCCTCTACCGATCCTGCAACTAATGATCGACATTGTTTCAACACATGAAATATTCTCATTCATGGATACATCTTCAGATACAACCGCATAAAAATGGCTCCTGCATGATGAAAAAACTTACAATATCTTAACGCCGATCGGAGTATATTGCTACACAAACATGCCATTCCGACTAAAGAACGCCAGGAGAAACATACCAAAGAGCGATGACAAGAATTTTTGATGATCTCATCCATAATCAAGTCGAATGCTACGTGGACAATGTGGTCATCAAAAGCAAAGTAAAAGAAAACCACCTATATGATTCGAGAATTGTTTTCGACTATTAAGACAATTTAACCTTAAGATGATTCCCATAAATGCTTCTACACACTCTCCGGAAATTCCCAGATTCATCGTCCGACATCGTGGAATTGAAATCGACCCGGAAAGATTAAAGCTATCTTAGAAATGCCGCCTCCCAAAACCTTAAAGCAACTACGATCTTTTCAAGGGAAGTTGGCATATCTTCGACGCTTTATCTCAAATTTGTCGTGCAGGTGTCACTTTCTCGCATTGGCTAAAAAGGACGCCAAGTTTATTCGGGAAGAGAAATGCTAGAAGGCCTTCGAGGACATTAAACAATATTTAATGACACCTCCTCGTCTTGGCAGCCCTGGCCTCAGGTAGACCGTCGATACTTTATACCGCGGCTTTAGACGACTTTCCCTCGGAGCCCCGTTACCTGTGTCAATGATGAGGGTAAAGAAAATGCTCTTTACTACCTAAGCCGTCATTTACTCTCGGCGGAAATAAGGTATTCCACAATTGAAAAGCATTTTTTGCCCCGATCTTCGCCGCTCAAAAAGCTCAGGCACAACATGCTTTCTCATAAGGTCAACCTGATCTCAAAATTTAATCCATTGCAATACTCGATGACTCGTCCAACGTCATGCGTACTTACCAGATGGTCAATGATATTATTGCACTGACATACCTTTCAGCTCTTCGTGCCGTAAAGGGACAAGTCTTAACACTTCCTCGCAAAGACACCCTTTGCCGCATAATCTCCTCTCTACGACGATTTTCTGATGAACAAATAATGATCCTAGAAGAACCTCGATGATCGACGTTGGGAATTATATTTCGACGGAGCATCTTCGGCGCACAATAAAGACGAAGAATCGCAAGTGATAGTGCCCGGTAAGGCAGGATCGAATTAATCTTTATAACACCCAAGAGCTGGGATGCCATACTCCTACTCACTGGACAGCCGTGTACAAACAACGCAAGGTATCACAAGCCCCTCATAACAGACTGGAATTAACTATTCAAATGGGGATAATTACATCAACATCTACTGGGATTCGCAATTAATCATTCAACAAACATCGCCAGACAATACGTAATTTTAAAACTAAGACTCGAGCAATACTTCCAAAGATACATATTGCATTGCCGTGAAATCGCATTCCAACAAGACGATCTACAAAATTCCCGTAAAAAAGAAAATGCTTTTAGCGTATGCGTTAGCTGCCTCGGCAAAAGAATTTGCCTGTTTACAAGATGAGTCGCAGAAGTGCCGGGCTCACTCGACGTCGTGTCCTATCAGCGCCGACATAGACACAATACACAAATGAGAAAAAGAAGAAGAATCAAGCTTGCAACATACGTAAAACATAGAAGATTGGCGATGCCTATTAATAGACTACTCCGCAAACAGAAACTACCGTACGATTGGTCGCTAGCCCACGATCCGTAAAAGAACTCGTCCTACGCATTAATAAAACAACACGTTATACGTAAGGTCTTTCGATCAAATGTGGCTATGGTGCTCTAAGCGGGTCCCGAGGCCCGTGAAATTGTGCGAGAGGTCCACAGACTCCGTGGCGCTCACTCGGGGCCGGGTCCGGCTGATGAAATGAAAATTAAGATTAGGGTACTAATGCCCTCGATGATGACCGATCGCATGAAAATCGCCAAGAGCCGTCACCAATGCCAAGTGCACGGAAAATTTACACCCGCCAACCTCCAAATGTGCTACATCCGACAATTGCGTCGGGGCTTACGAATGTTGGGGCACAAAATATATAATGGGTCCAATAGAACGTCTGTCTTCAAAAGGACATCGCTTCATTCTTATGCTACAGACATTTCTCCAAGTGGCAGAGTGCCCACTTTAGAGAAGTGAAAGCACACCACGTGCTACAAGCTTTTTCAAGAACCAAGTTGTCTACCGTTTCGGAGTGCCGCGCAGATCATCTCGTATAATGGGTCAGCATTCAAAAGCACACAAATCAACAATTTTGTCGAGGCACTTAATCGACCGGCGATATTCAACAATTTACTACCCAAGAGAAAACGGCCTAACCGAGGCTTTTTAATAAAACTCTCGTTCAAATTTTAAAGAAAACTTTGACGATAATAAATAGAAATTGGTACCGGAGTAGTTATTAGAAGCCTTATGGGCCTACCGGACAACCTTCGAACTCCACTCAAGCTACACCTTACGCTCTCGTGTGTATGGGTTCTGTGCGTTGTTACCCAGAGGTTCAAATTTTCCTCTTCACTCAGACTGCGCTGTAAACAAACGCCATAGAAGAGAATGCCAAATTACGACTAGAGGAATTAGAAAGCCTAGAAGGGAAAAGACTTGCAACAAGCAATAGCACTTATAATTATACCAAGCTAAGATGGTTCAAGCCCATGACAAGATCGGTCCGCCCAAGAACCTTCAAAGTTGGTGACTTAGTTCTTGTTCTCAAGAGACCTATCCTTGCACACCGCAAGATAGGAGAAAATTTGAACCCACTTTGGAAGGGCCATTTGTGGTTGAGGCAATCATCTTAAGAGGCTCCTACCGCCCAAGAACTGCCAAGGAGAACGACATATGCTTCCGATCAACGGACGATACTTGAAGAAGTATTATCCTACTCATGTTTCGAAGGAATGAATTCCTTCATCCCTAGGAGCATGGGGGGCGAAGTAGTTACTTATGACCGGGTCCGAACCCAAAAGTAATAAAAAATGTGCTAAAATAAATAAATCAAGGATAATAAAGTTTTCCTTGTTTTCTCTCTTTCCATATCAAAATCTCTTTCCTGATCTCGTCCCACTTCATTCCCGTTAAATTTAAAAATACAAGAAGTAATAAAAAAAACTGCTCTTAATAAACATTTTCTTAATGTTCTTGTTCTTAGTACAAATTTCCCCATCCTTTTCCCTTCTGTCTTTTCGGGCAGTGGGAAATGTCGAACGGCGGTTGGTCCCGAAATTTAGAAATGGCGTAAGCCTTACATTCGACGAAAAGAGGGTGAAGGATGGAGCGATAATAGAGATTGACTCGGACTTCGCACCAGCAGGCCCGCAATACGAGGAAAGTGATCGGGTCCCATGATCAAGAGAACTACCCACTTCAGATAAGAATGAAAGTGGGTAGCCCAAGCCACCAATCCAAGAGCAAGAAAAGGAAAACAAACACTCGAGGAGGACAAGAATCAAGTCCGTGGTCGCTATTAGCAGGGCAAAGCCTGGCCGCCGCCGCGCCCACAGAGATTCGTGTGAAGTACAAAGAGCTACTCTCACAAGAATCAGCCGAAGAAATAAAATGGCCGTATCCGCCGCAAGATGTTAACCAAACTAGTAGCGGACCGCTCGCGACGAGGCAGCTTACAGTCGCCGCACGTATACTTCAAGGATGCCGCTCACTGTGCACGAAGAAAGGAGGCCAGCTCCGAGGATAACAGAAGAGACTGGGGAAATCTTAAGGAGAACAAGAAGGAATGCTACCACGCCACCGTATAAAGCCACTCGCAATGCATAACCTTGTTGCGGCAGCAACCCCGAGGATGTCCCGACGGACACCATCGCCGAGGAGCCGAGGTGGCGTGTGAGAACGTGAAGGTATTGAGCCACATATCCCACAATACGTCACCAGCCCTCGCCAATTGCGCATTATTCCGGTATCACGAGCCAGAAAGAATGCATAATGTCGAGAAGAAAACTTTGAATACTTCGAGAGAATCGGAAAGTGGAGGATTCATGGAGGACGGTAGAAGGCCTCGAGCTATACGTACGTGTTCTCTATCATTTAACAACAAATCATGGACCGCATCCAGGATTTGAAAAGAATGAGCCGAGCGGCCGCCTAAGAGAAAACACTTACTCTAACCCCCGGGAGATGGATGTGAGAAAGGGAGAGAATTACAAGATAATGTGGATGTCAGTTACAACTTCATAGAAGACAGAAGGGCAACCCACTCCTGTGATACTCCATCATGGCCAGGTGGATCCAATGCCATTAGTCATCAAAAGGATGGTAAAGGAGAATGATAACGTGGAGGGTACCGTCGGGCAGACATATACCCACAACCCTGCATCATTAACATTTACAAGAAGGGTGACTCGCATACCCCCGCACATAGATTCAATCACAACTTTGTCGACCTGCACAGTTTCTTTTCTCGAACGAGCGTAATATCATGTTCGGATCTCACCTGGAGCACAGCTCGAGTTCCGAGGGGCCGCAAAGATACCATTGAGCCGCAGGTTCCGTCATGATACTAAAGGGCAACGGAGCAAGGTCACTAAAAATTGCATACTCGATACCAATGAAGCGATCTCGCCATTTCTCGAAGGATGGATGACGAGCACCTACCACCTGTACCGTACCCGAGCTAGAAGCCTCCGCCTCTAGGCCGTGAGTTACATGGACAATATCACACCTCCAACGTACATCCATACGACATCCTTGCCAAGGATGGCATGGAAGGTGATGTTATCGACCATGTACCTCACTATTCGTACATGGATTTCGAAGATACATTTTGGATGGATTCGCAAAGATCATACATAGTCCGTTTTGAGTCTATATGGATTGTATGAGATGTATTCCGTGACGAGTTGTATGATGTATCTTCAACATGATTGGAAATGAAAGTGACCGTGTCACATTTTTGGCCTTCACCTCTTTTGTGCAAGTTGACCGAGAAACGCCATTAAAGCAAAATGAACTCTCGAACAAAGAACATAAAAGAAACAAAAAGAATGAAAGAAAATCCTTCTTAAAATCTAAAAAATGATGAACGCCAAATTCATGCTGAACATTAAATGAATGATAAAATAAATTTGAATCGTTAAAAGACAAACAAAATGAACATAAATTTCAAATCAAATCTCAATCAAAAATTCAAATTCAACCTTCCGTATCTCAAATCAAATCTCAATCAAATTAAAATTCAATCTTCCAAATCTGAAATCCAATCCGTTCGCTCTCTCCTTTGTTTGGGATGGAAGCGGTCGATTCCATTGACATGGAGCCACGAGGTTTTCGATTCAATCTAGGCGGCAAGGAATTATATCCAATCCCAAACCAACTTCAATCAACTCTTTTGATGCTGTGATATGTAGCATCTACATATTCCCTCCTAATTTGTTTCTTTCCAAAAAATAATCTTTTACAACTTTCATGAAATTCTCGAAACACCAAAATTCCACCGCAAATCTTTGTAAAATCAATTACATCAAAATCAAACATTCGGGGCTGAGGATTTTACATCCGAGACTGCATTGCTTTAGGATTCTTTCCCTATTGCGATGAAATACATCAAAATCAAACTTTGGGCTTCAGGATTTTACATCCGAGACTGCATTGCTTTAGGATTCTTTCCCTCCTTATTGCGATGAAATACATCAAAATCAAACTTCGGGGCCGAGGATTTTACATTCGAGACCGTATCGTTTTAGGATTCTTTCCTCTATCGCAATGAAATACATCAAAATCAAACTCTCGAAGCCGAGGATTTTACATCCGAGATCGCATTGCTTTTAGATTCTTTCCTCTATCGCAATGAAGAGCATCAAAAAATCAAATTTCGGGGGCCGAGGATTTTACATCCGAGACCGTATCGCTTTAGATTCTTTCCCTATCGCAATAAAATACATCAAAATCAAATTCGAGGTCGAGGATTTTACATCCGAGACTACACGTTTTAGGATCTTTCCCTATCGCAATGAAATACATCAAAATCAAATTCTTGGGGTTGAGGATTTTACATCTCGAGACTCCATTGGCTAGATTCCTTCCCTATCGCAATGAAATACATCAAAATCAAATTCTCGGCTTCAGGATTTGACCTGAGATCGCATTGCTTTAGGATTCTTTCCCTATTGCAATGAAATACATCAAAATCAAATTCCCTTGGGTTGAGGATTTTACGTCCGAGATCGCATTGCTTTAGGTTCTCTCCCTATTGCAATGAAATACATAAAAATCAAACTCTCGAGGTTAAGGATCTATATCCAATACCGTATCAAGCCCGAGATCTCTCCTCATTGCAATGATTCAATCCGATCAATTCAATTTTTTTTTTTCAGGCTGAAGATGCTTCTACATCTAAAACCACAAAATTCCATTTTTTCATTTCAAGTTCAAATCAATCAAATTAATCTTAACAAAACTTCAATCTAAATCAAACTCAACCGAAATCTGTACCACACATCAAAACTTAACCGAAACAAAATGAAATCTAAATCGGGATTCCCGCATCATGTGAATCAGATCTGTTCTTTCCGTTTCCCCAGCCGAGAGTTCGTAACCCCAGCCTCGTAGATATACTTGACACTCCCCAAATGAAATTTTTCTACTTTGTCCTAAGTTTGTCACTGACATCCGTGCTGGTTTTGTCAATTTTTCGGCCAACGCTAATACGCGCGGTGTCGTTGGTTAGCACACCACACCTATTGGGGATCCATTTGTTGACCTCATTTTAATGAGGTCTTCTCTTCTTCTCTTTAGTACTTAGATCTAGCTCAGTTTTTCCCTTTTCGACTATCTTAGAGGATTAGAATCGGACTCACCACCTAGAAATTCAAACCACTTCTTAACTCCCCGCAAACTCCACAAACTTGACTGTAGACCCCTAATCACCTAGAGGGTTGAAATCAAATGTGGAAGTTTAAAGGATGAGTTCCTATAGGACTTTTGGCCTTAGAACCGCCCTGTATCTGTCCGATGAAGGGCCGTACTTACACACACTACACCTATACACTACACTTTCACACACCTTCTAAACCACACCCATACCCAACTTGACTCCTGACTCATAAAGGTGATTCACAAGGATGGTCCTTAACCCCCAAGCCCTTGGCTAAGAGGGTTGGTGTAACAACATAAGACGCCAAATGCAGTCCCTTCACGGCTCATGGGCTTCGATATGGCGTCATGGCTCAACCAAAATAATTTCATTCCAATTACAATTACCCAATCTTCAATTTCGCAAATTTCAATTTTTGACCTCGTGACCCCAGACTTTATTCGCCTCTACCACCCAAAGCCCTCAAATACTCCAAAATTTTCAAAATTTCCAAATCACCCAAAATTCCCCAAAATTAACCCTGAACATTTCCTCACCAATAAAGTTGATCATCCATAGCCAAAAATATCAAAATTCAAAATACCTCCAATACCCTCCAAATACCCATAATGCCCCTCTCTCGACCCAAAAATCCAAAAAATTCAAAAAATTCTTAGAAAATTTCAGAAAATCTCAAATATTCCCAATTTTTATTTTGTCCAACTACACCATGGGCCAATTGTATCAATTTACCCCACTTTTGTCAAAACCCCCAATTTAACCCATTCTAACCCTAAGTGAACCCAAGGTCAAGCCAACCTACCCAATCGACCCACCAGTCGAATCAATAAAACTACTCAAACAATTGACACGCCTAAAATATATACGCTTTTTGCTATATCATTTTACTTATTTTTTATGATATTACACTTTAAAGGAAGAGATTTTGTATGTTTATTGGTTTTAGATACAATAAATGGTTATTGGAGCAAAAGGAAGCAAAAACGGTACAATTTGGAGCAAAAACGAGCAATAAATGAAATTCTGCCCTGACACCTTTCGATAAGTCTTTTGATGATTAATCTCTTTTACACTTCTTGCATATTTTTTAATTAGATTACACTTTAAAAAAATGTTGTTTTTATGCTTATTTTGTAGGGCTATCTGTTACGAACGCAACGCAACTAAAATGGGGCAAAACGGAGCTAAAACGGAGCCAAACGGTGGAGCTGCGCAGTGTCATCTCGCCGACGACAGCCTCGATCTTGCCGACGGTGATATTTTCCCGAGACAGCCGGAAAATGGCCAAAAAGGCCGCTGACAGCGGCCTCGAACCTGCCGACAGCGGCCCGGACGACCATGAATCGACTTTTAGCGGTTTTGGGCCAATATTCGACGTATTTGGACTCTTTTTCTAAGGGGTGCTTAAAGAAACTCTTAGGAATTCGTCCATACTCATTAAAAATGGCAAATTTGTGTTAGAAATGTGTAGATTAGAAAGGAGAAAAGTGGAGAAAACTTTGAGGAATGTTTAGGATTCTTATATTAAGAGTAGAAATATAGATTTCTACCATTTTTGGAGAGATTGGAGATGAGATTTTGAGAGAATTTGTAAGGGATTTCGCTAGCATTGCATGGATCGCTGGGAGACTTTATGGGAGAGATCTTCGTCTTTCTTTCAAAGGGAAAAAGCTAAGTATTGTTCTTCATTATCTTATTATTTTGTAAACACTTGCGTAGTGGATTTGCTTTGGTTAAATGGAGTTTCCTTTGTGTTTTCTTCATGCTTTGTGACACATCTCTCTTACTTTTTCTTCTTCTTTGAAAATAGTGACATGAGAAGATTATGTCATTATTTTTCATTTTAATTTTCTTTTGTAATGAGTAAAAATCATGTTTAGGATTTTGTGATGCATGAAAGAAGTAAATTTAATTATAAATGTGATGGTTTTTACTTGCACTTCATTTACATTGCAATAAGGGACCATTGTAGTGTTAAAATTTGTTGTAATTACGTTAAGTCCCGAAGGGGCATATGTAATTCTCAACAAAGTGAAACCACATTCAAATTCCATGGATGGTGAAGTTCATGGAGATTGAATGCAAATAAATATGGAAATATAATTATCGGGTGTAGAGTTGGAGATTTTAGAGTGACAGTCTATAATCCTCAATTCGGTCCTATTGTTTGGGTGCTGAAGTGTAGATTGTTAGCCCTTAGGCGAGTGGAACGTGGGAGCTCTGAAGTGAGAGCCGGTATCCTCCCAACTTCAGCCGCGATTCGAGTAACCAAGCATAGGATTAGTCAATGTTCTTTATGCCTGGACCTAAGGGTAAAGAATATGATTGCTCCTATTTGGCACATACAATATTTACTGCATCTCAATCCTATACATTATCTATTTCATTACATAAGAATAGTAGTTTTTAATATCTCAAAATTCTCCAAACCAACACATCCAAAAAGGGTTATATTTAGAATTGTTATTTGGATTTAGATATAGTTACTATCTTTACGTTTAACACTTGAATTTAGGAATAGTTGCTAGATAAACACAATCTTAATCGACATTCCAAACTAAGGACTATTAGTAGTAGACTAGAATTTAACTAAAGACTTCTTACTTCACTTCCTCGTGGGATTGATACTGGGGTTTTTAAAGAAAACTCTATATTATTTGAAACGATACGTATACTTGCGTAGTACCCCTATTGTGTAAAATATTTCTAATTTTTATATCATTTAAGATTTTGCACACTAGCCGCTATTTATAAATCAGGTCAAGTTTTTGGCCATCTTTTGGAAGTTAATTTACTGCGTAATTGCGGGTCGGGTCATGTTTTTGGCGCCGTTGTCGGGGAAGCTTCGAGAAGAACTTTAGGAGAAATTTTAGTTGAAATAATTAGGCTTAGACTTGGAAAACTGTAGTGTCGTAAAAACTATTTTTGTGTGAAAAGTGTTTTTATATGAAAACGTGTTGTGAAAAACAAGAAAAACTGTTTGTATGAAAAATAAGGTGTTCGTGAAAATGTTTTGTTGTGTTGAATATATTTCATTTATTATTTGTTTAATTGTTAATGTATTGTTTGTTGTGTTACGTATGCGAAACAAAGGATCTGCAGGACTTGTACCTTTTCTAGAACTTTGTGCTATATTTCGTTATAATGGCATGTCAGACGATGCTGTTAGACTAAGGCTTTTTCCTTTCTCACTAAGGGATAAGGCTAAAATGTGGTTATACTCATTAGCACCTAGCTCTATTAAAAATTGGGAGGAGTTAACTCAAAAATTCTTAGCTAAGTATTTTGCACCTTCAAGGACTACTTAACTTAGATACGATATTATCTCATTTTGTCAATATGAAGGAGAATCAATATACGAAGTCTGGGAAAGATTTAAGGAACTCCTAAGAAAGTGTCCACACCATGCTCTGCCCGATTGGTTAATCATTCAAATATTTTATAATGGGTTAGTAGGATCCTTTAGGTCTATAATTGATGCTGCTGCTGGTAGATCATTAATGTCAAAAACATTTGATGAAGCATATGCATTAATTGAAGAAATGTCTACAAATGAATTTCAATGGTCCTCTACAAGGGTAAATCCTAAAAATGTAGCTAGTGTTCATGATACGGATACGATTACAATTCTTGCATCTCAGGTTGCTGCAATATCAAGGAACTAGAACCAATTTGGAATGAACCAACCTCAATTTACTCCTGTAAGTGAGGAAAATTCATTAGAGCCTATGATTAATTCTAAATTATCATATGAGACTTTAAATACCATAAACAACCCGTACTCTACTTTTACAACCCATATTGGGAGAACCATCCTAAATTTAACTGGAATCCTGCTACTGACGATGGAAACCAACAATGGGAAAATAATCATGCAAATCATAATGGAAGTTGGAATAATCAGGGGAAAATAAACTATAGACCTTCATATCTACTGGAAACTAACAATGATCAACAATTTGAGGATAAGAAGATGTCTATGGAAGAAGTGGTATTGCAAATGAGAAACCAGTTGTAAAGTCAAATTACTGCGATTAGAAACATAGAGAATTAACTGGGATAAATTGCTAATTTAGTAATAGACCCCATGGAACACTTCCTTGCAACAATGAGATCAACCCTAAAGAGAAGACTAATGAACAAATAGAAGCTGTCCAATTAAAAAATGGAAGAGAGATAGAGTATGTGATTAGAAAAGAGAAAGATGTCGCGAGAGAAACAAAGGAAACTAAAAGACCTGAAGAACATGTTTCTAAGGATCTGGAAAAATTAATATCTCCAACAAAAATTAATTTGGAAAAACCACCACCTCCATTTCCTCAAAGACTTAGACAGCATGAGTTGGATAAAAAATTTTCAAAGTTCTTGAAAGTACTTAAGAAGTTAGCGATAAATATTCCTTTCACTGAAGCTTTGGAAGAGATGTCAAGTTATGCAAAGCTTATAAATGATATATTAAACAAGAAAAGGAAATTTGGGGATTATGAGATAGTTACACTAAGTGAGGAATGCAGCGCTATACTTCAGAAAAATTTTCCTCGGAAATTTAAAGATCCTTGTAGCTTTACAATTCCTTGTGAAATTGGAGAAAAATTATGTGGAAAAGCTTTATGTGATTTAGGAGTGAGCATTAATGTGATGCCTCAATCTATATTTAGAATGTTAGGTTTAATCGATATTTCTCCCACTACTGTAACCCTTACATTAGCCGATCGATCTATCATTTATCCAAAAGGAGTTATAGAAGATGTGCTTGTTAAAGTGGATAAATTTATCTTTCCTTTGGACTTTATTGTATTAGATATGGAGGAAGATAAAGAAATTCCAATTATTTTAGGGAGACCTTTCCTTGTTACTGGACAACCTATGATAGATGTGCAAAAAAGGAGAGTTGACTATTAATATTAATGATCAGGAAGTCACTTTTGATGTATTAAAGACTATGAAATATCTAACTGAGAGAAAAGATGATGAATGTTTTTGGAATGGATGAAATTGATTATCTAAGTAAAGACCATTTCAAAGAAAGTTTTGAGAGTAAGTTAAAAGATGAGATTGAAATAGATTTTCATGATGATTTGAAAACATTACTTAAAGAAGACTGTATGTATGTTCATGAGAGGTGTGAAATGATGGACGCTACTAAAAGTAGTAAACTTTTAATTCCATTTATGGAAAAATCTCATGAACTTAAGGTAAATGTATCCCATACAATTTTAAAGCCTATCTATTTAGGGAATTCATTTACACCACCAGTCTTTATATCTTTAGATGCGACTCAATCACAAGAAAAACCTAAATTAGATGATGAACAATATAAAATTATTGAACTAAGATTTGGAAGAGAAATTGAAGATAAATTTCAAAAGAACTTTGAGTTAAGAAAAAAGGATAAGGATATTGGAAGACCATTAGAAGAAATTCCTAGGGAATTAGAAAAACCTATTTCCTCAACTAAGAAAGATTCTCAATCATTTAATAATTATAAAGGGAAAGAATTGGAAGATAATTTCAAACAGAAGAGTGACATAGAAGAATTTGATCCAGAATCTAAATTATCTAGAGAGAATTTGATCCAAAATTTAGGAGATATTGAAGTATCTTATAAAGATCCATTTCTTATAAATTTCAAGGATGATATTAATATACAATTTCAAAAAATTAATAGAAGAATATTGGATCTAGAAAGAAATATGAGGAACAATGATATAAATCTATCTGAAAAGGAAGAGCTGAATGAAAAATTAAAATTTGAGGATTTTATAGGAATCCTTGGATCTGAAAATGATTTGGCGATTGATCGACGATTACTTAATTGGAATTTTGATCCAGGTGGAATCATTTGTCGGGCTAACGACGTTAAACCAAGAATTTTATGGGAGGCAACACATAGTTATCAGTGTGCTTTGATTTAGTGTTCTTGAGAGTCATGCTTGTTAGTGTTGTATGGTGTTTGCATTAGAGTGGATTGAATTGATGTTTATGTGTCATTATGGATTGGTCAGTTTGATTGATTAATGGTAGATGTTTGGATTATTATTGCTTTGATCTGATCTTTGTCTGTGTCATGAGGGAGGTGATTCCTAAACTTCTTATTATGGCTAGACTTGATCTCTTGTAGTAATTGGATTAATGTGTCCGCTATAACTTGGGTCTTACCCAGACTTAAGTTTTACAAGAGAAATCATGAATTTTGAACATTGATAGTTCCATCTTAATTTGTTACTTCCTTTCTGCAACTTTATTTTCATTAGATAGGAGTCGTGAACCTATTTTATGAATACCATTAGGATGATCTTACACTATTTTTTATAATAGTTAGAGGTGCTTAATTAATAAGATTAGGTGGTGCCTGAGATTGGTGTCCGGAAACCAATTTATTAGGGATAATCTTATCTTTGGGATTATAATCTATAAAATTTTTTGAAGTGCCTAATTTACTAGTTTAGTGATTCTGTTAGAAATTGGAAGTAAATTAGTGAGATGTGATGAGTTAATTGAAGAATTGATCTCATTTATCATATGTGTGTTTATGTTTGTGTTAAAACTTTATTTAGGTCTTGAAGAACATTTTTATATTCCCATGCTGATACATGCTACGCTCGTTAGACTTTGGTTCAGTTAATTTCATTCTGGCATGATTAGTTTAGATTTACTTTCTGCTGCATATTGTTCTGTCCTAATGAATACTTGCAAATGATTTTGATAGACATTTGTGGTAGATAAAATTTCTAAATTGTTTTCTTCCTGCTTATATTTTTTGTACTGAATGCTATATATGTTAAAAATTAAGTTTGGGGGTAGGAAGAAAAATAAAATTTTAATGTGAAAATATTTTTTTTTCAGTGTAATTTTATTACAAGCATGTTTTAGGTTAGCTTTACTTTCTCATACAGTCTTTCTATCCTGATTATGCATGTATATGAATTTGATAGGATGTTGTAGTAGTAAGTAGATTCAACCTTTACTTTTTCTTCCTGCTATATTTTATGGAATTAATTGCAAAATATTTTTGAAATTTAAGTTTGGGGGAAGAAAAATATTAACTCTTATTTATTCTCAATTGTTATATTTTCAAAAATTATTAGCATAACTTTCGCAATTGAACCTCGCTTGAGATAACTAATACTTTTTATTTCAGTTGAATATTATGGAAGGATTGGATAAAAGTTTTTTAGTAATAAAGGTTAACTTTATAAGGGTGAGATATTTGGTAAGAAAGAATTTGATTATAGTTAACTATTTAAAGTAAAGAAAACTGTATTTTTGAAATGTTAAGAGACTTAAAGTATTGCGTGTTAAGAAGAGATTGTGACTTTATGATGAATAATAAAGCTTATACCTAATTATAAAGTAAGAATGTGTTTCAAGTTTGAACTTTAGAAAGAGAAGAGTGAAGTTCAAAATCATTACAGGCTCTCCAGATATAGTAATCCTCATTAAAAAAAATAGAAAAAGAAAAGAGAGCAAAAAAAAGGGGATTGAAAATGATCCCGAAAGAAAAGAAAAAAAAGAAAGAAAAAAATATTTATGAGGAGAAGCTTGATGAGATGCCTAATAAAAAATTGGCTTCACTTGAGTCACCCTAAAGGGAGAACTTGTTTTCATTTTTTAATTTATATTTAAAGTACTGGCTACATTCTGATGAAATTTGCATGAAGTCCTTTTCACATAATCTTTCAAGGCACTCTTAATGTAACAAATTATGGTTTATCTTGAAATAAATAAAAGACTAGAACACTTAGACTTGATTGCTGAATATTCTTATACTTGTAGTGTTAACCTGAGTTACTGAATTTCTTTCTAAAAGTCTAACCAATATATTCTTTTAAATGAAAAATTTTAGTGTCTTACAGGTGAAAAGTACATTGTCCTGAGCTATATTTTTATGTAGTAAAAGTGTTACTTGAGGACAAGTAACAATTAAGTTTGGGGGATTTTGACACGCCTAAAATATATACGTTTTTTGCTATATCATTTTACTTATTTTTGATGATATTACACTTTAAAGGAAGATATTTTGTATGTTTATTGGTTTTAGGTACAAGAAATGGTGATTAGAGCAGAAGGAAGCAAAAACGGTACAATTTGGAGCAAAAACGAGCAAGAAATGAAATCCTGCCCTAACACCTTTCGATAAGTCTTTTGATGCTTAATCTCTTTTACACTTCTTGCATATTTTTGAATGAGACTACACTTTAAAGAAATGTTGTTTATATGCTTATTTTGTAGGGCTATCTGTTACGAACGCAACACAACTGAAATGGGGCAAAGCGACGCTAAAACAGAGCCAAACGGAGTGAAACGGTGGAGCTGCGCAGAGTCATCTTGCCGACGGCGGCCTCGATCTTGCCGACGGCGAGATTTTCCTAAGACAGCCGGAAAATGGCCAAAATGGCTGCCGACAGTGGCCTCGAACCCACCGACAATGACCCAGACAACCATGAACCGACTTTTGGCAGTTTTGGGCCAATATTCGACGTATTTGGACGCTTTTTCGAAGGAGTGCTTAAGGAAACTCTTAGGAATTCGTCCATACTCTTTAAAAATGGCAAATTTGTGTTACAAATGTGTAGATTAGAAAGGAGAAAAGTGGAAAAAACTTTGAGGAATGTTTAGGATTCTTAGATTAAGAGTAGAAATGTAGAATTCTACCCTTTTTGAAGAGATTAGAGAAGAGATTTTGAGAGAATTCGTAAGGGATTTCACTAGCATTGCATGGATCATCGGGAGACTTTATGGGAGAGATATTCGTCTTCCTTTCGAAGGGAAAAAACTAAATATTGTTCTTCATTATCTTATGATTTTGTAAACACTTGCGTAGTGGATTTGCTTTGGTTAAATAAAGTTTCCTTTGTGTTTTCTTCATGCTTTGTGACGCATCTCTCTTACCTTTCTTCTTCTTTGAAAATAGTGACATGAAGATTATGTCATTATTTTTTATTTTACTTTTCTTTTGTAATGAGTAGAAATCATGTTTAGGATTTTGTGATGCATGATAAAAGTAAATTTAATTATAAATGTGATGGTTTTTACTTGCACTTCATTTACATTGCAATAAGGGCCCATTGTAGTGTTAAAATTGTTGTAATTGTATTAAGTCCCGAAGGGGCATATGTAATTCTCAACAAAGTGAAACCACATTCAAATTCCATGGATGGTGAAGTTCATGGGGATTGAATGCAAATAAATAGGGGATTATAATTATCGAGCGTAGAATTAGAGATTTTAGAGTGACAGGCTAAAATCCTCAATTCGGTCCTATCGTTTGGGTGCTGAAGTGTAGATTGTTAACCCTCAGGTGAGGGGAATGTGGGAGCTCTGAAGTGAGAGCCGGTATCCTCCCAGCCTAGCCACGGATTCAGTAACCAAGCATAGGATTAGTCAATGTTCTTTATGCCTGGACCAAAGGGTAAAGAATAGGATTGCTCCTATTTAGCACATACAATATTTAATGCATCTCAATCCTATAAATTATCTATTTCATTGCATAAGAATAATTGTTTTTAATATCTCAAAATTCTCCAAACCAACTCATCCAAAAAAGTTTATATTTAGAATTGTTATTTGCATTTAGATATAGTTACTATCTTTACGTTTAACACTTGCATTTAGGAATAGTTGCTAGATAAACACAATCTTAATCGACATTCCAAACAAAGGACTATTAGTAGTAGACTAGAATTTAACTAAAGACTTCTTACTTCACTTCCTCGTGGGATCGATACTGGGGTTTTTAAAGAAAACTCTATATTACTTGAAATGATACGTATACTTGCGTAGTACCCCTAGTGTGTAAAATATTTTCTAATTTTTATATCATTTAAGATTTTGCACACTAGCCGTTATTTATCAATCAGGTCAAGTTTTTGGCCATCTTTTGCAAGTAAATTTACTACGTAATTGCGGGTCGGGTCAACAATCAACTGCAAAACTATCTCATGTGGAAGAGGATGGTGAATCATCTAACTCCGCACCACTTATAACAAGGATTCAAAAGAGGGAAACATATTTCAGCTGTACCGCTTCGTCAGTGTCTGGCCCAAGTACCAAGTCCATCATTGAACTTAGCAGGTTAGTACAACATGTAAGCATCTTCTCAGTTTGTATGTGGAGTCGGAGGTTGAGCCATCCTTCCATCGATGGAAGAGATGAACCTTGCGAGGACCATGCAATGGCTTCGCTTTTTCTTTTTAAGGAAATGACTTCTCCAAGTCACGTGTCAAACAGGACACCAATCTGGATTTCACAATACAAAGAACTTCCCTCCATGAATGCATGTGATGAATCACTGTGAAAGGTGACACTGGGTCCATGTTCCAAGGAAGCGCAACACATAAGTTTGTTGGTGCTAGAAGTGGATGGTGGATTTTCTTACATGGCCACCATAATCCTCAGAAGACTTCTATATGAATGATCTTATACGAGATTCAAAGATTAATATATTATTTTGAAGGATAGAAATATTACCTTAGAATGGACGTAACCATCCAGATGAAAAAATCTTTATGGACCTACGAAACCAGGAATTTAATCTCACAGATGTCTGACATGATTTAATTCGGGGAACCTTATTTCCTATAATACTAAGCCCTCACAGTTAATTACATCTCCAGAATCATAAACCCTAAAGAAAACTCTTAATTAATATGATGAGCCAAACTGTTCAAGATAAGCTTTAGAAGAGAGGATTTTAAATGGATGGATTTTACTAAACAAGGGCCAAGATAGAGAACAATACTTGCTGAGAAGTAATTTAAAAAATTTAAATTAATTAGTCTATGTTAAGAGATTAATAGGAACACTTGATATGGCTGGGATAAAGAATTAGAAATCCTAAATTAGGAATAGATTTGGTTAAGAAAGATTTCTAGATGGAAAAATAAAGCCCAAGAATATACAAGGAATCTTAATAGGTGGACTAATATACAACTTTTGAGTAATGTGTCGGCATATTTTAGATTATGTGTTTTTAAAGGGGGGGTCGCCTACAGTTGTCGGCAAACTTTAGATTTTAAATTTAATTTAAATATATATATATATATATATATAATTTTAGAAAGAATTTGAAAATAATTTTAAGTTTGAAAATTTTCCAGATATGAAATCAAACCGATCTCACATCCTAAATAGTTTATATAAACGAGCACCACATCACAAACCGTGTATCTATCTCGAAGGACAAACACACTGCTTGACGCTGGGGCTCGATTAAATAAACTACAAGATTTGTGACATCCATTTGGTCTGCGAACCAATTTTATAAGCCTACAAGGTCCCCTACTTAATATAAATGAATTAAGCAGGGTTTATATTACTTGGGTTCTTAAAGTTCCCTATAAGGGCAAGTCCCTATAGTTAATTACATCTTAAATGATGAGAATCACTTAAGAAAACTCTCGATAATGATCAGTGGTTTTGCTCTCAAGAATTTCAAAGTTTAAGGTTTCAAAGGATTGAATTTTGGAATTTCAAACGGGATCAGATCAAATTCGGAACAGTTTATTTCAGGAGTCCAAAAAAAGAGAAGTACGGGATATCACAGATCCGAAATGAACTTCTGTGACTTCCCAGACTATCATATTGTTTGGCTTCAATTTGAGAGTATATTTAATGTTGTAATCCTACCGATTTTAGTTAATTAAGACTTGTGCTTGTATGATATAATCACACAAATAGCCTCAGAGATGTGAGGGTTTAAGTCGTACCAAACGACTACCTCGGAGTCCTAAGACTGGTTAGGGCTTAATTTGCATGATATGATTATGCAAATGCCTAACAAAAAGTTGAGGATTTATGTTTCACTAGGTAAACTACCTCGAAATCTTATGTCTTTGTTATTTAATTCTAAGAAAGGTTTTGCTGAAGTAGATTCCAATTTTGCTGACGACGATGGCCGTGCTGGCCACCGTGCTCCAAGCTCCTCGTTGTTGCAGAATGTTTAGTTTTAGAAAGTGGCAATCAAGAGATGAGAGAAGTTTTTTGGTTTAGAAGTCTTAAGGTTCAAAAGTCTTTATGTTTTAATTAAAACAAATCTTAAAGTTGATTAAACAGAATTGATTAAGTTCCCACGGTTTCGTCATCCCGACACCATTATTTTTATCGGATTCACTTAGTATAAATGAATTTGCTAAACTCAACTAAATGAGTTTCACACTTTCATTTAGACCGCGGGAAATCCCGTTAACAACACGTGGGTTATATCATCCGAGGTATTCCCGATCATCCAACGAGACGTTTTAATTTAGTTGTAGTTGTAGTTTTGTTGTTATGTTTGTGATTAAATTTTGAGTTGTTTTATCTTTTAAATGTTGTGACCGTGAATTTTATCTTGTTGTGACTTTTAATTTAGTTTTGGGTTTCAGTTTTCATGCAGGGTGACAATTTTGTTTAACATGCAAGAAAAGTAAAGCACAATACATGTAAGTAAATTGCAATAACACAAAAGCATACCTGGTAGGGTCTTCTCGTCATTCCAAGCTGCACTTGAACATAGGTTAGGGCATTTAAATATTTGCAACCAATATCTAGGTAAAGCTAAAGGAAGGTTCTGGTTGTCTACCAAGATCCTAAGGTAAAGCTAAGTTCTTTTGTGTTTTGTTAAGGATGATTTTCTTCATCAAAGAACAATGAAGTTTCATTGTTCTTTGAAAGCATCCCATCAAGTTAGAGAAGTGCTCGGAATTGAATTCTGAATATCTTCTTAAACATTTTAGGGATTACTTTAAGTTTAGTTAATTTCATTGAGGTGCCGAATCAATCACCCGGGTTACTCTTGCTCAGTGAATCGGGATATTTGATTATCCTATGAGTGAAGTAACATTTCATTTGATATTTCATCTATGAGTTATAATAATGAGTGTCTTTAAGGGGAAAATTGGTTTGTTAAGGAACTTAACCACCCTTAATTAAAATTGAATTGCTAACTTAAGATAATTTAATGTTAGAATTCAACTTAGTTTCTTCTAAGTGTCTTAAGTTACCTAGATTGAAAGAGATATTTGAGTTGTTTAATTTCATTAAGTTTTGATGATTTTAATTTTTGAATTAATCACATTAATTTAAGTTAATTTTAATTATTAATTTAATTTTCACATTTCAATTAGAGGTTGTTTTGAGATGATTTAATGTTTTGAATTTGTTTTATATTTGTTATTAGAATGATTCTAGGTTAGTTTCAAATATTTTAAGTTTCTTTTAATTAGATTATTAAATGATTTAATTTTTTAAATTTTAATTAATTACTAAATTATTTTAAAGTTTTATATTTTAATTGATTATTTAAATTGTTTAATGTTTTAAACTTTAATTAATTATGGATTATTTATTATTTAATTAATAATTTCAATTATAATTATTAAGAATTGAATGTTATTGTATTACTTCAATCAGGGATTTTAGGTCAAAGAATTAATATCTTCTTAAGTTATATCCCTAATTTTAATAATCCAAAATTTTAATTAATCTTCCAAAATTTAAATGGTTTAATTAATTAAGGTTCCATCTTGATATTTTTTTTAAGGTGATTAATGGGTTTCTACCCTTTTATTCCCTAAGTTAAAATCATCCAAGGGAAGATTAAAATCAAATATTTTACCCTCCCCCTTTATTATGCCTAAAATATTAATTAAGGTTAAAATTCTTAATTACCTTTATGCCCTCTTAAGCCTATTCACTTCATAATTCACTAAATTGAGCTCAAATGAATTTGAAATTTTTGTGTCACTTCACTCACATATCAATTAAAACATTAGAGGAGAAAATATGATTTTTCTATTTTTAACTTAATTTATGTAATTATTTTTGTGGAAAAGATGGATTTTCAATGAAAATTCAACAACATGACCAAGGTAAGTTTTCTGTCCTTAAGAAAATTATAGGATGTTCCTACCTACCAGAGGACCACTTGGACCAATTTTAGTGATTTTTTGAATTATATTTTATTTATTATAATTATTTCAAATTTTAAGGTATTAATTAATTTTAAAAAAAAATTAAAGTTGAAAAATGGATTTTATATTTTTATTAAATCTCTCTGATCTCAAGGAGTCCAGGGAAATAAATTTTATATTTTTCTAATTTTTCTTTGATTTATTAGAATTATTTTAATGAGAAATTTTGAAAATTCATTTTTTAATATTAAAAATTACATTAAGCTTTTAAAATTCAATATTTTAACCTAGAGACTTGGGAAAAAATATTTGGTTTGTTCCTAAATGATTAGGGAGCAAAACATGACATTTTTGTGACTTTTAATGTTTTTGTGATTTTTATTATTTTTTAATTATTAAAATATTAAAAAAAGGGTAAAAAAAGAAGCTTTTTTAGAAAAATCCAATTTTAATTTTCTTAGACTCCTCTAGTATCAGAGAAGTCTCAAAACCAATTTGGTGAATTTTTGAAATGTATTTTAGGTTTTATGAATTTTTAAAGTTTGAAAATAGTCATGTAATTTAATTAATCCATTTAATGGGTTAAACCATTTCCAAGTGATTCCAAATTTTTATGTGGGACTCCTCTAACCCTAAAGATAAGTGGAGAATTATTTTCAAGCGGTTTTGATGTGTGGTTAATCCTAATTAATTAAAATTCAATTTTGGGTGATTGGGCAAATTAGAAGTATTTTAAGGGAATTAAGTCAAACCATAATTTTCCTAGGGTACTCTAGTCCTAAGTTACTTCCCTTAATTTTCCCAGAATTTTTTAAGTAACATGCTAATTACTGGAATTAAAATGGCAAAACAGACACATAAATTTGAAAATCAATATCTTGCCACAGAGATGGTCTCTAGCCTTGGAAAATTCAGAGAATGTTCCCAAGAACAGAGGCTACAAAAGCCCTATAGTCTCATGCCATGGTGAATTGTATGCATGCATGGAGAATTAAAATACTAAAATAAGTAAATAATTAATTAAAAATAAAACACTCATCAAAATGACTTAATTCTTTTTCCACATTATTCTCCTCTGTTCACTGAGCAAGAGAGTATTTTTAGTTTATTTTTAGGATTTTTTTCACAAAGATATGAATTTTTTAAGTTTCTGGTATTTAAATAAATCAAAAATACCATATTTTTCTATTTAAACCAGTCAGCGTCGCGTCAACCTCGGCAGCTCCGAAGCTCCACATGGCGCATTCCCATTTGGCGCTGCCATCTGACTCAGCGCCACGTGGCCCACGACTCCTACCCCGTTTCTTGGTTCGACACGATCTGGGCTGTCCATTTGATACTCGCGCGAATGGACGACATCCGCTCATCGTCCCCGAGCGCTCTAACCCGAGAGACGTCCACCTTTTAGGCCTAATATCTCACTAGATACTTAACCAAATTAAACGTTCTCATGCTCTATGAACTCATCCTGGTGAGACGAACATATTTATACGGCTAACATGCTATGAAATTGAGCCAAACAAAATGGAGAATTCACAGAAGCTCGGGAGGAAGAAGAGATCCATACCTTTGCTCTGAGAAGTGAAGCTTCAATCAGAGAGTTGTGGCACCTTCTATTGAACCCAAGGAAGCTTCAGATGAAGTCTCTGGCCCTGGGGAATTGCCTATGTACGACTTCGACCAGGGCTAATTTCAGACTTTGATGGCTGCAGAGATTGAGTGGTCTGGAGAGGGGGATTTCACTTGGAAACTCCTCTACCTCTGGTGAAGGTGTGAGAGGAGTTAATTTGACTTTTATGGAGATTTGAGGATTGTCCTATTCTGGCCTGAGAATTGAGCTCCAAAATTGAGCTCAATCAGTAGGAATTAGGGCAGGAGGACAGTAGTTCTCTTCTTCTCTAGGCTGGGAGATGGTCTGGGAGCAATTTAGCGAAGTTTGGTAGAAGAAATTTCAGCACCTTTGGCGAGGCCGAAAGGTGGGGATTTTATAGCCATGGCCGGAGAGGGGAGCTCAGGGCTAGGCAATGAGTGATTTAGGCCGCTTAGGGTGAGGGCAGTGCAGGCAGGGTGGCTGGTGAAAGGATTGGCCACTGCCCAGGTTCAATTTTGAATTTTTAAGGACAAAGGGGTGCTCGGGCGTGACTGTTCCAGCGGCTAGGGTGGCTGGCAAGGACGGTCAGGCGGCTGAGCAGGCTGAGGAGGAGTGGAGGAGGACTTTAGCACAATTAATTTGGTAGACATGGTTGCTTAAAGGGATATTAAGGATGGGACATGGCCTTAGCCCATTGGTCCATGGCTCATGGGGCATGGGTTAGGTCAGGTTAAACCCACCTTAGAAGGCCTAGGGTCAGCAGCCAAGAAGTTGGTTTGGTCAATTTTGGTTTGGTTTGGTTTAATTTGGTTCATGTGTACACATGGGTTCACATGGGTTTGAGTTGGGATAACATTATTTTGGGTTTGAATTGGATCAAATTGATTGGTCAACATTGTGTAGATGATTGTAAGAAAGATTTTTCATGAAGACATGAAGTGGATTTGAGTTCATTTGGGGTTTCAATTTGGAGGATTTTGGGGTTTTGGTCAATTTTGGTCACCATGGGTTAGGTTGGGTTTAGGTTTGGCTAGAGTTTGGTTCAAGGCCAATTGATGGTCCAAAATGTTTCAAATGATTGTTAGGAAGGGTTTAGGATAGAAATTGGGAGGAAATTTTGGACTTAGGGAATTCAATTTGGAGATTTAGGGGTAGGTGACAACTTTAGGGCAAATTTGGGGGTTTTGATTTCAAATGGATTTGGAGTTGGGTTAGGGTTTAAATTGAGAGCCAATTGATGTTTTGTTTGGTGTATGGATGTATTAGGAAGAATTTTCAATTGAAATTGGGGAAATTTGAGTTGAATTAGGTTGGATTTGGGTAGGTTTGGGTCATAGGCTAAGATTGGGGTTTTGGTTTCAAGTTGAAATTGAATTCAACTGTGAGTCAAATTGGGCTTGGTTTTGGTTTAAATTGGTATTGAAAATGTTCATTGATGTTTAGAATTGTGTTTGAGCAAAATTGGGTTCAATTGAGTTGACTTTGTTTGACATTGGGTCTACATGGGTTAAAGATGGGTCAAATTGGGGATTTTGATAAAAGTGGGTTAAATTGGCAAAAATAGCTTTATGTTGTAGTTGAACAAAATGAAATTGAGAATATTTGGGATTTTCTGGAATTTTTTGATAATTTTTTTAAATTTTTGGAATTTCAGGCCAAAAGGGGTATTTAGGGTATTTAGAGGTTATTTGGACAGTATTGGGGTATTTTGGTGGATTTAAAAGGTAGGGATTGCTTTGAAATGATTCTTAGGATTTTTTAGAAATTTTGGATAATTTTTGGGAATTATTGGATAATTTTGGTGGTTGTGGGGGCCATTTAGGTAGTTTTGGGTAAGCTTAGGGGATGCAATGTCAAAACAAAAAATTTTGGCAATTGAATGGGGTTTCAAATAAGGAAGAATGAGACCATTTTACTGAATTCAAGATTGAGTAAAAATTGATTTGGAATGGAATTAGGGTTTGGAAGCTTGTGCCATGGACTTAGCTAAGTCCAACCACTTTGGGACCAAGTCTAGCCAAATGGTAACCACTTTATGATCCTTCACATATTGACCTTAGCCATCTTAATCAAAGATTAGTGGCTTGGGTTCAACCATGTGAGTTTCATAAGGGTAGAAAGGCAAGGGTTCAAGCTTTAGGTTAAGTGGTTTATGGGTGTGTGTGTGTGCAAGAGAAGCTCAAGTCACCCAAGGTCACCAAGGGTAGTCCTAAGGCTTGGACATCCTATAGGCATTCACTATTAGCTGCCCATATGGTGGTTTTAACCTTCTAAGGTGATTTAGAGGTTTACAACCATCCAAGTGGGGTCCCAAGAGGAGTCAAGAGGTGGCTAAATTGCTAAAGGGTGGGTCCCAATTCAAATCCTCTAGGATAGTTAAGGAGAAGTCCTATGGCTAGATCCTAAGCATTAAGAGGAAAGAAAAGAACTCCCCAAAAATGAAGTCAACAAATGGACCCCCAATAGGTGTGGTGTTTTAACCAAGCACACTACGCGTATTGGCGTTGACCGAAGAGATCAACAAAACTAACACAGACGTCCAACTGATGCACTTAGAACAGAGCGTACTAGAAAACTTCTGTTAGGGAGTATCAGATAGATCTCCTAGACTAAAGAGCCCTGAACTATGGCTAGGAAAAAAAAGGCGAATTTCTGATCACAAGATTTGGAGGGATTCAATTTCAAATTTGTTTCAAGTTTTAAGTTTGAGTTTTGAATTAATTTGAGTTTCAATTTTGGTTAAAATTTGACTTAAGATTGATTTCAAGGGTTTTAAGATGAGAGTTCGAACCTAGGTTCCAACCTCAGGAGAGAGTCGGAAGTTAGGTACCGACCGAAAAGGATGAGAATCAGAGTTTCGGTACTGATCTCGAAATGAGAACTGGAAGTTAGGTACCAGTCTCGAAAGAGAGTCGGAAGTTAGGTACCGACCTCGAAAGAAAGGGAACCGGAAGTTAGGTACCAGCTCCGAAAGGGTGAGAATTGGAAGTTAGGTACCAGTCTCGGAAGAGAGGGAACTGGATGTTAGGTACAAATGGAAGTTAGGTACCAGCCCCGAAAGGGTGAGAACTGGAAGTTATGTACCAGTCTCGGAAGAGAGTCGGAAGTTAGGTACCGACCTCGAAAGAGAGGGAACTGGAAGTTAGGTAGCAGCCCCGAAAGGGTGAGAACTGGAAGTTAGGTACCAGTCTCAGAAGAGAGGGATCTGGAAGTTAGGTAGCAGTCCCGAAAGGGTGAGAACTAAAAGTTAGGTACCAGTCTCGGAAGAGAGTCAGAAGTTAGGTACCCACCTTGAAAGAGAGGGAACTGGAAGTTAGGTACCAGCCCCGAAAGGGTGAGAACTGGAAGTTAGGTACCAGTCTCGGAAGAGAGACCTCGAAAGAGAGGGAACTGGAAGTTAGGTACCAGCCCCGAAAGGGTGAGAACTGGAAGTTAGGTACCAGTCTCGGAAGAGAGTCAGAAGTTAGGTACCGACCTCGAAAGAGAGGGAACTGGAAGTTAGGTACTCGCCCTGAAAGGGTGAGAACTGGAAGTTAGGTACCAGTCTCGGAAGAGAGTCGGAAGTTAGGTACCGACCTCAAAAGAGAGGGAACTGGAAGTTAGGTACCGGCCCCAAAAGGGTGAGAACTGGAATTTAGGTACCTGTCTCAGAAGAGAGTCGGAAGTTAGGTACCGACCTCAAAAGAGAGGGAATTGGAAGTTAGGTACCAGCCCCGAAAGGGTCAGAACTGAAAATTAGGTACCAGTCTCGGAAGAAAGGAAACTGGAAGTTAGGTACCAGTCCCAAAAGGGCGAGAACTGGAAGTTAGGTACCAGTCTCAGAAGAGAGACCTCGAAAGAGAGGGAACTGGAAGTTAGGTACCAGCCCCTAAAGGGTGAGAACTAGAAGTTATGTACCAGTCTCGGAAGAGAGTCAGAAGTTAGGTACCGACCTCGAAAGAGAGAGAACTGGAAGTTAGACACCAGCCCCGAAAGGGTGAGAACTGGAAGTAAGGTACCAGTCTAAAAAGTTGGAATTCGATTTCGAAGATCTCATGGAAATTTCAATGTAGCAAAAGGTTGAGATGGAATGTGAGAGTGCTTCACATCCCGAGAGAGTTGATCAAAGTTTGATTGTTTGGCGAAGGATATGAATCCATGCCATCAGAACCAAATCGAAAATTTCGTGGTTCTGTGTCGGTAGACTCAGTCAACCTTCTCAAAAAAGGGAAGGAACCGCGGAGAGTCAAAAAAATTTCGAGAACAGCCGGAGGCTGGGGATTTCATATTTGGAGTTTCGTTTTCATTGTTCGTTGCTCTTAGTGATTTGATTTTATTTTGATTTTTCAAGTTTCGTTTCGATTGAAATTTCATTTTGATTTGGATATTCATCCATTTATTTGATTTACAATTTGAGGTTTTAGGTTGACTTGCTTTAAGTTTCGGTTTTGTGTTTTACTCAAACTTTGAATTTGAATTTTTTTTATTTATTGTTATTATTTCAATCAAATCGTTCTTCGTTCAACTTTTCTCTAAATTGAGTCAAACTCAGATTTAGTAGCGTTTGCAGTTACTTGCACAAAACTGAAGGCAAAGTATGACAGTCATTTCCATTAAAAATGTCAAAGGTACATTAGGTGATTCCATCAAAACATTTCTGATGCCATCTTTCCGAAAGTAGACTTTTACAAAATCCATGTACGTCTGAACACAGACTGCACTGATATCCTCATGTATTCTAGCAAAACTGTCTATTCAATTCATCCATGTCTAAAAAGTAAACTGTATAGATAGTAACATCACCTTCTAAGCCACTTTCCGGAGGAGAATCCCATGTAAGTGTGCTTTAGAGGTGTGCTACTACTATGTAGCTTACAGCTCATAGGGTTGCAGGTTTTCTAATTCTGGATCTGGCTGGAAGTAGACCAGAATATTGCTCTCATCCATCCTCCTGAAAGTGATGGAGACTCTCTTGTAGGGAACTCCCGGTATGTTTTGCTTCACCACATCTGCACCATTTCCCTGTAGTATGAGAATAGCGCCTACCGGTAGAGGTATCTCCACTGGCCCTCGAAATTATCCAGGGTCGACTATCCGGAGTTCTGTCCCGAACATGATGTTGCATTGATTGATGAAGGACACTGTGGAGAAAGGTCTCACAAAGTCGTGATGATCTATGTGGGGTGGAATGTAGTCTCCTTCCGCATAGATGTTGATTATACAGGTGTTTGGAATGCAATCAGCGGGTAAGACTCGCCAAGCCAGCATCCTCTTTATCATCTTATTAATCAGAACTGACATTGGATCCACTTCATCGTAATGAAGTATCCCTGGCGGATTTCCTTTCTTGTAATTAGAGAAGTTGTAACAGCATCCGAATTGGATTGTAATCCTTCCCTTGCCTCTTTTCCATTTCTTAGGCTCGGAGTAGGTCTTGATGCGTAGTCATCCTGCACGACCCTGCTTCTTCAGCTCAGAGACGTAGTCCACAATCTCACTCTACTCGTAGTGAGAGAAGACATCTGTCTGCATCTCTAACCCTTCCAGGATATTGTCATATCTGCCTCGGATCCTATGAAAGTATTCAAAATTCTGCTTTCGCACCCTCTGGATCATTTCCAACTCATGCTCTGAAATTATCTACAACTGTCGGGGTCTAGTGACGTACTGTGGGATGTATGGCTCCACACCGTCACACTCTCCTGGAATCATCACTATTCAGGTATAGACTCTGTAGTAACCTCCTCTGGAACAACCTCTGCTATGGTGCTCCTGAGGACTGGCCTTTTCGGGACAACTTCTGTGGTCGCTGGAATTTCCTCTTTATTCTGCTCTTCTATCAATTTCTTCGGCATCTTGGTGATACGGCGATTCTTGTTTCTCCTTTGAGTTGGGGTCAAAGTAGCTCTTCTCTCTCCCTGGATTTCAGTAGGGGCAACACTGACAAGCTTTCCTCCTGTGGCTGTTATTACTGATTTCATTTTGTTTACTTCAATCGCGCTGATCTTCCTTTTCTGATTTGCAGTGTGTTGAATCTTCTCGCTGAGTTTCATTACTGTCTTTCCATGGAACTGTCCAAGGTCTATGGTAGCCCAAGCAGTTTCTTCATATTCCAGCTCTAGCTGTGTAAAGCTTGAGTCAACCTCGATCATAGCACCAGCTTTCAGCTCATCTTCGTTAAGTGCAAGACTTATGCCATCCTTGAAGTTCAGGAACAACCGCTCGTTCGACATTTCCCTGAAAAGAAAACAAGGAAAGGATCAGCGGCTGTATTGAGAATGAGAATAATAAGAAAATTTATTTATTAATGAAAGATTCTTATTCATTTTTTTTAAATTTTTTAATAAAAGTAGGAAAAGATCAAGAATGAGCTCAACTCGAAAGGAAGGATCAAAATTTATTATTATAATGATTTCACATGTTTTCTTTTAACACATTTGTATTTGTTCACCATTATTATTACTTTTTTCATTCATCATTTTTTATTATATATTTTTATTTTATTTTATTTTATTTTGGGTCCGGACCCAGTTACAAGTGATTACTTCACCCGTGCTTCTAGGAATGAGATTTCATTCTTCGAAACATCAGGTTCCGTAATACTTCTTCAAATATCGTCCATTAATTGGAAGCATAGGTCATTCTCCCTGGCCATTCATAAGCTGGTAAGAGCCTCCTGAGTAGACCATCTCAACAACAAACAGTCCCTCCCAGGTCGGTTCAAATTTGCCTCCTATCTTGCGGTGTACAAGAATAGGTCTCTTGAGAACTAGAACCAAGTCACCGACTTTGAATGTCCTTGGGTGGACCAGTTTATCGTGGGCCTGGATCATCTTGGCTTGATACAGTTCCAAATTCTGCTGTGCTGAAATTCGTCTTGGATCATCTTGGTATTCTCTTCTGTAGTAATTTTCTCTACAACTGTAATTCTGAGTGATGGGAGCTGAATTTCCAAGGGTAGCACTGCTTCAGACCCATACACTAGAGCGTAGGGAGTAGACTGAGTAGGAGTTCTGAAAGTCATCCTGTAGGCCCATAAGGCTTCTGACAACTTCTTGTGTCAATTTCTTTTGTTGTCATCTAAAGTTTTCTTTAAGATTTGGATGAGAGTTTTATTAAAAGCCTCGGCCAAGCCGTTTGCTCTTGGGTAGTAGATTGTCGAATAGCGCCAATCAATCCCATGCCTTCTGACAAAATTGTTGATCTTCTTATTTCTGAACGCGGACCCATTATCTAAAATAATTCTGCGTGGTACCCCAAAATGGTAAACAACTTGATTTTTGAAAAACTGTAGCAAGTGATGTGCTTTCACATCTATGAGCGGCACCGCTTCTGCCCATTTCAAAAAGTAATCTGTCGCTGCAAGGATGAAACGATGTCCTCTTAAAGAAGGCAGTTCTATCAGACCCACAATATTCGTGCCCCAACTTTCAAATGGCCACGACGCGATTGTAGGATGTAGCACATTTGGAGGTTGATGTAGAACCACTCCATGCACTTGGCATTGGTGACAACTCTTGGCGATCTTCGTACAATCGGTCATCATCGAGGGCCAGTAGTACCCTAGTCTTTTAATTTTCATTTTCATTTTCAGACCTGACTGATGAGCGCCACAGAGTCCTAAGTGTGCTTCTTTAATAACTTCACGAGCTTCGGACCCGCTTAGGCACCTTAGCCACATCAGATCAAAAGACCTTCAGTATAACGTATTTTTTATTAATGCGTAAGACAGAGTTCTTTTCTTAATCTGATGGGCTAACGACTTATCTTCCGGTAAATTTCCTATTTGCAGGTAATTTATTAATGGCTTCCACCAATCCTCTGTATTTTATGTTGCTGCTGCAACTGTTTCTTGCTCTTTTTCTGATTTGTATATTGCATCCATGTCGAGCTGTGAGAGGACTTGTCGTCTCTGAACTGACATTTCAACTGACTCATCCTGTAAGCAGGCAAACACTTTTACAAGGCGAGCTAATCCTTCTGCGAGAGCATTTTCTCTTTTAGGAATCTTGTAGATCGTTACATTCGGAATCTGCTCCAGCAATTTCATTACATATTGAAAGTACTGCTCGATTCTTGGGTTTAGAATTTTGTACTGTCCGGCGACCTGTTGAATGATCAGCTGCGAATCTCCATAAATATTGATATCTGTCATACCCATCTGGATAGTTAATTCCAGTCAAGTTATGAGAGCTTCGTATTCTGCTTCGATGTTCGTACACGGTTCTGTTAGATGGTAGGAGTACCTTAGCATCCCCCACTCCGGTGTTATAAAGATTAGTCTGATTCCTGCTTTACCGGGCACTATCATTTGTGATTCTTTATCTTTCTGTGCTGAGGATGCTCCATCGAAATACAGCTCCCAACGCTGATCATCGGGGTCTTCTTAGCTCATTATCTTCTCGTCGGGCAAGTCTTCGTTGAGAGGCGATTCTACCGGTAAAGGGTGTGCTACGAGAAAGTCTGTTAGGACTTGTCCCTTTACGGCACGAAGAGAAACGAAAGTTATATCGAATTACAATAGTATTATTGACCACCTGGAAAGTCTGCCAGAAAGCATCAGGCGAGTCATCAAACATTGCAATGGATTAAACTTCGAAATAAGGTTGACCTTATGAGAGAGAATGTAATGCCTGAGCTTTTGAGCGGCGAAGATCAGGGCCAAATAATGCTTCTCAATAGGGAGATACTTTACCTCCGTCGGAATTAGATGACGACTTAGGTAGTAGAGTGCATTCTCTTTGCCATCGTCATTGACCTGGGATAGCAGGGCTCTAAGGGAGTCGTCTAAAGTCGCGGTATAAAGTATCAACGATCGACCCGAGACTGGAGCTGCAAAGACAGAAGGTGTCATTAAATACTGTTTAATGTCCTCGAAGGCCTGTTGGCATTTCTCTTCCCAAATGAATTTGGCGTTCTTTTTAATTAATGTCGAGAATGGCTGACACCTACCTAACAAATTTGAGATAAAGCGTCGAAGATACACCAACTTCCCTTGAAAGGATCGTAGTTGTTTCAAGGTTTTTGGAGGCGGCATTTCTATGATAACTTTAATCTTCTTCGGATCAATTTCAATTCCGCGATGTTGGACAACAAATCCTAAGAATTTCCTAGAGGTGACGCCTAAGGCGCACTTCAAGGGATTCATCTTAAGGTTAAATTGTCTTAATCGCTTGAAAACAATTCTCAAATCATACAGGTGATCTTCTTTCAGTTTTCTCTTGATGACCACATCATCCACGTAACATTCGACTTGATTGTGAATGATATCATCAAATATCCTCTTCATTGCTCTTTGGTAAGTCGCTCCTGCATTCTTCAATTTGAAAGGCATTATTGTGTAGCAGTACACTCCGATTGGCATTATGAAGGCTGCGAGTTTCTCATCTTTCGGTGCCATCTTTATCTGATTGTATCCTGATGACCCATCCATGAAAGAGAAGATTTCATGTGTCGAAGCGATGTCGATCATCAATTCTGGAATGGGTAGCGAAAACTCATCTTTCGGGCATGCCTTGTTCAAGTCTCTGAAATCTACGTAGATTTTGATCTGACCATTCTTCTTTCTAACCGACACCACCTAACCAAGTTGGGTATTGCTCTTCACGGACAAATTTAGCGTCTATTAGCTTTAACTTCAGCTATTACTTGTTGTTCAATCTCTAGACGCATTCTTCTGGAAGCCTGCCTGACTGGAATGACAGTGTGATCCACTCCTAGCTTGTGAACTGCAACCTCTAGAGCTAATCCTAGAATTTTGTCGTAACTCAAAGCAAAACAGTCCTTGAATTCCATTAGTAGCTTGACCATGTTTCCAGAGTCTTCTTTATTGAGCAAGGAGCTAACAAAGGTCAGCCTAGGCTCTTCACTAGTACCTAAGTTAACTTCCATTAACTCGTCTATTGTAGATTTAATTTCTTCTTCAAATTCTGGCGGAGCATTTCCGATTTGTAGATCTTTGAGATCATCTAAGGCTTCCAAGAAATCTTCATTAAGCTCGTAGGTGACAACCAAGCAAAATCTCGTATCATCAACTGATCCTACTGTGCTGAATCCGAGACCATGTTTTGAGTTTGGCGGTCGACCGGTATTATTCCATAGCTTTTCAAAGCATTGTGATTATCCTTTTGACCATTGCTTAGGCAAAATACCACGCTAAATTAAATTTTGAACACAGAGAGAATACCACTCAAATGGTAATTATATTAATTCAGAAGAAGTAACATCTTCGAATTGTACATCATTTTCAACTTTAAAAGAAGAAGCACCACGGTAGAACTTGATCGATTTAGTACCGCCAACATGCACTTCCTTGACCACCATAACCTCGACCTTATTAGAATGGATCGGGGTCAGGGTCATAGTATGCATGTAGTGGTTAATCTTCTCGTACATTAATTTGTATTCTTCATTTTTTTCATCTTTGAGAGAGATCTTGAATTGCGGTTTCTTCTGACTTATCGCCGTTTCTTCTTTCTTAATTTCTTCATCTTCTTCGGAGCTGTTCTCCCAATCAACATTGATGACCGATTTCTTCTATTTAACTGTTCCACCACTTCTTCTACGACCTTCTTCCCCGGCCTTAACCTCGGGTGCGAGTTCTGGAGAAACCTTCACCATCTCGCCGTAAGGGAGTGGTGAGTAACTGTTGAACAAGAATTTTAGGTTCTTTGTCGTCTTGTACTCCTTTTTCTTGATTTGGTATGGCGTTTCTGGAAAATATTGTTTTCTTCAGAGGCGCGTAATAGGCTGCATCTTCATGGATTCCAATTTCGTGCACAGAGAATGGTTGCAAATCACCTTTAATTCACTGCTCTTATCCTCCTTCAAAATACTTTATACACTGGTGTAGAGAAAAATACAAATTTAATTATTAAATTGTTCTTAATTTACATTTTCAAAATTGTTATAAAAATGAATTTTTGTAGTAATTTTAATTCAGTAACTAGAATTAATTTATCTAATTATTATAAAAGTTGAATAAAATATTTCTAGTAATTAAAATAATTTTATAGATTAAGAAATTTAGTTTAAAAGGATAAGAATATAGTTAACTATTAAATTAAGGAAAACTATATTTTCAAATATGAAATTCTTAAGTATTTAGTTGAGAAAGAAAAGATTAAAGCTCAATGAAGTAAAAGCTTTGAAATATATATTAAGGAAATGTTTCCAGATTCAAATTTAGGAAGAGGAAAATGAAGTTAAAAATTATTAACAGGCTAACCAAAAATAGTGATCCTCACTTAAAAAAAAAGTAAGGAAAAAGGGATTGAAAATCAATCCAGAAAAAAATAAAAAAGAAAAGAAAATATATATATATATATAAAGTGAGGAGAAACTTGAGGAGATGCCTTATCAAAAATTGGCTTCATTTGAATCAACTTAAAGGGTAAACTTCAATTACATTTCTGAACTTATATGTATAAATTAGTATTTTACTGAATAGTGTTTTCATGAACTTTTTATCATCTGAATATTTTAAGTAATTTAATATTTCAACTATAGTCATTCTTGAAATAAATAGAAGACTAAAAATCTTATACTTGATGACTAAATAGCCTTATATCTATAAAATTAATTTAAATATCTAAAAATATTTCTATTAAACTTTACTATAATACTTATTTAAATCAAATTCATAGTATTTTCGAATTAAAGCTTTACTACAAATAATCATTACTTTTATGTAGTATTAAAATTACTTGAGGACAAGTAATAGTTAAGTTTGGGGGATTTTGACCACAGAAAAATGTATTGAGAAATTTATACCAATTTTATATGAAATTGCACTTTAAAGAAAGTTATTTTCTTTATTTTATTGCAGGAATGAAGATTTATAAGTACTGAAAGCAAAAAAGTACAAAAGAAGCGGATTTGGAACAAAAAGGACTCAATTAGATGAAAATTGAACTATCCCGCCGACGGCGAGGAAAAGGCCGTCGACGACGAGTTTTTCCCGAAAGTTTTGAATATATGATAAGGAGCCCACTGACGGCGAGATCGAGCCCACCGACAGCGAGATCAACGTGGTTAGCCCATCTTCTAGAAGCCTGCCGACGGTGAGATCAAGCCGCCGACGGCGAGACAGTTGAAAAGAGCCAAAATACATTGAACCTGGATGTTTTTTGAAGAGGTTCTTAAGCAACCTTTGGAGATTTGACCCCTTCTATAAATAGAGAAGAATTCTAGTCAGTTGTGTGTCGGTTTTGTGTCAGTTTTGTGTCATTTATGTGGAAGTTAAGTGTAATTTAAGAGTCTTTATAGCGAGTAGATAAAGTGTTTAGCGTTTTGGTGTGCTGTACTGGAAGGAAGAGTCAAAGGAACTTCAAGGAGTCTGCTTGGAGAGAAGAATTGAGATAAGTATATTTGTTATTTGTTTGTTAACTTTAATGAAATTCATGCTTTGTGTTATTTTTCCCATGCGTTCTGAGTAGTTACCTTAGTCTTTCACCTTGTTATCGAGATTTCGTAAAATGATGAATTAAAGTAGTTGTGCCTAAAAATATGAAAATAGAAATTGTACTAATCTTTTACTTAAATCTTAATTTACTTTCAATCTGGCCAATTGATTTGTTAACATATGTTGAATTATCAACTATAATAAAGATTTCATCCAAGATTTAGGGAAGTCAAAAGCCTTGGAAGGGAAATATTAACTATCGGCCGTAGAATTGGAAATTTTAGTGTGACAGACTAAAATATTCAATTCGGTCTTATTATTTTGGAGTTGAAGTGTAGATGTTAGCCCTCAGGCGAGGGGAACGTGGGAGCTCTGAAGTGGCAGTCAGTATCCTCCCAGCCTAGCCGCAGATTTAGTAATCAAATATAAGACTAGTCAATATTCTTTGCACCTGGACCAAAGGGTAAAGAAAAGGAATGCTCCTATTTGGTACAATACAATTAAAAAATCATTTAATTCTTAATTCACTTAATTCTCTAAAACAAGGAGAAAGATACTTTTCTGAAATCTTATATTCAACCTTTAAGCATTAGTTTATTTTAGTCTAAGTGTTCTTAATTTCCGTATACTAGAATTAGAAAGTAAGTCTAATTTAATTTATTTTTTGAAATTCTCTAACTTCCCTGTAGGATCGATATCTAAGAATCCATAAGAGCCCTATATTACTTGATAACGATATGTATACTTGCATAGTATCCACAATATAAATCATAAAATCCATAATAGAATCATCAGTATCTATTCAATGCGGGATCAAGTTTTTGGTACCGTTGCTAATTTTCATATCATTGTTGTAAGTATAAATATCGAAAAGTGGATCACTCCACCCTAACCGGCCATCTTAGTAGCCAGAAAGCTTAAAACTAAGAGCCTCCCCCAAGCTTTGAACTAAAAATTGGGACCATCCACTGTGGCAAACTTCCATTGGATGTGTGCACCGTTCAGCTCTCACCCAAGGCTTATTGAGACCAGCTAATGGTAGTGTGAGCTCCACCCATTGGCCATGGCTTTAAATTGACCCCTTCACGACCAAAATAGTGTGTGCACAATTCCCTGGCAAAGCCCTGCCAAAATATCACCAGAACTTCACTGGACTCCCCTGAGTACAATCCCACTGCACTAAGCCACCCAAAGCCATTATCCAGAACCAGTTTATCAACTAATTCTCAACCGAATCCAGGTCACATTTTACTACTTTGCCACAGTCCACAAAAATTTAAATTGATTGGATCTACGCCATCACTAGACCAAATGAAGAAGGTCCCCATAGGAACTCCATCACAAAGAGCCTCAAACCCAGACTTTGTTCAACACCTAAAATTGGGCTTGATTGAATTTGGGTCTGGAAAATTCACCACAGCAAGGCACTTCATCTGTGAGCTCGTTGGACCTCCCTGAAGCTTCTGCAACCATCTGATTGAGGCCACCCCTCTCAGACTAAGGTATTGAACTTCACCTTCTTCCCGAGCTTATTTTGATTCACCATCCATGTTAGGTTAGTTTCAGGCTAGGTTAACCTTATAGATAGGTTCGGCTAGGCAGATGAGTCCATAGAAACAAACCTGAAGTGATTTAGTTGAGTCTAGGCTGAGATCTAGGGTTAGAATTTGGACGGTTTATGGGTTAGGTCTGTTAAGGACAATGACAAGGAGCTGTTGGATCGTGCTTGTATTGGATGGACGGTGCTAATGCAGTCGGATGACGAGATGATGTGTAAAGCGCGGACCGTGTGATAGCTGACTCAGGTTGCGGTGTAAATGGTGGAGTAATGTGTCAAGACTTTTGAGCTACGGAGGATGATACGGTGCCTCTTGTTTAAGTTGGAAAATATGCATTTAATGAATTAATTAAATTAGCCTAACTTCAAAAATCCATAACTTGGTGTAGAAAATTCAGAACAAGGAAAGAAAAATACCCTCTTGCTCAGTGAATAGAGGAGACTAATGTGGAAATTGTTTGGTGTTCATTTAATGTGCATTTTACATTTAATTAATTAAATATAATAAATCATATTTATTACCTAATAAGCTCTATACATTCAACATGGCTTGAACTTTGTGTGTCTTGTACTCTATCTCATGAGGGATCTTTTCTGATTTTTCCAAGTTCATAGAAGATCTCTATGGGGAGAACCATAATTTTCAAGTCAAATGTCTATGTTTTGATATAAAATTATAATAATTAAAAAATTAATCATAAGAATGCTAAGTAAATTTTGGTAGGTTCACTGTGACTAGTAAACCAAAGGAAAAATACGAAGTTGGTTTACTTCAATCAAAATATCACTAATGATAATTAATCCTCTAAAATGGAAAAGAAAGAAAAGGGTTAAGCATACATGTAAATTACTTAATTTTGATTCTCCATTATGGATTAGGGTCAGAGGAGCTCCCATAAAAAATTTCAAGTCATTTGGAGTATTTTTTTTATCATTTAATTTGATTTTCCAAGTTAAATAACATTTTTTGCAATAAAAAAATATAATAATTAAAATATAACTTGAAAAATTATAAAATTTTGTTTTGGGAGTTCCTTATGACCACAGGAATTTCATAAAAAAAAATGATAATTAAATTAAATAATTTATTTTGTAAGCCTATTTAATTTGTTTTTTCTTAATTTCTCACAAAAAATAATTCTCATAATCAAAGTGTGAATCATAAAAATATGAAATTTGTTTTTTTGTGTTCTTTGAACTTAGAGAGATTTATGAAAAATAAAAACCTAATTTCCAACTTAAATAATATTTTATGTTTAATTAATAGTCTAGAACTTAAAATAATTATAATAATTAAAATAAAGTTCAAAAAATAATAATGAAAATTGGTTCAAGTGGTCCACAAATCTTTGTGAACCTCCAATAATTTTCTTAAGAATAAATAGTGTTTTGATTAAGTTATTATATTATCTTTGGAAATCCTCATTTTTGCATAGTAAATAATTATATAAATTAAATTAAAATTAGAAAAATCTTATTTTCTCCTCTCAACTGACCCATAAGTGGGGTAATATAAAATTTTCAAAGTCATTTAAGTTATATTTAGTAAATTATGAGGTGATAAGCCTTATAGGGGAAAAATTGTAAATAAGTAATTTAAGCCTTAATGAATGTCTAGGTCTAATCAAAGGAGGAAATGAGCAATGAGTGATCATAATTGGAATATTTATATGATTGAAATGTAAGGGATTTAAAAGGTAGAAACTAATCTCACCTTGGTCATAGGAAAGATAACTTTATAATATTTTTAATTGTTTTTATTTGCAAGATAATCAAAAATTAAATGATCACAGGGTTAGGGTTTTGACTTTGGATTTCAATAATCCATCAATCTAATATCCCTAAGAGTTGTTTAATGATAAATTTAATATTTTGCTGAGAATCATAATCACATAAGTTAACTTTTTCCAAAATTATAAATATATTCTTTAAGTCTTAAGGGTCAGGTAGTGAGTTAGGCTTAATCAAGGTTAGCTAATGTGGATTAAAAAGGATGATAAAATTAATTGTAAACATGTTTGAAACACTACAATCCCAACTTTAAAATCAAATCAACTAAACTTCTTAATGAATCAATTTGCCCCTAAGGGTTTTCACTCACATAATTCATAAATAGAATATCAAGTGATAATTACCCCACTTTTGGGATGATCAGAACATTAGCTCATTGAGCATAAGGGTATGATGGGGATGAGTAATCTAACAATATAATAAGTTTGAATGAACTTGAGACTTTTTAAGAGATTGTGAGGTGTCCAGGGCCTAACCTCTGGGTCCTTCTCATAATCCTTTAGATATCTCGGAGGACGATTAAACTTATTATGTCTTGGTTGAAGAATCATCTATACGCTTAAACAAATAAGACCTACCAAGTTATGATATAGGACTCAGTAAGCCCATGGCGAACCTATCTATAAGCTTGCTCAGCTTTTCTCACAAACATGTTTCAATTCCCGCAAAATTATATTTATACATTGCAAGGCTAAACTTTCAGGTGAAGTAACAAGAAGAAATGTCAGGTACGCCTTTATTTTATTGCACTGCAAATTACTTTCATTTAATTTTTTGTAACTTTTCTACTCGTGAATATGCATGCTAAACAATAAGGTCACCCTGCATGTTAAAACCAAAACATTTAGGATAGCCGCAAAACTAAAACCAAAATTAAAGTTAAAACAAAACAAAGATAAAATTCACCCCCACAACAGTCAAAATATAAGACAAGTTCAAATTTAATCACAAACAAAACTAAAATTACAACTGTAACTAAATTAAAACGTCTCTGTCAGATGATCAGGAGTCCCTCGAAGGAGCCAACCTATGGCTGCTAACGAGATTTCCTACGGTTTGAATGAGAGTACTGAATTCATTTAGTTGAATTTGGTAAATTCATCCAGACTAAGTGAATACGAGGAAAATAGTGGACCCGGAATGAGGGAACCATGGGATCCTAACCGGTATCACTTAATCAACATTAAAATTTCCCTTAATAAAACATTAAGACAACTCGAATTAAAAATTTCCAAAACATAACATTTCTCTTTTCTCTTCAAATGAGACTTCTAAGACTAAACCCGCGGTGACGAGAAGCTTGGAGCATGCAAAGTGGGCAGCACGACCATCTTCAACAACAAAATTCCTTAGAAATAAACAAAAAGCCATAGGACTCAAGGTAGTTTGTCTAGTGCAGCATAAATCCTTAGTTTTTCACTTTAGACCATTGCACCTAATGCAATATAAGCCCTAACTTGTCCTAGGATTCCGAGATTTTCATCCGATATGACATAAATCCTTCTATCTTCAAGGCTATTCATATGATCAATATCAAGTGAATGTAAACTTTAAATAATAAAATTGGCAGGATGAAACATTAAATATTTATCTCAAATTACAACCCAACAATAGGATAGTTTGGGAAATCCTTAAGATTCTTCATGGAGTTGTGCTTTACCCTAGCCTTCTCTTCCTTTGGATTCCTATAATAACTGTTCCAAACTTGAGCCACTCACCGATTGGATTTCCAATTACCACATTTTCTTGAAGATCATATCTTCTAGAAGTCATGAAAATAATATTTCTTAATCTAAATCAAGAATTTTCATATGTGACTTTTATCATCTACGATGTAATTAACTATAGGGGTTTTCTGTTATAGGAAACATAAAGACCCCATATTAATATAAACCTAAGCTAGTTGCTTAATATTAGATAGGGGAAGCCGTCGATCAACATAAATGGTTCGCAGACTAAGCATAACTTCTTTAGTTCATTTGATCAAGCCTCACCACCAAGTAATGTATCCATTCTTCGGTATAGATACATGGCTTGTGGTGAAGTGCTTGATTATATAAACCATTGCATACAGGAGATTGGTTCGATTTCATATTTTAAAATTAAAAAAATGATATTTTCCAAATTATATATATATATATATATATATATATATATATATCTATATATATAATTGAAACCCATAAACAAATCTTTATTATTTTTATTTTAACAGTCGATAGGAGTCAACTAACAGAATAGTTAGTACATGTAATCTCAGGCAACATATATGAGCCATGCTTAGCATGAGGAGTTTAGTGGCACATGTAGAAAAGTGTTAGCATTTAAAGCAATACTTGCTCCTCCTTGTTATTTGTGTGTGTGTTTTAGGCATGGCTTCCAACAAGTAAACAACCCCTAACATATTATTGCATATATCTCAATCTTCGTAAACACACAAAAGGCACACCAAAAGTGATTCCTAGCTAGGATACAAGCAAAAGGAAACTATAACGAGGGCATCAAAAATACTACTTAGCATCCTAACCCTAGCATAGACACAATTTAATGTATGTGTCCTAAATAAAAGATCTAGTGTGCATGGTGTAGGTAAAAAGGCTTCTATATGACTTGAAAGGGTCACCATGTGCTGACCATATCATAAGGATCTAAGAATTCTAAGTGGCGCAACTAAATGTTGGTTCTACTAAAAAAAATAAAAATAAGCTTTCAAAGGTTTGACGTTATGTATGGTTTAATCTATAAAATGCAACTAATTTAAAAATAAACTTTGAAAATCATTATGCTTACATTCCTAAGGAAAGAAAAGCCTATGTGGCACTTATTAGATCCATTAGAACCTTAGCACTAAATACGTTTGTTGATCACGATATGCTAGCTGGTATTGCCCACCATGGCAGCCTCACGAGTGATACTCCCTAACAAACTGTGGCTGAAGAAGGGCCACTCAGCTAACGAGCTAGCATTTTAGTAGAAATAGCAAGGAAAATGCACATGCATATGTGAAAAGATTCAGTGTAGTGTGACAGTCCTATCAGGGTATTAGCGATCAAAGGAATGAGTGAACCAAAGCAGTGACTCGGGAACTAGTGTGTCGACGAGGCATTGACTCGAGAAAGAGTGTGCGAAGGAGCATTTAATCGGGATTGAGTGTGTCGAGGAGGCAGTGACTTGAGAGTGAGTGAGCCAAAGAGGTAGTGACTCGGGAGTGACTGTGTTGGAAGATAGTGACTCGGGGATTGAGTGTGCCGAGAAGGCATAGAATCAAGCGTGAGTGTATCGAGGAATTGGTGACTTGGCAATGAGTTTACCAAGGATGCAATGATTTGGGAGTGTTTACAATAGTCTAGGGCGGTTATGTAAGAAGAAGAGTGTATTATCATTGGGGAGGAGCATGCTAATGAAATGAGTGTGTGTGAATCGAAACTCAAGCAAACCTTTAGTACGCAACACGTGAACATGCAGGATGCCAAGCATATGAACATGCAAGACCGCACAAGTGTAGGTTCGTGCATGAAAGAATATGGTGTACCCGTGACATGACGATGTCATGGACAAGTGTACTGAGTATCATGTTCAAGTGAGAAATGAATACTTACCATAAACATGTGGATGCACATGCTCACGAAATGCACAACAAGAAAATAATATGGATTCATTCATGCAAGTAGTGCATCACATGCATACGATGATGTGACATCTAAACAAAATGATCAATCATGCTGATCGTACAAGTGGTGCCCAATCAACTGAGCCGATGTAGGTAATGTATTGAATCGATTAGGCTGGTGAGGAACAATTGACTGAAGCAATTTAATTCTTAGTTGATGTCATTAGATGGTTTTCTGCTGATCGATCAAAGCAACAAAGATTGTTGATCAATGTGTCAAACTGTTAGAGGCCAATCAATTGAAGTATTAAAGATGGTCGATTACTATGATCAGGCTATTGGAGGCTGTTCGATCAAAGGATGGAGAAAACTGATAGATCTGATAGGACCATTTGAAGTTGTTTGATCGAAGAGATGGAGATACCCAATCAATGTGATTGGGCCATTGGAGTTTGATTGATCGAAGTGATAAAGATCACTGATTGATGTGAATGAGCCGTTAGAGGCTCATCGATCAAAGTGATAAAAAACTTCTATCGATGCAATCTAGCTGTTGGAGGCCAAATGATCGAAGGGACAAAGATTGTAGATCAATTAGATCAGATCGTTGGAGGTCGATCAATCGAAGTGAAGGTGATATCAGATTGATGCCATCCGACCATTAAAGCCCAAATGATCAATTTGGCCAATATGAGAAATGGCTTTTTGAGAACCCTTCATGAGATGAAAGATCTTTTCATAGCCAAAGCTTCCCTATATTAGGGAATAAAGCATCATAATGATCTTCATTCTCTAATACATTTAATGTTCCATCTGACCCATACGACAGATGGAACAAGCTAGCAAATTGGAGGATTACTAAAATCCCATATTTTTGGGTTCTGCTTTAGGAAAACAGAAAATCTCCTAAATCAAAAGGCTTTCTCTATCAAGAAAGATGATGCACCAAAAATATATTTGATTTTTCATATATATTATGTACTCATTTTTTGTGATTTTGCACGTTAATGAAAAGTATTTTTAATGTTTTACAGTAAGTATGATGATTTTAGGCAAATTGAGCAAATAAAGCGAAAATGAATGAGTTTGGAGCAAAAAAGGCAAAAACTAAGGATTTGAAGTTTTGGTGCTGACGACGCCCAAACCAGTGCCGACAGTGAGTTTTTCTAGAGATTTCAGAATTAAATCATGCAATAGGGTGCCGACGGTGTCATATCCAACGCCGACGGTGCCCAGTTTCAGTGGAGGCCAAATTCAATGTATTTTGATGAATTTTGGAGGGATTTTATTGAGGTAACTCTTGGGAACTTTATTTCTATACTATTTTAACTACTTTTGGGCGCCATAAATGGTGGTGTGTGTTGGGTTAAAGAGTGTTTTTAGTGTCTCTGAATAAAGAGGAAGTCTTTATAGAGAGTTTAGAGTCTAAGGCTTGGTGTTAAGTGTTTTTTTGTGAGGGATTCTTCTCAAATGAGTTGTAGGAGGAAAGTTAAAGTGAGAGATTACTTCTTCCATATTATTCCAAGAGAGAATTGTGTGTTACTGTGAAGAGAGAAAGAGATTCAAAGGAACTTTAAGGGATTTGCTTGGGGAAGAAATTAAGATAATTTGTATTTACTTTTCATAGTTTGTATGACTTTGCTTTTATATATAAAATCTTTGTTTTTTCGTATCTTCCTCAAGAGTTCTGAGTAGAATTCTTTGTCTTTCTCCTTGCAATGATAAATGGTGAAGTGATGATTTAGATTGGATGTGCTATATGAAAGATAAGAAATTGTGATGATTTTTCACTTTGTTCTTCACTTACTTTTCAATCTAGCCAATTGAATTGTTAAAACATGTTGTGAAACATACGATCCAAAAGGGCTATGATTTCTACAAAAAAAAGTAGAGATCACATTCGATGTCCATGAATGAGTAATGTACTTCATGGGGTTTGAGTGCAAATAAATAGAGAAATATGGTTTTCTGGGCGTAGAATTGGAGATTTTAAGGTGACAGTCTAAAATCCCTAATTTGGTCCACGTGTTTGTAAACTAAAGCCAGAGTTAGCCTTCAGAGGAAGAGAAATGGAGCTCTGGAGTGAGAGTCAGTGTCCTCCCAACCTAACCACGGATTTAGGGACTAAACTAAGGATTAGACAATGTTCTTTATAGCACTCGGAAGAGGGTAAAGAAAGGGTATGCTTCTATTTGGCACAATACAATAATTATAGTGATCTATATCATTTACTCAGCATAACACCATTGTAAGGGGCATGACACATTCTCTAAATTTGAACCTTACATTACAAAACTTAGTGTAGTAATAGTTATTATTAATCTTATGTTTTCAATGTAATTTAGTAATTTTAAATTCTCTAGAAAACTGTAGCATCTTATTAGTTACTTTCGGTGCTTTGCAAATTTGAATATTGGATTTTTTTGCTACGCTTTAAGGTTTGGTTTCTCCCTGTGTGATCGATAACCAGGGTTCTGCTAGAGCCCTATATTACTTGAGCAATACGTATACTTGCTTATATACTGGCTGATTTATTAATAAACTAACTATATTTTATAAATAATTTGAAAGTACTTTTGAATATTACTTTAAGTCAGCAGTCACCCGGTCAACAGACTAATTTCTTAGATCTCTATTAAGAATGACCTAGAGACTTCTTTAAGAAAGTATGAAAAGGAAGAGCTTAGGAGCTTTCACCTACGTGATGCTTGGAGTTGCAAGCTCATTGCTTGTCCTTGCTCTCCTTAATGTTATGATGGAAGTGGATCCTTCCTTCTCCTAAGAATGGAAGAAGTTTTTCTTTTACAAAAGAAATCCCTAATAGCTCCCACGCTCTCACTCTCTCAAGAAGGAATGGATAGAAGAATGAAGTGAGAAAAAAGATGGAGAACTTCAAGGGAAAAAATGTGACATAAAAGAGGTAAAGAATTATTTTCTCCAAAAGAAAACCTTTACACTCTCTAGCTCACTCTCATGGATCTTATCTCTAGCTCTAATTAAACTCTTCTAAGCTTAAAAATGAGTCCTTCTAAGCTGAAGTAGTCACTAAGCTTCTCATGAGGCTAGGAAATGGGAGGGAAATTTCCCTTCCATGCATAAATAATTCCTCTCTTTCATGTGACGTCTCTATGTAGGCCTTTGGAGAGGAAGGTAGCCATGAATGCTTACTATTGACCATAAAATTCAACTAATGATCAATGGGAGGCCAAGAAATCAATTTGGCGTGAAGAAGTCAAAATATTTGGCTCAAATTTGTATTTGGCTACTGGATGCACTTGAAGGCATGAGCGAGCACACGCACGCACGTAAATGAGTGCCCGGATGCGCAGTTGCACTTTGGTGTTTGTGGTTGCACACGTGAGTATGCATGCAGATGAGCATAAATGTACACAAGAAGATTTTGTGAGAGCATGCCTGAGAATTTGTGTAAAAAACATGAAGTTGCGTGCAATTGTAGATGCGCGTGAGAATGCTAGCGCACTCGTGAATGCACACTGATGACCACAAGTGGGGGCTCTATTAGCACTAGATGTGTGCGAAGGTGCGCAGCTTAGCTAGGAGGACACACAAGTTGCTCTGGCATGTGCATGAATGCATGTGGAGGTGCTGACGTGAACACATGTGCACTCAGAGGTGCTTTCAAGCCCTCATGTTTTATGCACATATGTGCAATCAGTTGCTTGTGAGTTTGAAATTGTGCGCGGTCACGTAAGCGTGCCAATGCACGCAAGTGTGCCAATGTACGCATGTTTGCATGCGTGATTGATGAGGATTTTTTTAGGTATTTTAATCTTTGAATTTTATTAAAATTTAAATGCATTGATTTTCTTACTATTGACTTGCAGATGGAACCTCAAAATAAGTGTTTCACTCCTTGCTAAAATGGATGTTTCGAATGTGCTCGCGTAGTCTGTTTCATCATCCATGGTCATCTAGAAAAATTAGTCAATGATCAGGCATATTTAGGTATAATTAACACATGGCATGGAAAATGGGGTTCGTCGGCCCAATCAAAGCAATTTGATAGAAAAAATGTCAACATGCCATGACCTACAGGATAACCAAAGTCTAGCAGAAAGCCTTTGGCTGTGTGCTCCTCAACACACACTAAATGGTCAAGATGGATTTCTCACACCACTGGAGTCAACACATGATTAAGTACAGTTTCATGGTGCTTACACACACATCCTATGCTTATGACATTAAATTTTGATCCCAACAAAGGACCCTAAAAAAATGTGTTATGTTGTTAAGGCATAGGGCATTTTTTTAGAAGTAGTCGAATTTTTTATTGAACCATCGTTAGCCATGTCTTCAACATAACTTAGTCAAACCAAATAGTGAGCTTGAATTTGTGAAGAAGTAAAACACATAGGCCTTACACTCAATCCCAAGAAGCAGGCGGGTCAGCTCAATCAAGAAAGAATGTCATGGGACTTATATCAACTTGAGAGTCGACCTAGGATGACCATATTAGGAAGATAAATGCTATGATTTCTATTGTCAAGATTTAGTTGAAACATAAAGCCTAAGGCATAAGTCTTGTTGGTCAAGAAAGAAAGATTCACGATGGATATCCTTCTTGGCATGTATGGGTTCAGAGGTTTTGAAGGCCTTACCTAGAAGACGGGTGCCAAGGGCATAGAGTCATAACAGAAAAGATGGTGTAGAGGCCATAAAGGCATAACTTGAAAAGTGGGTAAAGAGTCTGTAGAGGGGTAACCCAAATTGTCGGTGTTGAGAGGACGTACAAGTGTAACCCGAAAGGTAGGTCAAGGGGCCATAGAGGTTTAACCCGAAAGGTGTTTTAGGTATAAGAAAACAAGTGCCTATGTTACATTTATGTGGAATGCTGAAGGGTCTTACATTACTCTTATAGAGGCAGGTAGGCTAAGAAGCCAGTTAATACTTTAATGAGGAATGTCATAGGCCCTTATATCACTCTTTAACTGTAAACATGTTGATTAGATCAAGAAGGAGGGTTGATTGTCTTAAATTGCTTCTAAGCATTAGTACATATTGATCATTTAGGAAGATGAAACTAGAGACTTGGGTCCAACCTACAAAATAATCAAGGTGCGTAACCTCAAAACCTGTGCTACATTGGTGATGTGTGTCAGATGCCATACATCACCATTAAGTGGTAGGTAGGTTAGCTAGGGAGTCGATAGGTAAGAATCTAGAAATGTCATAGTACAATACATCCTCATAAAAGGGCATGGCAATCCTTGCTACACAAAGCATCACAATATCATCAAATATTAAGATATCATGATTGGGCATGTAAATTTTAGATAATCGATGTGGTCTAATTAAAAAGACATGCCTTATTTTCTATCTCAAAGAAGGTGATAGGAATCAAACGAGCCAAAAAAAAATACCAAGTGGTAAGATGACCCAAGTTGTCCCACCATAAAGGAGATTTCTAACACATCAACAACATAAACATTGTTGGAGATATTTTGTGGGCATGATGATGTCCCTCCTAGGCATAGATCAACCAAGCAAAAAGAAGCTTGAATTGGCACAGCATGTCTAAGGACAAGGATATAGGGGCTATCCAAGTCAGGAAAATTTTGAAAATTGATAGATGCATGAGGTACTACTAAAAGTTCTTATCACAAAAGTTGTGAAGCAATCTTTTCGATGAATGGGCATCAATCATCTGTCAAAAAAAATGTTCCAACTAGACACAGACCTGATAAATAAGCGAAATGCTTGGGTTTATGCAACATGTCATTCGATAAGGTGAATAGAATCAACCAAGTCAAGCGAGGTGTGAAGGGGAGGAAGATGAACAAAGCGATCCACCCTAGCAATGCTCTCACAAACTATTTTTTGAAACAACCTTGCTATGGGTTTCTTAACGACTAATAGAGATCCCTTGTTAAGGAAAATAGTAGTTCAACCTATGCAAGATACTTTGGTTAAGCACTTGGAAAGAAAGTCTCCACTGGGGATACTTTACAAGCAGGAAGATATCCCATTGATGCATGGACTGGCTAGGTAGACAAACATCATAATAGAACTAAAGGAACTTTCAACATGGTCAATAGGCAGAGCCACATTGGGAATGGCATTCATAGGGGTTGGATAAATAAGTCGATAAACCCCAAAAAATACTTTTTCAAGCTATAGTGAAGTGACCCATGCTAGGTATCCCTCAAAACCAAATAATGTAGTTCTTATTGAGGAAAATCATGGCAGTCCAATCTTGAACAAGGTTTTTTCACTACAGACCTCACAAGAGAAATCTGATGGGAATAATTTTGTAAATATGCAAATAACCTGTTCAGGCATGGACTGACTATATAAAAGGAAGATGTTATAGCCAACGTAACAATCCTCTCCAGACAAAGATAATAGAAATCCCCTATGTGTCTCTAGAGAATTCACAGGGAAACTAGAATAGCGTAATGGTCTGCACATATTATTTAGCTTTCAAACTAAACCATATACATAAAATGATTTACACTACCCATTAACAATGAGTGGGATGATCATTTTTCTCTCATTCATATGAAATGAATGGGACTTGCGTTGCTGCCTAACTTATTAAGAGTAACCATCCTGCTTTCAAACCCTGCATTAACTAGGTCATTTGAAGACACGCTAACAGAAGATTGAGGCTTCTATCTCTTTTAAATATTGTGAACTTCAAGTTATATTTTGAAAAATACAAGATAATCACAACAACTAGTTATAATAATAAGAAGATATCAGAAGATTTGTCTTACTTATTACTCAAAATCAGATTGCAAATTGCAGAAGCTTTGATCATCAAATTTATAGAGTACAATGGGTACATCAATAATAAAATAAAACTAAGAATAATATCTCTTCAGGTATCTCTCATTGAGAGGAGCATTCGATGAGATCCTTTTGCATCAATCCTTATGTAGGCTCCTCGTTCATAAAATTTATTAATCATGAATAGCTCTTCACAGGTGGGCTCGAACATGATTTTTCTTTGATGGTGAGTCAAAATTGAGTGGCTTAGAACAACACAAATTCTCCAACCATGAAGGTTCTCAGTTTCTTCAAAATGTCGTGAGCTCTAGCCATTCTGGCTTAATACAGCTCGAGGATTTGGTCAACTTGTAACCTAAGACCCTTAAGTCCATCAAGCACCTCTAACTTAATTTGGATATGTATCATCACTATTTCCATTATTTCTTAAAGAAACTCTCAGTGAAGGCAGTTCCACTTCTAAGGGAAGGACCACTTCAAATCTAGAGGTCAATGAATATGGGGTTGAGCTAGTAAGTCGTATAATACACCCACAGTGCCTCAAAGAGCATATCATGCCATTTCATTTTATTAGCATGAATGTTCTTTTTAATCTGGTTACTAAAGTTCTATTGAATGATTTGGAAAAACCATTTGTTTTTTGATAATATATTTTGGAATATTGCCAATTAATTTAATGACAATGAACAAATCGATTTATTTTGATGTTCATGAAAATCAACCCGTTATGGAAAATGTTATGGCGTAGCCCACCAAAATGATATGTGATATTTGAGAAAATGTAGCACATTTTTGACCTTGACCTTCCTTAGAAGGATGTCTTCTGACCACTTAGAAAAGTAATCGGTGCATGCTAAACTAAAAGTGTCCCTCTTAGAGAATGAAGGGTATATGGGCGCTACAATATTGATTTCCCAAGCCTCAAAGGGACATGATGCTACTTTAGGATGCAGTGCATTTGAGAGTTTGTGGGTTACTGGGCTAAAATCTTGGAAACGATGAAACTACTTTGCATATTCTATGCAATCAAGTATCATTGAGGGCCAGTAATATCTAAGTCTCTTAATCTTGATTTTATTTTGGAGCCTGATTGATGGGACGCCGCACTGACCATCATAGAATTGGATTATAATGTTTTTAACGCTGTCCCTCCCAACACATCATAACCACCTCTGGTCAAACGAGCATTTATGCATGATACAATAATTATGGAAGATGAGGTTGGTCATAAAGGAAGGATACCAATGTGCCCATGATGATGGAAGGTCATGGGCATGTTGATGAGGTACATTATGTTGACCTCATTTTTGGGGAGTTCTTTTCTTTCCTCTTAATGCTTATGATCTAGCCATAGGACTTCTCCTTGACTATCCTAGAGGACTAGAATTGGGACCCACCCTTTAGCAATTCAGCCACCTCTTGACTCCTCTTGGGACCCCACTTTGATGGTTGTAAACTTCTAAATCACCTTGGAAGGTTAAAACCACCATATGGGCAACCAATAGTGAATGCCTATAGGATGTCCAAGCCTTAGGAATACCCTAGGTGACCTTGGGTGACTTGAGCTTCTCTTGCACACACACACACCCATAAGCCACTTAACCTAAACCTTGAACCCTTGCCTTTCTAACCTTATGAAACTTACATGGTTGAACCCAAGCCAATAATCTTTGATTAAGATGGTTAAGGTCAATATGTGAAGGATCATAAAGTGGTTACCATTTGGCTAGACTTGGTCCCAAAGTGGTTGGACTTCGCTAAGTCCATGGCATAAGCTTCCAAACCCTAATTCCATTCCAAATTAATTTTTACTCAATCTTGACTCCACTAAAATGGTCTCATTCTTCCTTATTTGAAACCCCATTCAATTGCCAAAATTTATGGTTTTGACATTGGGTCCCCTAAGCTTACCCAAAACTACCTAAATGGCCCCCACAACCACCAAAATTATCCAAAAATTCCCAAATATTACCCAAAATTCCTAAAAAATCTTATGAGTCATTTCAAAACAATCCCTACATTTTAAATCCCCCAAAATACCCCAATACTCTCCAAATAACCTCCAAATACCCTAAATACCCCTTTTGGCCCGAAATTCCAAAAATTTAAAAAAATTACCAAAAAGTTCCAGAAAATCCTAAATATTCCCAATTTCATTTTGTTCAACTACACCATAAGCCAATTTTGCCAATTTAACCCACTTTTATCAAAGTCCTCAATTTGACCCATCTTTAACTTATGCTGACCCAATGTCAAACCAAGTCAACTCAATTGACCCCAATTTTGCTCAAACTCAATTCTAAAATTAAATTCAACATTTCCAATACCAATTTAAACCAAAACCAAGCCCAATTTGACTCACACTTGAATTCAATTTCAACTTGAAACTAAAACCCCAATCTTAGCCTATGACCCAAACCTACTCAAATCCAACTCAATTCAACTCAATTTTCCCCAATTTCAATTCCAAATTCTTCCTAATACATCCATACACCAAACAAAATATCAATTGGCTCTCAATTTAAACCCTAACCCAACTCAAAATCCATTTGAAATCAAAACCCCCAAATTTTACCTAAAGTTGTCACCTACCCCTAAATCTCCAAATTGAATCCCCTAAGCCCAAAATTTCCACCCAATTTCTATCCTAAACCCTTCCTAACAATCATTTGAAACATTTTGGACCATTAATTGGCCTTGAACCAAAATCTAGCCAAACTTAAACCCAACCTAACCCATGGTGACCAAAATTGACCAAGACCCCAAAATTCTCAAAATTGAAACCCCAAATGAACTCAAATCCACTTCATGTCTTCAAGAAAAATCTTTCTTACAATCATCTACACAATGTTGACCAATCAACTTGATCGAATTCAAACCTAAACTCAAGTTAGCACAACTCAAACCCATGTGAACCCATGCGTACACATGAACCAAATTAAACCAAACCAAACCAAAATTGACCAAACCAACTTCTTGGCTGCTGAAACTAACCATTCTAGGGTGAGTTTGACCTGACCTGACCCATGCCGCATGAGCCATGGACCTGACCCATCATTAATCTCCCTTTAAGCAACCATCTATGCCATATTTATTGAGCTAAACTCCTCCTCCACTCCTGCTCAGCCTGCTCAGCCGCCTGACCGTCCTCGCCAGCCACCCTAGCCGCCGGAACAGTCACGCCCGAGTACCCCTTTATCCTTGAACATTCAAAATTGAACCTGGGCAGTGGCCAATCCTTTCACCAGCCACCCTGCCTGCACTGCCCTCACCCTAAGCGGCCTAAATCACTCATTGCCTGGCCTTGAGCTCCCCTCTCCGGCCATGGCTATAAAATCCCCACCTTTCGGCCTCGCCAAAGGTGCTAAAATTTCTTCCACCAAACTTCCTCAAATTGCTCCCAGACCTTCTCCTAGCCTGGAGAAGAAGAGCCCTAGTGTCCTCCTGCCTTAATTCCCACTGATTGAGCTCAATTTTGAAGCTCAATTCTCAGGCCAGAACAGGACAATCCTTAAATCTCTACAGAATTCAAATTAACTCCTCTCACACCTTCACCAGAGGTAGAGAATGAGTTCCCCAGTGAAAGCCCCCTCTCCAGACCACCCAATCTCTGCAGCCATCAAATTCTGAAATCGGCCATGGTCGAAGTCGTACCTAGGCAATTCCCTAGAGCCAGAGACTTCATTTGAAGCTTCCTTGGGTTCAATCGAAGATGCCACAACTCTCTGATTGAAGCTTCACTTCTCAGAGAAAAGGTATGGATCTCTTCTTCCTCCCGAGCTTCTGTGAATTCTCCATTTTGTTTGGCTCAATTTCATAGCATGTTAGCTCAATAGATATGTTCGTCTCGTCAAGATGAGTTCATAGAGCATAAGAAAGTTTAATTTGGTTAAGCATCGAGTGAGATATTAAGCATAAAAGGTGGACGGCTCTCGGGTTAGGGCGCTCGGGGACGATGAGCGGATGTCGTCCATTCTCGCGTGTGTCGAATGGACGTACTAGATCGCGTCAAACCAGAAAACGGGGCAGGAACCGCGAGCCGCGTGGCGCTGATTCAGATGGCGGTGCCGAATGGGAATGCGCCATGCGGAGCTTCGAAGCCGCCGAGGTTGACGCGGTGCTGACTGTTTTAAATAGAAAAATAGGGTATTTTTTATTTATTTAAATATCAGAAACTTCAAAAATTCATATCTTTGTGTAGAAAAATCCTAAAAATAAACTAAAAATACCCACTTGCTCAGTGAACAGAGGAGAATAATGTGGAAAAAGAATTAAGTTATTTTGATGAGTATTTTATTTTTAATTAATTATTTACTGATTTCAGTATTTTAATTCTCCATGCATGCATACAATTCACCATGGCATAAGACCATATGGATTTTGTAGCATATGTTCTTGGAAACATTCATTTTCCAAGGCCAAAGGCCATCTCTGTGGTAAGATATTGATTTTTCAAAATTATGTGTCTGTTTTACCATTTTAATTCCACTAATTTGCATGCTACTTAGAAAATTTTAGGAAAATTAGGGGAAGTATCTTAGGACCAGAGGACCCTAGAAAAATTATGGTTTGGCTTAATTCCCTTAAAATAACTCTAATTTTCCTAAACACAGAAAATTGAATTTTAATTACTTAGGATTAACCACACATCAAAACCACTTGAAAATAATTCTCCACTGATCTTTAGGGTCAGAGGAGTCCCACATAAAAATTTGGAATCAATTGGAAATGGTTTAACCCATTAAATGGATTAATTAAATCACATGGCTATTTTCAAACTTTAAAAATTTATAAAACCTAAAATACATTTCAAAAATTTACCAAATTAGTTTTGGGACTTCTCTGATACCAGAGGAGTCTAAAAAAATTAAAATTGGATTTCTCTAAAGAACTTCTTTTTTCACCCTTTTTTTAATATTTTAATAATTAAAAAATAATAAAATCACAAAAACATTAAAAGTTACAAAAATGTCATATTTTGCTCCCTAATAATTTAGGAACAAACCAAATAATTTTCTCAAGTCTCTAAGTTAAAATATTGAATTTTAAAAGCTTAATGTAATTTTTAATATTAAAAAATGAATTTTCAAACTTTTTGGTTAAAATAATTCTAATAAATCAAAGAAAAATTATAAAAATATAAAATTTGTTTCCCTGGACTCCTTGAGGTTAAAGAGATTTAATAAAAATATAAAATCTATTTTCTAACATTAATTTTATTTTAAAATTAATTAATACCTTAAAACTTGAATTAATTATAATAAATAAAATATAATTCAAAAAATCACCAAAATTAGTACAAGTGGTCCTCTGGTAGGTATGAACATCCCATAATTTTCCTAAGGAGAAAAAACTTACCTTGGTCATGTTGTTGAATTTTCATTGAAAATCCATATTTTCCACAAAAATAATTACATAAATTAAGTTAAAAATAAAAAAAATCACATTTTCTCCTCTAATGTTTTAATTGACATGTGACTGAAGTGACACAACAATTTCAAATTCATTTGAGCTCAATTTAGTGAATTATGAAGTGAATAGGCTTAAGAGGGCAAAGGTAATTAAGAATTTTAACCTTAATTAATATTTTAGGCCTAATAAAGGGGGAGGGTAAAATATTTGATTTTAATCTTCCCATGGATGATTTAAACTTAGGGAATAAAAGAGTAGGAACCCATTAATCACCTTAAAAAAATATCAAGATGGAACCTTAATTACTTAAACCATTTAAATTTTGGAAGATTAATTAAAATTTTGGATTATTAAAATTAGGGATATAACTTAAGAAGATATTAATTATTTGACCTAAAATCCCTTATTGAAGTAATACAATAACATTCAATTCTTAATAATTATAATTGAAATTATTAATTAAATAATAAATAATCCATAATTAATTAAAGTTTAAAACATTAAACAATTTAAATAATCAATTAAAATTTAAAACTTTAAAATAATTTAGTAATTAATTAAAATTTAAAACATTAAATCATTTAATAATCTAATTAAAAAAAACATAAAATATTTGAAACTAACCTAGAATCATTCTAATAACAAATCTAAAACAAATTCAAAACACTAAATGATCTCAAAATAACCTCTAATTGAATGTGAAAATTAAATTAATAATTAAAATTAAATTAAATTAATGTGATTAATTAAAAAATTAAAATCACCAAAACTTAATGAAATTAAACAACTCAAATATCTCTTTTAATCAAAGTAACTTAAGACACTTAGAAGAAACTTAGTTGAATTTTAACACTAAATTATCTTAAGTCAGCAATTCAATTTTAATTAAGGGTGGTGAAGTTCCTTAACAAACCAATTTGCCCCTTAAAGACTCTCATTATTATAACTCCTAGATGAAATATCAAATGAAATGTTACTTCACTCATAGGATAATCAAATATCCAGATTCACTGAGCAAGAGTAACCCGGGTGATTGATTCGTCACCTCAATGAAATTAACTGAACTTAAAGTAATCCCTAAAATGTTTAAGAAGATGTTCAGAATTCAATTCCATGCACTTCTCTAACTTGATGGGATGTTTTCAAAGAACAGTGAAACTTCATTGTTCTTTGATGAAGAAAATCATCCTTAACAAAACACAAAAGAACTTAGACGTCATAAGGATTAACTAGCAATAGGATTAGGATCTTGGTAGACAACCAGAACCTTCCTTTAGCTTTACCTAGATATTGGTTGCAAATATTTAAATGTCCTAACATATGTTTGAGTGCAGCTTGGAATGACGAGAAGACCCTACCAGGTAGGCTTTTGTGTTATTGCAATTTACTTACTTGTACTGCGCTTTACTTTTCTTGCATGTTAAACAAAATTGTCACCCTGCATGAAAACTGAGACCCAAAACTAAATTAAAAGTCACAAAAAGATAAAATTCACCGTCACAACATTCAAAAGATAAAACAACTCAAAATTTAATCACAAACAGAACAACAAAACTACAAGTACAACTATATTAAAATTTCTCGTTGGATGATCGGAAATACCTCGGATGATGTAACCCACGTGTTGCTAACAGGATTTCCCACGGTCTAAATGAAAGTGTGGAACTCATTCAGTTGAGTTTAGAAAATTCATTTGGACTAAGTGAATCCGATGAAAATAACGTTGCCAGGATGACGGAACCGTGGGATCTTAATCGGTTATGTTTAATCAACTTTAAGATTTATTTTAATTAAAACATAAAGACATTTGAACCTTAAGACTTCTAAACCAAAACACTTCTCTCATATCTTGATTGCCACTTTCCAAAACTAAACCTTCTGCAACAACAAGGAGCTTGGAGCACTGTGGGCAGCACGGCCATTGTCCTCAGTAAAACTGGAATCTAGTTCAGCAAAACCTTTCTTAGAATTAAATAACAAAGCCACAGGATTTCGAGGTAGTTTGCCTAGTGCAACATAAATCCTCAACTTTTCGTTAGGCATTTGCATAATCATATCATGCAAATTAATCCCTAACCGGTCTTAGGACTCCGAGGTTGTCATTTGGTACGACATAAACCCTCACATCTCTGAGGATATTTGTGCGATTATATCATACAAGCGTAAGTCCTAATGAACTAAAATCAGCAAGATTACAACATTAAATTTACTCTCAAATTGAAGCCAAACAATAGGATAGTCTGAGAAGTCACCGAAGTTTATTTTAGATCTGTGACATCCCCTACTTCTCTTTCTTTGGACTCCTAAAATAAACTGTTCCGAATTTGATCCTATACCATTTGAAATTCCAAAATTCAATCCTTTGAAACCTTAAAACTTTGAAATTCTTGAGAGCAAAATCACTGATCATTATCGAGAGTTTTATTAAGTGATTCCTGTCATTTAAGATGTAATTAACTATAGGGGCTTGCCCTTATAGGGAACTTTAAGAACCCAAGTAATATAAACCCTGCTTAATTCATTTATATTAAGTAGGGGAACTTGTCGACTTATAAAATTGGTTCGCAGACCAAATGGATGTCATAAATTTTGTAGTTTATTTAATCGAGCCCCAGCGTCAAGCAGTGTGTTTGTCCTTTGAGATAGATACACCGTTTGTGATGTGTTGCTCATTTATATAAACTATTTGGGATGTGAGATCGGTTTGATTTCATATGTTGAAAATTTTCAAACTTAAAATTATTTTCAAAAATTAAATGCTTCTTTCTAAAACTATATATATATATATATTTAAATTAAATTTAAAATCTAAAGTTCGCCGAAAACTTCTGTAGTCGACCCCCTTTAAAAACACATAACCTAAAATATGTCGACAAACTTCTGGCGACTCCGCTAGGGAATAGTTCATCTCTCCATTTTGATCAGATGGTTTTGCTTTCATAAATCGGTAGTGAGTCCATAGCCCTAGTGGATCAAACTACCATTCTTTCCATTGGCATACCACGTTCATTTCTACCTTGAACGGGTATAGCCAACTCCTCTTGAATTTCAGATCCACTGTTTAGACGCCCCTTAACAGAGAGGTTCTGGAATCCTTCTTTTGTTACCTCTCCACAGAGGTGGGGTGGACCCCCAATCGGTGTTAGCTTAGGAGCGGTCCTTCGAGTTGAGAAGTATTATGAGACTTTCTCTCCCTTGCCAATTCTGAATTGGATTTTTTACTCTTTCTAATTCTAATCTTCCTCCTTTAATTGTTTCGTTCTTAACGAGAAAACCTTCTAATCAACAACCTTTCAATAAACAAACTCTTTTAAAACTACAAATGCACGGATAAAATGAAAAGATAAATGGAAATGTGTTCAAACTCTTTTAATTCCTTTCTTTTAGTCCTGACGGAAGGAAGCATAATCCGGGACTGACAATCAGAACTTACCCTACATAAAATGTCTGCCTCAAAGTTGATTTTCTCCTTCACCAATGGATTAGACTTGGCTGTAAACAAGGATGAACTGCCTGATAATGGAATCATTCGCTTCGGACAAGGGTTCGACAATACAGACATTAAGTTTACTGACGTTACTATGTTTGCACTGATGAACAAAGTACCTGAAACTGAGGAACCCATGATTGAGTTCAGCCTGAAATCAACTCAAGAATTCCCTCCCGTGTAGAGGGTCCCAGTTGAAAGGAACACTGCTGTTTACAGGAGGTTAGCGGCTACCCCCAGAACTGCCATCTCTACCCCCACTGGTCTAGTCATCACTGCACCTACCCCGGCTCCCGCCAAACTGAAGGGGAGGGAAGTCCAAGTATGTGATGAGCCTGCTACCCTGGAGGGTTCAGACTTTGCTGCAATACCATCTATTTTTTATATAGGGTCCAGTTCGAAGTTTAGACCCTTAACCCGGACACAAAGGATGAATAAGAACAGGAAGATTGCTAAGACCAGAAAGGCCAGGGCTGCTGAAACCACCTTCCTTGAAGAGATTCCAGAGAAAGAAGAAGAACTGCACGAGTACTCACTGCTGTTGGAAGGAAGTAGATTCCACCCTCTCTCTGATGCATCTGATGAAGAAGATGCCCGAAAAATTGCCGCTGTGTTACCCCGACCTGCATATTACAGTGATAGCAAGAGGAAGAAAATCAAGACTACGCCGCTTACCCGATTGCGGGCGGTAGTGGAGAAACTGGCTAGAAAAGAGGAATGTCCCGTATCAGAAATTCTGAGAAGAATGGGGTGAGTGCCAATTAAATCCCGCCTCGGACCACGAATAAAGCCTATCACTGCCACAAAAAGGACAAGGCAGAAGGTGCGAGCTAATGAGAAGAGTCCGCCTGTTGTTGTATCGGGTCATCATATTAGGGAGGACACCACCTGCCTACGTACAGCCAACAAACCATCTGGTCCTAGGCCTTCTACTACAAGAAGGATGGTGTGGCGATCTATTATTGCTGAACTGATACCCACACAATATTCTGGGAAGAAAAGTCTCATTAAAGAGCCCCAGATCTGAAGAAAGTACTGCAGCTCCAAGGGAAACTCCTTAAGAGAAAGTTCAACAGTCGTCGCTGGATAACCAAGAGACAGTTCGGAAGATACCATTTAAGGATGCCATAGGGAAGTTAAGGACATACATCCGACGGTTGGCAAGGGAAAGAGTAGAAGAATTAAGAGATGAAGTCAATTCATCGCAGTCCATGGATGAAGAGTTTGCCGAGATTAACATGGTTGAGACACGAGCATCGTCAGCCTTGCAGGGAGCTCCATCAGCTTCATAGAGAGATGAGCCGGGAGCAATGAGAGCGCAGCTTCAGGAAAAGGATGACACGATCTCTTAGATGGCAAAGAGGATGGAAGAGATGGCTGCCGCTTTAGCCACTCTCCAGAGTCAGCTGCAACCTCCAAAAGAAACACCCCCGGAGATCTGTCGGCATATTTTTTAGGTTTGTGTGTTGTATTTTAAGAAGGGGGTCGCCTAACAGAAATTATCGGTGAATTTTTAGTTTAATTTAATTATATAATTTGAAAAGTAGTATTTGATTTTGAAAATAATTTTATGATATGAAATCAAACCGATCTCACATCCCAGATAGTTTATATAAACGAGCACCGCATCACGTACCGTGTACCTATCCCGAAGAATAGACACACTAATCGTTTCGGTGATGGGGCTCGATTAAATAAACTAGGAGATTTGTGACATCTGTTTGGTCCGCGAACCAATTTTATAAGACGACAAATTCCCCGCTTAATATAAATGAATTAAGCGTGGTTTATATTACTCGGGTTCTTAAAATTCCCTATAAGGGCAAGCCCTATAGTTAATTACATCTTAAATGACGGGAATCATTTAAGAAAACTCTCGATAATAATCAGTAGTTCTGCTCTCAAGAATCTCAAAGTTTAAGTTTTTCAAGGGATTGAAATTTTAGAGTTTCAATAAGGAATGGATCAAATTTGGAACATTTTGTTTTGGGAATTCAAAGGAAGAAAGGTAGGAGAAATTACAGTTTCGAAGTGAACTTCGGTAATTTCCCGGCTATCTTATTGTTTGGCTTGAATTTAGGAAAGTCCTAATGTTTATTTAATGTTTTGATCTTGCCAATTTTAATTAATTAGGACTTATGTTCGTATGACATGATCATACAAATAGCCTCGAAGATGCGAGGGTTTATGTCGTATCGAACGACTACCTCCGGAGTCCTAAGACAGTGCGAGGCTTAATTTGCAATGCAAATGCCTAACAAAAGGTTGAGGATTTATGTTGCACTAGGCAAACTACCTCGAAATCCTATGGCTTGGTTATTTAATTCTAAGAAAGTTTTGCTGAAGTAGACTCAGGTTTTGCTGATGACGATGGCCGTGCTGCCCACCATGCTCCAAGCTTCGTTGTTGCAGAGGGTTTAGTTTTAGAAGATTGTAATCAAAAGAGAAGAGAGGAGTTTGGTTTTAGAAATCTTAAAGTCTAACTGTTTTTTATGTTTTAATTAAAACAAATCTTAAAGTTGATTATAACAAAATCGGTTAAGATCCCACGGTTCCATCCTTCCGGCATCGTTATTTTGATCGGATTCACTTAGTCCAGATGAATTTGCTAAACTCAACTAAATGAGTTCCACACTTTCATTTAGACTGTGGGAAATCCAGTTAGCAACACGTAGGTTACATCATCCGAGGTATTCCCGATCATCCAACAAGACATTTTAATTTAGTTGTAATTATAGTTTTGTATTCTGTTTGTGATTAAATTTTGAGTTGTTTTATATTTTGAAATGTTGTGGCGGTGAATTTTATCTTGTAATGACTTTTAATTTAGTTTTGGTTTCAGTTTTAGGTACTATCCTAAAGGTGTGGGTTTTCATGCAACAGTTGTTTATCATGCAAGAAAAGTAAGTGCATTTGCCATAAAGTAAATTGCAAGAAATTAAATTACAAAAAAAATAAAAGCGTACCTGGAGGGTCTTCCCGTCATCCTAGGCTGCACTTAAACACAATTTATAATATTTAAGTATTTAAAGCAAGTTCCTAGGAAAAGCTAAGGGAAGGGTTATGGTTTTCTACCAAGTTCCTAATCCTATAGCTAGTCATCTCCTATGACGTCTAGTGTTCTTGTGTTTTGGTTCGAGGACGATTTTCTTTATCAAAGAACGATTAAGTTCAATTGTTCTTATAAACATCATATCGTACTGAGGAAGTGCTTAAGACGAATCTTAAACATCTTTTCAATACTTCTAGGATTATTTTAAGTCCAACAAAATTTAATTATACAATGAATCAATCATCCAAGAGTTTAAGTTTTGTTATCTTGCTCAGTGAACTAGGACATTTGAATATCCTATGAGTGAAGTAATACTTCACTTAACACTCCATTTAGGAGTTATGCCAATAAGAGCTTTTGAGGGCAAATCGATATTCAAGTGATTTGTGATTCGTCTTAATTTTAATTAAAGGGTTTAAATTTGGAATAGTGTTCAAGTTGTTTTAGATTTATTTTTGAATTCTTTATGTCTTAAGTGATGTTATATTTAATTTAATTTAATTTAATTTAATTTTAATTTAATTTAATTTGGTTTGGTTTTGTTTTAATTTTAATTTAATTTTACTTATTTAATTTAATTTTAATTTTAATTTAACTTGATTTTATTATTTTTATTTAATTTAATTTAATATGTTTTGATTTAATTTAATGTGATTTAATTTAATTTAATTTTTTTAATTTAATTTAATTTAATTTAATTTAATTTTAATTTAATTCTTAATTTGGTTTTATTTTTTATTTTAATTTAATTTAATTTTTAATTTAATTTTATATTATTTTTTTTAATTTTAATTTAATAATTTATTTTTTTATGCTTTAGGGATGATTTAATTTTAATTGTTAAAGTATTAATTTAATTGAAATTTTAAAAGGATTTAATTTAAATGTTTTAATTTTAAATTTAATTTAATGATTAAGTCTTTTAGCACTTTAAATTTTGAATTTGGATTATCATTTTAATTAAGAATTAAATATTATTGAGGTGATTAATTTAGGGATTCTTAGATTAAAGAATAAATTTCTTCCTAATAATATCCCTATTTTAATAATTCCAATTTTTTTATTATTCGTCCAAGTTTAAACAATTATTTAATTAAGGTTTATTTTAATTATTTTTAAATTATTTGGTAGGTTTCTACCCTTTAATTACCTAAGTTTCAAACATCCAAAATCAACTTAGTATCAAATATTTTACCCACCCTTTTAATTAAAACTAAAATTTTTAATTATAAGTTAAAATTTTAATTACTATTTTTCCCTTTAAACTTACTAATTTCATAACTCACTAAATTAAGCTTAAATGAATTTGAAATTTTTATGTAACTTCACTCATATGTCAATCAAGACATTAGAGGAGAAAATGTGATGTTTCTGTATTTAATTTATTTATATAATTATTTTTGGTGGAAGATAAGAATTTTCAAGGAAAATTTAATAACATGACCAAGGAAAAGTTTCTATCCTTAAGAAATTTATGAGACATTTCTAATGACCAGAGGACCACTTGGACCAATTTTGGTGATTTTTTGAATTATATTCCTTTTATTATAATTATTTTGAGTTTTGGAGTATTAATTAATTTAAAAATAAAATAAAGGTTAAAAAATGAATTTTATATTTTTCAAAAATCTCTCTAATTAATGAAAAGTAGAGAACCAATTTTTATAATTTTCTTATTTTTCTTTGATTTATTAGAATTATTTTAGTGAAAATACTAGAAAATACATTTTTTTAAATTTTAAAATTACCTTAGGGCTTTAAAATTTAATATCTCATCATAGAGACTTAAGAAAAATATGGCATTTGTTCCTAAGTGATTAAAATTCAAAATGTGACATTTTGGTGAATTTTATTATTTTTGTGATTTTTATTATTTTTTAATTATTAAAAATATTAAAATAATGCAAAAAATCAACTTTTTTTTGGAAAATTGCAATTTTAATTTTCTTAAATTCTCCTGATATCAGAGATGCTCCAAAACCAATTTGGTGAATTTTTGAAAAGTATTTTGAAAGTTATGAATTTTCAAAGTTTAAGTTTGGCTAAATGGCTTAATCAACCCATTTGATAGGGCTAACCAAGTCCAATTGACTTCAAACTTTTATGGTGGGTTCCTCTGATCCTAAAGGTCAGTTGAGAATTGATTTCAAGTCAATTTGATGTATGACTAGCTCTAATTAATTAAATCTCCATTTTGGTTGTTTAAGCCAATTAGGGTCATTACAAGTGAGTTAGCTCAAGACCTTTTTTCCCTAGGGTCCTCTAGTCATAAGAAACATCACCAAATTTTCCTAGAATTTATTTCACAACATGCTAATTATTAGAATAAAATTACTCAGAATAGTGACATAGAATTGAAAAATCAATAACTCTTCATAGGGGTGGCTTCTGACTTTGGAAAATTCAGGGAATGTTCCCAAATTCGGAGGCTTCAAAAGCTCCTATGGTCTCATGCCATGGTGAATTGTATACATGCATGGAGAATTGAAATAGTGTAGAGAGTAAATAAATTATTAAAAATAAAATACTTGATGAAATTATATGATTTCTTTTCCACATTATTCTCCTCTGTTCACTGAGCAAGAGGGTATTTTTGTTTTATTTTTCTGATTTTCCTACACAAAGTTATGCATTTTTGAAGTTTAGGGAATTAAATAAATCAAAAAATATCCTAATTTTCTACTTATCCACGCGGCGCCAGCTCAACCTAGGCATCTCCGAAACACCGCGTGTCGTCTTCTGATTCGGCGCCGCCATCCGACTCAGCACTCCAGGGCCCCGCGGTTCACGCACCATCACGCTGTCCGGCTCGATTCAGACCATCCGCTCGATACACGCTCGATCCAACGGCTCCCAGTCATCATCTACGACTGGTGTGCACCCGTGACCGTCAACATTCTAACCCTAATTTCTCACTCGATTCTCAACGGATTTTTGTGTTCTTATGCTCTATGGATTCGTCTTGACGAGACAAACACATCCATACGGTAAACATGTATTGAAATTGACTCAAATTAAATATAGAATCTCTCTAAGCTCGGGAAGAAGAGTGAGTCCATACCTTTGCTCAGAGAAGTGAAGCTTCGATCTGAGAGTTGTGTCACTTTCGATTGGGTCCAAGTAAGCTCTAGATGAAGTCCCTTGGCCTGGTGAATTGTTTAGGTATGATTTCGACCACAGCCGATTACAAAGCTTGGAGTCTGGAATAGATGGGTGGCCTGGAGAAGGGGCTTTTGCTGGTAAACCTCTCCTCTTGGTCTAGTGAAGGTGTAGGACCAATCAATTTGGGGATTGGCTCACTGTGGAGAAGTGTCCTAGTTTCGGACTTGGATTTCAACTCTGAAATTGAGCTCACAGAGAGGAAATGGCAGGGGGATTTCAGTGGGGATCAAGTTCTCTATGTGTGGGGAGTAGTCCGGAATGATTTTGGCAGGAGTTTCCTTAAGGTTGGTTCAAGCACCTCTTCCATGGCCGAGAGAGGTGGTGTTTAAATCAGGAGAGGCTGGAGGGCCTCCTGGGGGAGTTAGGGACCGGGATCACCGCTCTTGGCAAGGGAAGAATGTACCGCAATGGCCACCGGGAATGGGGCAACTCAGCAAGGGAGAATTTCAATGTCGGCTCACATGTGAGCTCTCGGGTGTGGTATTTTTCGGCGATCCGAGTGGTCGGCCGAGCAGTATGGGTCACCCTCGAGTCCAAAGTGGGTCGTGGCTAGAGGTTTGTGCGATCAATCGGCCATGGACATGTGTAAAGGGCTTGGATTAAAATGGTATGGGGGAGAGGCCATTTTGGCTTGATTTGGTCCAAGCCATGATTTTGGGTTAGGTTTACCTCCCCATGGCCGATTTGGGCGGAGAGAGGATCATTTGCATCAGCCTAGAAAGGGTGGTGAAGTCCCCATCTAAAGTGATGTGGCTAATCATGGTTTAGTGTGTAACATGGATGGGGTTAAAAGCCTAATGAAGGTTTAAGAAAGGGGCCCTCCTCTTGCTACTTTGGGCATGGTAACATGTCAAACATCCCATGGCTTCATATGGCTTCGTACATGGCTTCGTCTTTGGCTCACCTATGGCTTGGGACAAAGCTTCGTCATTTACATGAAAGAAGGTTTTGAATTTTTGGGACTTATGGGTGATTTTGGCATGAGTCCTAATTTAGGATTATTTGATGATTGATTTAGGACTTAAGGGATGATATCAATTAATGGGGTGATGAAAAGAATGTCATATGGGCTTTAGCATGAAGTTTGGGCCTTTGAAATTTTGTGAAGATGGGCTTTTAAAATGGTTTAGGGAAGTGGGCTTTTAGGTTTATGAATGAATTCATGGATGGGAATTTTGTAGAAGTTTGGGCCAAATAATTGTTGGGTTTGGTTTAGGGGTATGTCGTGAATGATTTGAAATGAGTTTGGAGTGATTTGGGTTTGAATGGGGTTGGATTTGGACCTCTTTGGTAAATGGGCCAATGTAGGTCAAATTGGGCAAACTTGGGCCAATGTTGGGCTAGGGTTGAAATTGATGTAAAATTAATGTTGGGAAATGTTTATGGGAGTGTTTCAAAGAGGTTTTGGCTTTGGTTGGGTTTTGATTTTGGGGTTTAGGCTTATTTGGGTTAGGTTTGGGTTTAGGTCAAAATTGGGGCTTTTAGCTTTGGGTTGAATTTGAGTGGGGTTTGGGTCTAAATTTTGGGTAAATCATGTTAGTGTTTTGTTTGTGGGGATGTTAAGGAAGGTTTAGAAAAGGTTTGGGGTTAATTGGAGATGAATTGGGTTAGTTTGGGCTAAGTTTGGGTCATGGGTCCAAATTGGGCTTTAAAGTCAAAAGTGAAATTGGATTCAAATGCCAATCAAATTGGGCTTGGATTGGGTCTAGATTGGTGTTGGCGATATTGAATTGAAGTTTAGAATTGAATTGGACCAGAATTTGGGTCAATTGGGTAGGTTTGGTTTGACATTGGGTTCATTTTGGGTTAAAATGGGTTAAATTTGGGATTTTTGACAAAAGTGGGGTAAATTGACAAAATTGGCCCATGGTGTAGTTGAACAAAATGAAATTGGTAATATTTGGGATTTTTTGAAATTTTCTGGGAATTTGCTGAATTTTTGGATTTTTGGGTCAAGAGGGGCATTTTGGGTATTTGGAGGGTATTGGGGGGTATTTTTGGAATTTTAGGTATTTTTGGCTATGAATGATCAATTTGAGTAATTTGGGAATGTTTGGTATTGTTCTTGAGGAATTTTGGGTATTTGGAGATTTTTTTGAAAAATTTGAGTAATTTCAAGGGTTTTGGGTAGGCTAGGCGGGTGTAGGGTCCCCGGGGTCAAAAATTGAAATTTTGGAAAATTGAAGATTGGGTAAATGTAAGTGAAATGAAATAATTTTGGTTGATCCATGAAGCCATATCAAGCCCACATGAGCCATGAAGGGACTCATTTGAGGCATTCACTATGCTGTTCCTAACCCTCTTAGCCAAGGGCTTAGGGGTTAAGGACCATCCATGTGAATCACCTCCATGAGTCAGGAGGTCAAGTTGGGTATGGGTGTGTCGGCATATTTTTAGGTTGTGTGTTTTATTTTGAAAAGTGGTCGCCTAACAGAAGTTATCGGCGAATTTTTAATTTAGTTTAAATAAATAAATTGAAAAGTAGTATTTGATTTCGAAAATAATTTTAAGTTTGAAAAATTTTAAGATATGAAATCAAACTGATCTCACATCCCAAATAGTTTATATAAACGAATACCACACCACAAACCGTGTATCTATCCCTAAGGATAGACACACTCGCTTGATGGTGGGGCTCGATTAAATAAACTAGAAGATTTGTGACATCCGTTTGGTCTCGTGAACCAATTTTATAAGCCGACAAGTTCCCCCGCTTAATATGAAAGTATCAAACAGTGTTTATATTACCCGGGTTCTTTAAAATTCCCTATAAGGGCAAGCCCCTATAGTTAATTACATCTTAAGTGACGGGAATCACCTAAGAAAACTCTCGATAATAATCGTAGTTCTCGCTCTCAAGAATTTCAAAGTTTAAGTTTTCAAAGGATCGAATTTTGGAATTTCAATAGTGGAATGGATCAAATTTTGGAACATTTTGTTTTGTGAATCCAAAGGAAGAAAGGTAGGAGAAATCACCGATTCGAAGTGAACTTCGGTAACTTCCCGACTATCCTATCGTTTCGGCTTCGAGTTTAGGAAAGTCCTAATACTTATTTAAATGTTTTGATCTTCGCCAATTTTAATTAATTAGGGCTTATATTTGTATGATAAAATCAAACAAATAATCTCAGAAGATGTGAGGGTTTGTTGTCGTATCGGACGACTACCTCTGAATCCTAAGACCGGTTAGGGCTTAATTTGCATAAAATGATTATGCAAGTGCCTAACGAAAAGGTTGAGGATTTATGTTGCACTGTGCAAGCTACCTCGAAGTCCTATGGCTTTGTTGTTTAATTCTAAGAAGGTTTTGTCGAAGTAGGTTCAAGTTTTCGCCGACGACGATGGCCGTGTCGCCCACCATGCTCCAAGTTCCTTGTTGTTGCGGAGGTTTAGTTTTAGAAATCATAAATCGTGGATGAGAAAAGTGTTTTGGTTTAGAGAAATCTTAATTTTCCAAGTGTTTTTACGTTTTAATTAAAACAAATCTTAAAGTCGATTATAACGACACCGGCTAAGATCCCACGGCTCCATCCTTCCGCATCATTATTTTTATCGGATTCACTTAGTCCGTATGAATTTGCTAAACTCAACCGAATGAGTTCCACACTTTCATTTAGACCGTGGAAATCCCGTTAGCAACACGTAGGTTACATCATCCGAGGTATTCCCGATCATCCAACAGTGACGTTTTAATTTAGTTGTAATTGTAGTTTTGTGTTCTGTTTGTGATTAAATTTCGAGTTGTTTTATATTTCGAAATGTTGTGGCGGTGAATTTTATCTTGCAATGACTTTTAACTTAGTTTTGGTTTCAGCTTTAGTGACTATCCTAAAGGTGTGGGTTTTCATGCAACCGTTGTTTTATCATGCAAGAAAAGTAAAGTGCATTCGCAATAAAGTAAATCGCAAGAAAGTAAATTGCAAGAAAGTAAATCGCAATAAAATAAAAGCGTACTCGGAGGGTCTTCCCGTCATCCCAAGCCGCACTTAAAACACAATTAGAATATTTAAGCAAGTCCTCAGGTAAAGCTAAGGGAAAGGTTATGGTTTTCTACCAAATTCCTAATCCTATAGCCTAGTCAACTCTTATGACGTTCTAGGTTCTTTGTGTTTTTGTTTCGAGGACGATTTTCTTCATCAAAGAACAATTAAGTCCAATTGTTCTTATAAATATCCTATCATATTGAGGAAGTGCTTAAGAAGAATCTTAAACATCTTTTCAATATTTCTAGGATTGTTTTAAGTCCAAATGAATTTAATTAATTTAATTATATAAATGAATCGATCGTCCGAGGTTTTCAAGTCTTGTTAACTTGCTCGCTGAACTAGGACATTTGAATATCCTATGAATGAGATAACACTTCATTCGATGTTCCATTTAGGAGTTATAATAATCAAAGCTTTCAAGGGTAAATTAAGTATTCAAATGATTCGATTTAAGTTAAGGGTTTAAATTCGAATAAGTTGTTCAAGTTATTTTACATTTATTTTGAATTCTTTATGTCTTAGGTGATGTTATATTTAATTCAACTTAATTTAATCGAGTTTTAATTTAACTTAATTTAATTTGATTTCGATGTTTAATTAATTTGATTCGATTTAATTTAATTTAATTATTTAATTTAATTTAATTTAATTTAATTGTTTAATTTAATTTAATTTAATTTTAATTATTTAATTTAATTTAATTTAATTGTTTAATTTAATTTAATTTAATTATTAAATTTAACTTAATTTAATTTAATTTTAATTTAATTTTAATTTAATTTAATTTAATTTAATTTAATTTAATTTAATTTAATTTAATTGATTTAATTTAATCCAATTTAATTTACTTAATTTAATTTAATTTTTAATTTAGTTTTATCTTTAATTTTAATTGAAATTTTTGAAAGAGTTTAATAATTTAATTAAGTTTTTTTTAATATTTTAAATTTCGAGTTATCATTTTAATTAGAAATTGAGTATTAATGAGATGATTAATTTAGGGATTTTTAAATTAAAGAATAAATCTCTTTCTAATAAATATCCCTTATTTTAATGATTCCAATTTTATTATTCTTCCAAATTTAATCCATTATTTAATTAAAGTTTAATCATTTTAAAATTATTTAATGGGTTTCTGCCCTTTAATTATTTAAATTTCAATCATCCAAATCAGATTAAGATCAAATATTTTACTTGTTAATTTTTATTAAACCTAAAGTTTTAATTAAGGGTTGAAAGTTTAATTACCATTTTACCCTTTAAGCTTAATAATTTCATAACTCACTAAATTGAACTTAAATGAACTTGAAATTTTTATGTAACTTCACTCATATGTCAATAAAGACATGAGAGGAGAAAATGTGATTTTTCTGTATTTAATTTATTTATATAATTATTTTTGGTGGAAAATAGAGATTTTCAAGGAAAATTTGATAACATGACCAAAAGAAAGTTTCTGTCCTTAAAAAAATTAGGGGACATTCCTAATGACCAGAGAAGCACTTGGACCAATTTTGGTGATTTTTTGAATTATATTATTTTTATTATAATTATTTTGAGTTTTGGAGTGTTAATTAATTTAAAAATAAAATAAATATTGAAAAATGGATTTTATATTTTTCAAAAATCTCTCTGATATCAAGAAAACCAGAGAAACAAATTTTGCAATTTTCTAATTTTTTTATGATTTATTATAATTATTTTAGTGAAAATGCTAGAAAATACATTTTTTTTAATTTTAAAATTACCTTAAAACTTTAAAATTCAATATCTCACTAAATAGACCTAGGAAAAATGTGGGATTTGTTCCTAAGTGATTAAAATTCAAAATGTGACACTTTGGTGAATTTTATTATTTTTGTGATTTTTATTATTTTTTAATTATTAAAAATGTTAAAATATTATTAAAAATCAACTTTTTTAGAAAATTGAAATTTTAATTTTCTTAGATTCCCCTGATATCAGAGAGGCTCCAAAACCAATTTGGTGAATTTTTGAAAAGTATTTTAAAAGTTATGAATTTTTTAAAGTTTAAAATGGCTAAGCGACTTAATCAACCCAATTAGTGGGGCTAACCAAGTCCAATCGACCTCAAATTTTTATGGTGGATTCCTCTGATCCTAAAGGTCAGTGGAGAATTGATTTCAAGTCAATTTGATACCTGGTTAACTCTAATTAATTAAAGACCTATTTTGGGTGTTTAAGTCAATTAGGGTTGTTTTGAATGAACTAAGTCAAAACCTATTTTTCCTAGGGTTCTCTGGGTCATAAGGAACATCACCAAATTTTCCTAGAATTTATTTCACAACATGCTATTTACTGGAATTAAAATACTCAAAACAGTGACTCGAACTTGAAAAATCAAGAACTCCTCATAGGGATGGCCTCGACTTTGGAAAATTCTGTGGAATGTTCCCAAATTCGGAGGCTTCAAAAGCCCTATGGTCTCATGCCATGGTGAATTGTATGCATGCATGGAGAATTAAAACAATGCAGAGAGTAAATAAATTATAAAAAATAAAATACTCGATGAAATTAAATGATTTCTTTTCCACATTATTCTCCTCCGTTCATCGAGCAAGAGGGTATTTTTATTTTATTTTTGTGATTTTTCTACACAAAGATATGGATTTTTGAAGTTTAGGGAATTAAATAAATCGGAAAATACCCTATTTATCTACTTATCCACGCGGCGCCGCCGAAACATCGACAGACTCCGAAGGGGTACGTGTCGCGCCGTGATCGGGCGCCGCCATCCGAGTCGCCAGCCCGAGCCCCGCGGTTCTCGCACCGTTTCCTGGTCCGACCCCATCTGAGCCGTTCGTCCGCGCTTGTATTGAATGGACGGCATCCGTTCATCGTCCCCAAGTGTTCTCACCCGAGAGCCGTCCACACTAAATCCCTAAGATCTCACTCGATTCTCAATGGATTTTTACGTTCTTATACTCTATGGATTCGTCTCGAAGAGACGAACACATCTATACAACTAACATGCATTGAAACTAAGACATTTGAAATAGAGAATCTTCAGAAGCTCGGGATGAAGAGTTAGCTCATACCTTGGCTCAGAGAAGTGTGGCTTCAATCTGAGAGTTGTTGCACCTTCGATTGGGTCCTAGCAAGCTCCAGATGAAGTCTCCTAGTCCGTGAATTGTCCGGATATGATTTCGACCAAGCCCGATCACAAAGCTTGGAGGCCGGAGCAACCGGGTGGCCTCGGAGATGGGGCTTTTGATGGTGGACACCTTCCCTTGGTCTGGTGAAGGTGTAGAGCCAATCAATTTGAGAATTGGCTCACTGTGGAGAAGTGTCCTGGTTTTGGGTGGAATTTCAACTCTGAAATTGAGCTTACAGAGGAGAAATGGCAGGGGGATTTCACTGGGGATCAAGTGCTCTAAAGGTGGAGAAGGGTCTGGAACAATTTTGGCAGAGTTTTGGCAAGGTTTGTGCTTCTCTTCTTCTCATGGCCGAGAGGGGTGGAGTTTAAATAGGAGAGGGTGGAGGGCCTCCCAGGGAGAGTTAGGGCTTGGGATCAGCTGCTCTGGTGAGGAGAAGATCAACCATGGTGACCACTAGGGATGGGGCAGCTCAGCAAGTGAGAATTTCAATGTTGGCTCACATGTGAGCTCTCGGCCATGGTGTTTTCCGGCGGTCCGGTGGCCGGCCGGCCGTGCAATGGTCACCATCTTGGTCGGGTGGGTCGTGGTCGGAGGTTTGTGCAATCAATCTGGCACTGCCATGTGTAAAGGGGTTGGATTGAAATGGAATGGGGGATGAGCCTATTTTGGGTCCAAATGGGTCAACCCACCTTTTGGGCTTGGTTCACCTCCCCATGGCCTGATTTTGGGCTGAAAGGATCGGCTGGGTCGGCCAAGAGAGAGTGGTGTGGTCTCTATCCATGATGAGGTGGCTAAACATGGTTTAGTGTGTGACATGCTTAAGGTAAAAAAGGCTTAATGAAAGATTAGGAAAGGAGCCCCTCCTTTTACCATTAATGGCATGGTCACATGTCAAGCCTCCCATGGCTTCATGTGGCTTGTCAATGGCTTGCATGGCTTGTCTTTGGCTTGGGGAAAGTCGAGTCAATTTCATAAAAATGGGTTTTAAGAAATTTTTGGTAATTTGATGGGAATTTGGATGAAGCTTCATTTGGAATAATTCAATGATGATTTTAGGACTTAGGTAATGGATTTAATTAAATAGATGACAAATGGAGATGTCATGTGGGCTTTAGGGTAGATTTGGGCTTTTGAATTTTGAAGGAAATGGGCTTTTAGAAGGGTTTAAGGGAAGTGGGCTTTTAAGTTTATGAATGTGTTCATGGATGAAAAATTTTTGTAAAAGGTTGGGCCAAATAATTGTTGGGTTTAGCTCATGGATGTGTCATGAGTAACTTGAAGCAAATTTGGGGTAGTTTGGGCTTGAATTGGGTTGGATTTGGATTCTTTTGGTGAATGGGCCAATATAGGTCCAAATGGGCCAAGTTGGGCCAATGTTGGGCTAGGGTTGAAATTGATGTAGAATTATTGTTGAGAAGTGTTTATGGGAGTGTTTCAAAGAGGTTTTGACTTTGGTTGGGCTTTGACTTTTGGGGTTTGGGTTCATTTGGGTTAGGTTTGGGCTTAGGTCAAAAAATGGGCCTTAAGGTCAAAAGTGGAATTGGATCCAAATGTCAATCAAATTGGACTTGGATTTGATCTAAATTGGTATTGGGAATGTTGAATTGAAGTTTAGAACTGAATTGGACCAAAATTGGGGTCAATTGGGTAGGTTTGGTTTGACATCGGGTTCACTTAGTGGTTAAAATGGGTCAATTTGGGGGTTTTGACAAAAGTAGGGTAAATTGACAAAATTGGCCCATGGTGTAGTTGGACAAAATGAAATTGGGAATATTTAGGATTTTCTGGAATTTTCTGGGAATTTTCTGAATTTTTGGATTTTTAGGCCAAGAAGGGTATTTTGGGTATTTGGAGGGTATTGGGGGGTGTTTTTGAAATTTTTGGTATTTTTGGGTATGGATGATCAATTTGAGTGATGTGGAGATGTTTGAGATTGATTTTGGAAAATTTTGGGTAATTTGGAAATTTTGCAAAAATTGGGTAATTTCGACGGTTTTGGGTAGGTTTAGTAGGTGTAGGGTCCTGGGGGTCAAAAATTGAAAATTTGGGAAATTGAAGATTGGGTGAATCTAGGTGGAAAGAAATCATTTTGGTTGAGCCATGAAACCATTTCAAGCCCATATGAGCCATGAAAGGACTCATTCGAGGCATTCATTATGTTGTTCCTAACCTCTTACCAAGGGCTTAGGGGTTAAGGACCATCCATGTGAATCACCTACATGAGTCGAGAGGTCAAGTTGGGTATGGGTGTGGTTTTAGGAGGTGTGTGGAAATGTAGTGTGTAAGTGTAGTGTAAGTCGGCCCCTTCACTGCACTGGGCCACCTGTAGCGGTCCTAAGGCCAAAGAATCCTATAGGAACTCATCCTTTAAACTTCCACATTTGATTTCAACCCTCTAGGTGATTAGGGGTCTATAGTCAAGTTTGTGGAGTTTGCAGGGAGTTTAGAAGTGGTTTGTATTTCTAAAAGGCGGGTCCCAATTCTAGTCCTCTAAGATAGTCAAAGGAAAAGCCTAAGGCTAGATCCTAAGCACTAAAAAGAAGAAAGGAAGACCTCATCAAAAATGAGGTCAACAAATGGACCCCCAATAGGTGTGGTGAGTCGACGGAGCACACCGCGCGTATTGGTGTCGACCGAAGCGATCAACAAAACCAACACGGATGTCCAAGTGACGAATTTAGGACGAAGTAGAAGAGTTTCGCTGGGAGTGTCAAGTATATCTCTCGGAACCGGAGATTCTTGAACTCTCGCCTGGGAAAGGAAAAGGCGGTAAATCCCAAATCACATGATCTCGGGAATTTCGATTTAGATTTTATTTTGTTTCAAATTATGTTTTGATGTGTGAGTTTAAATTTTAGTTCGGAGTTTCAATTTAGATTAAAGTTTTGTCAAAATTAATTTGAGGGATTCGATTTGAAATGAAAATTGGGATTTTGAGGTTTTAGATGTAACATCTCCAACCTCGAAAGAAAATTGAATCGATTAGATTGAATCGTTGCAATGAGAAGATATCTCGTAGCAAAGTGGTGTTGGATGTAAAATCCTTAACCTCAAGAGTTTGAATTTGATTTGATGTATTTCATTGCGATAGGGAAAAGATCCTAAAGCAATGCAGTCTCGGATGTAAAATCCTCGACCCAAAGGTTGAATTTTGATGTATTTCAGTGCAATAGGGAAAGAATCCTAAAGCAGTGCAGTCTTTGGATGTAAAATCCTCGACCCAAAAGGTTTGAATTTTGATGTATTTCAGTGCAATAGGAAAAGAATCCTAAAGCAGTGCAGTCTTGGATGTAAAATCCTCGACCCAAAAGTTTGAATTTGATGTACTTCAGTGCAATAGGAAAAGAATCCTAAAGCAAGGCAGTCTTGGATGTAAAATCCTCGACCAAAAAGTTTGATTTGATGTACTTCAAGGCAATAGGAAAAGAATCCTAAAGCGATGCAGTCTTGGATGTAAAATCCTCGACCCAAAAGTGTTTGAATTTGGATTTGATGTATTTCAGTGCAGTAGGAAAAGAATCCTAAAGCAGTGCAGTCTTGGATGTAAAATCCTTGACCCAAAAGTTTGAATTTTGATGTACTTCAGTGCAATAGGAAAAGAATCCTAAAGCAGTGCAGTCTTGGATGTAAAATCCTCGACCCAAAAGTTTGATTTGATGTATTTCAGTGCAATAGGGAAAGAATCCTAAAGCAGTGCAGTCTTGGATGTAAAATCCTCGACCCAAAATGTTTGAATTTGATGTATTTCAGTGCAATAGGGAAAGATTCCTAAAGCAGTGCAGTCTTGGATGTAAAATCCTCGACCCAAAAGAGTTTGAATTTGATGTATTTCAGTGCAATAGGAAAAGAATCCTAAAGCAAAGGCAGTCTCGGATGTAAAATCCTCGACCCAAAAGGTTGAATTTAGTGTATTTCAAAGGCACATAGGAAAAGGATCCTACAAAGTGCAGTCTTGGATGTAAAATCCTCGACCCAAAAGAGTTCGAATTTGATGTATTTCAATGCAATAGGGAAGAATCCTAAAAGGTACAGTCTTGGATGTAAAATCCTCGACCCAAAAGTTTGAATTTGATGTACTTCAGAGGCAATAGGAAAAGAATCCTAAAGCAGAGGCAGTCTTGGATGTAAAATCCTCGACCCAAAAGTTTGAATTTGATGTACTTCAAGTGCAATAGGGAAGAATCCTAAAGCAAGGCAGTCTTGGATATAAAATCCTCGACCCAAAAGGTTCGATTTTGATGTGATTGATATTTGATTCGAGATCCGGAAGAAATCGAATTTGAATTTGATTGAGACTTGAAGCCCGGAAAGATTGAATTTGGAAATTTGGAAGGATGAGTTTGAACTCGATTGAAATTTGATTTAAGGTTTGATTTGAAATTTGGAAGATCAAATTTGAAACTTGATCGGGAGTGGATTTAGATTTTGATTGAGAATTTGATTTGTGATTTGAAAAGATTGAAATTTAATTTGGAATTTGGAAGGATGGAATTTGATTTTGAAGTTTGGAAGGATAGAATTTGATTTTGAAGTTTGGAAGGATGGAATTTGAGAATTGTGTTGATTTCGTTTATCTTTTAATGGTTCAAATTTTATTTTATTGTTTATTTAATGTTCATGTGAACTTGGTGTTTGTCATTTTTCAGATTTTTTTTTTTAGAAAGTTTTCTTTTATTCTCTTTTTTTGTTTTATTTCTTTCTCGTTCTTTGTTCGAAGTTCATTTAACTTTAATGGCGTTTCCCAATCAATTTGCACAAAAGAGGTGAAGGCCAAAAACGTGACATGGTCACTTTCATTCCAATCATGTTGAAAATACATCATACAACTCGATCCGGAATATACTTCATACAATCCATGTAGACTCAAAACGGACTGTGTATGATCTTTGTTGATTCATCAAAAGAATCATCTGTCAAAAATCCATGTCTGAATAGTGAGATACATGGTTAATAACATCACCTTCCAAGCCATCCTTGGCAAGGGTGCCGGCTGGATGTACGTTGGAGGTGTGATATTTCCCATGTAACTCACAGCTCGTAAGGCCGGAGGTTCTCTAGCTCGGATCCGGTTGGAAATGGTAAGGTATTTTGCTCGTCGTCCATCCTCCCGAAAGTAACCGAGATTCGCTCCACTCGGCACTCCTGGTATGCAATGCTTTGCGATATCTCGCTCCGTTACCTTGCAGTATCATGACGGAACCCACCGGTAAAGGTATCTTTACCGGCCCTCGGAACTCACCCGGGCTCGCTATCCGGAGGTCGGATCCGAACATGATGTTACACTCATTCAAGAAAGAGACCGTGCGAAAGGTCCGACGAAGTCGTGGTGATCAATATGTGGGGGTATGCAATACCCTCGTTTGTAGATGTTGATAATGCAATTATTGGGTATGCAATCTGTCGCAAGCACTCTCCATGTTATCAATCTTTTTACCATTCTCTCGATAACCGATGGCATCGCATCTACTCGCCCATGACGGAGTATTCCGGTGGGTTTCCTTTCCCGTCTTCGAAGAAAGTCGTAGCAGACATCCGCATTGTATCGTGATTCTTCCTTTCCCCGGCATCCATCTCCGGGTTCCGAGTATGTGTTTTCCCTCGGGCGGCTCGCTCGGCCCATTCTTTTCGGATCCCGGATACGATCCACGATTTGTTGTTGTTCATACTCCGAAAATACGTCGGTGTGTAGCTCGAGGCCTTCTAGTATGTTGATTCTTCTTCCTTTAATTCTCTCGAAGTATTCGAAAGTTTTCTTTCAACATTCCGCATCCTCTCCAGCTCGTATTCCGGAATGATCCGCGGATGGCGAGGCCTTGTGACATATTGTGGGATATATGGTTCAATCCCTTCACGTTCCCCCGCATACCTCGGCTCCTCGTGGATGATGTCCGTCGGGACATCCCCCGGGGTTGCTTCGCAACAAGGTCATGCACCGCCGGTGGTTCTATCCGGTGGCGTGGTAGCCTTCTCCCTTCGATCTTCCGGAGATTTCCCCGGCTCTTTCGTTATTCTAGGAGCCGGCCTCCTTTCTTCGGTTCCCGGTGAACCGGTGTCCTTGAAGTGTACGTACCGGCGTAGTAATCGGTCTCGTCGCGCCGGTCCGCGACTAGTTTTGTTAACATCTTACTGGATACGGCGATTCTTATTTCTCCGTTGCGTGGGTCGCGAGAGTAGCCCTCCGAACTTCTCGATCTCGCGGGCGCGGCGCCGACAAGCCCGCCCTCCGCTGTAGTGACTACGGACTTAATTTTCTTATCTTCTTCGGTGTTTGCTTTTCTTTTCTTGTTGTTGGATTGGTGGCTTGGGCCACCCACTTTCATCACCGTCCGTCCGGGCAGCTTCGCTCGGTTAACTCGGGACCCAGGCCACTTTCCTCGTATCGTAGGCCCGCCGGTGCGAAATCCGAGTCAATCTCGATTATCGCTCCATCTTTCACCCTCTTTTCATCGAGTGCAAGGCTTACGCCATTCTTAAAGTTCAAGACCAACCGCCCGTTCGACATTTCCCCGCGAAAAGACAAGGAAAAGGATCGTGGGTCTGTACTAAGAACAAGAACATTAAGAAAATGTTTTTTTTTTTTTAAAGATACATTTTTTATTATTCTTATATTTTGAAATTTAAGAGGAATGAAGTAAGATAAGATGAGGGAAGAGATTTTGATTTGGAGAAGAAAACGAGGAAAACTTTATTATCATGATTTTATTTATCTTAGCACATTTTATTATTTTTGAGTTCGGACCCAACCATAAGTAATTACTTCACCCGTGTTTCTTAGGGATGAAGAATTCATTCCTTCGAAACATCAGGTAGCGTAATATTTTTTCAAGTATCGTCCGTTGATCGGAAGCATATGTCGTTCTCCCTGGCAATTCACTAGCCGGTAGGAACCTCCCGAGTATACCGCTTCAACCACAAACGGTCCTTCCCAAGTGGGTTCAAATTTTCCACCTATCTTGCGGTGTGCAAGAATAGGTCTCTTGAGAACGAGAACTAAATCACCAACTTTGAAGGTTCTTGGGCGGACCAGCTTGTCATGGGCTTGAACCATCTTAGCTTGGTATAGTTCTAAATTCCGTTGCGCGCGCAAGTCTTTTCCCTTCCAAGCTTTCTAATTCTTCGAGTCGTAATCCGGCGTTTTCTTCGTCGTGATCTTGTTTGCAATCGCAATTCCGAGTGAAGGAAGCCGAACCTCTAAAGGTAACACCGCCTCGGACCCATACACCGGAGCGTAAGGTGTAGCTTCGAGTAGGAGTTCGAAGGTCGTCCGGTAGGCCCATAAGGCTTCTAACAATTTCTCGTGCCAATTTCTCTTATTATCGTCCGGGGTTTTCTTTAAGATTTGAACGAGAGTTTTATTAAAAGCCTCGGCGAGACCGTTTTCTCTTGGGTAGTAAATTGTCGAGTATCGCCGCCGATTCCGTGTCTCCCGACAAAATTGTTGATTTGTGTGCTTCGAATGCCGACCCATTATCCGAGATGATCTCGCGCGGCACTCCGAAACGGTAGACAACTTGGTTCTTAAAAACCTGCAAGCACGTGGTGTGCTTTCACTTCTCTAAGTGGAACCGCTTCGCCCACTTGGAAAAGTAATCCGTAGCCGCAAGAATGAAGCGATGTCCTTTTGAAGATGGTGGTTCTATCGGACCCACTATATCCGTGCCCCAACATTCAAATGGCCACGACGCAATTGTCGGGTGTAGCACATTTGGAGGTTGGTGTAGAACCACTCCGTGCACTTGGCATTGATGACGGCTCTTGGCGATTTTCATGCGGTCGGTCATCATCGAGGGCCGGTAGTACCCTAGTCTTTTAATTTTCATTTTCATCTTGGACCCGACCGGTGAGCGCCACGTAGTCCCGAATGTACCTCTTTAACAATTTCACGGGCCTCGGACCCGCTTAGGCACCTTAGCCACATTCGATCAAATGACCTTCGTACAATGTGTTGTTTATTAATGCGTAAGACGAGTTCATTTCTTGATCCGATGGGCTAGCGACCTATCATCTGGTAGCTTTCCCTGTTTGCGGTGTAGTTCATCAATGGTCGTCGCCAATCTTCGTGTTTTCTCGTCATCGCCGCAATCGATTCTTTTTCTTCTTCGATTTGTGTATCATGTCTATGTCAAGTCGTGATAGGACCTGACGTCCGTGAACCGACACTTCCACCGATTCATCTTGCAAACAGTGCAAATTCTTTTGCGAGACGGGCTAAAGCATCCGCTAAAGCATTCTCTTTTCTAGGAATTTTGTAGATCGTCACATTTGGAATCCGTTCCAATAGCCGTATGGCATACCTGGAAGTATTGTTCGAGTCTTGGCTTTAAAATTCTGTATCGTCCGGCGATCCGCTCGAATGATTAACCGTGAATCCCCGTAGATGTTGATGTCCGTTATCCCCATTCGAATAGTTAATTCCAATCCCGTTATGAGGGCTTCGTATTCGCTTCGTTGTTTGTACACGGTTCGTCAAGTGGTAGGAGTATCTTAACATCCCCCGCTCCGGTGTTATAAGGATTAGCCCGATTCCTCGCCTTACCGGGCACTATCACTTGCGATTCTTCGTCTTTGTGTGTCGAAGATGCTCCGTCGAAATACAATTCCCAACGTCGATCATCGTGGTCTTCTAGGCTCATTATTTGTTCATCCTGCGGATCGTCATCGAGAGGAGATTCGGCCGCGAAGGGTGTGTCGCGAGGAAGTCTGCTAAGACTTGTCCCTTTACGGCACGCAGAGGCACGAAAGTTATATCGAATTGCAATAATATCATTGACCATCTGGCAAGTCTGCCGGAAAGTGTTGGACGAGTCATCAAGTATTGCAATGGATTAAACTTCGAAATCAAGTTGACCTTATGAGAAAGCATGTAGTGCCCGAGCTTTTGAGCGGCGAAGATCGTGGCCAAACAATGCTTTTCAATTGCGGGATACCTTACTTCCGTCGGGAGTAAACGACGGCTTAAGTAGTAAAGAGCATTTTCTTTACCCTCATCATCGACTCAGCTAACAGGGCTCCGAGAGAGTCGTCTAAAGCCGCGGTGTAAAGTATCGCCGGTCTACCCGAGACCTGGGCCGCTAAGACAGGAGGTGTCATTAAATATTGTTTAATGTCTTCGAAGGCCTTCCGGCATTTCTCTTCCCAAATAAATTTGGCGTCCTTTTTAATTAGTGCCGAGAAAGGCCGACACCTACTCGACGAGTTCGAGATAAAGCGTCGAAGATATGCCGCCTTCCCTTGAAAAGATCGTAGTTGTTTTAAGGTTTTGGGAGGCGGCATTTCTAAGATGGCTTTAATCTTCTCCGGTCGATTTCAATTCCACGATGTCGGACAACGAATCCTAAGAATTTCCGGAGGTGACGCCGAAGGCGCATTTTAAGGGATTCATCTTAAGGTTAAATTGTCTTAATCGTTCGAAAACAATTCTCAAATCATACATGTGGTTTTCCTTTACTTTGCTTTTGATGACGACATCGTCCACGTAGCACTCGACTTGATTGTGGATGAGATCATCAAAAATTCTTGTCATTGCTCTTTGGTAAGTTGCTCCCGCGTTCTTCAGTCCGAATGGCATCACCGTGTAGCAAAATACTCCGATCGGCGTTCGAATGCCGTAAGCTTTTCATCTTCCGGAGCCATTTTTATCCGGTTGTATCCTCGAAGATCCATCCATGAATGAGAATATTTCATGTGTCGAAGCAATATCGATCATCGAGTTCCGGAATCGGTAGAGGGAATTCATCTTTTGGACATGCCTTGTTTAAATCTCCGAAGTCCACACAAATTCCGATCCGACCATTCTTCTTTCGATCGGCACTACATTGGCTAGCCAAGTCGGGTATTGTTCTTCACGGACAAATTTAGCGTCTATTAGCTTTTTAACTTCGGCTATGACTTGTTGTTCGATTTCCGCACGCATTCTTCCGGGACTTTGTCCGACCGGAACAGTAGAGATCCACTCCTAGCTTATGGACCGCAACCTCTCGGGGCTAATCCTGGCATTTCCTCATAGCTCCAAGCAAAACAATCTTTAAATTCCATTAATAACTTGATTATTTCTTCGGAGTCTTCTTTATTGAGTAAGGAGCTAACAAAGGTAGGTCTAGGCTCTTTGCTAGTACCCAAGTTAACTTCCGTTAACTCATCTATCGTAGATTTGATTTCTTCTTCGAATTCCGGTGGAGCGTCTCCAATTTGTAAATCTTCGAGTTCGTCTGTAGTTTCCATGCAGTTTTCATTGGATTTGTAAGTGACAACCAAGCAAAATTCAGTATCGTCAACTGACCCTACTGTGCCGAATCCGAGTCCATACTTTGAATTGGGAGGACGGCCGGAGTTATTCCATAACTTTTCAAAATGTTGTGATCGGCCTCTTGTCCATTGTCGAGGTAAGAAACCACGTTGAATTAAATTTTGAACACGGGGAGAGTACCACTCAAAAGGTAATTCCATTAATTCTGATGAAGTGACATCTTCGAATTGTACATTATTTTCAGTTTTGGAGGAAGAAGCACCACGGTAGAATTTGATCGGCTTCGCACCGTCACTACGTACCTCTTTGACCTCCATACCCTCGATCTTATTAGAATGGATCGGAGTTAGGGTCATAGTATGTACGTAGTGGTTAATCTTCTCGTACATCGATTTGTATTCTTCGTTCTTTTCATCTTCGAGGGAGATCTTGTATTGCGGCTTCTTTCGACTTATTGTCGCCGCTTCGCTTCGATTTCTTTTTCTTCTTCGTAACTATCATCCCAATCAACATTGATGGTTGGTTTCCTCTCGTCCAATTTTCCTAGCGTCTCTACCACGGCCTCGTCCCCGGCCTCGACCTCGGATGCGAGTTGTGGAGAAACCTTCACCATCTCGCCGGAAGGGAGTGGTGAGTGATCGTTGGACTAGAACTTCGGTGTTCTTCGTTGTCTCGAACTTTCTTTGCTTCATTTTTTACGGTATCTCCGGAGAAGATTGTTTTCTTTGGCGGTGCATAATAAGCCGCATCTTCATGGATTCCAATTTCATGTACGGAGAATGGTTGCAAGTCGCCTTTGATGCACTCGTTCCCCTCCATCGTAGTACTTGATGCACCGGTGTAGAGATGATGGTACCATCCTCGTTTTCATGTATCCATGGTCGGCTCGTAGAGCGTTGAACGACGTTTCGAATCGATTATATGAAATTTTGCGGTTGTCTTTGCTAAGTCACCGGTTTTCATCGGCAGCGTTATTGACCCGAGGGCTCTTTCTCCTTTCCGGTTGAATGCTCTTAATAACATTTTGTCGGCCTCGAGCTCACGAGCATCAATTTCCAAGTATGCTAGTGTTCGAAGACTCATTATATTGATTGATGCTCCCGGATCCACCAATACTCCGGAGAGCGTAAACTTCCCAATCGTAATCGAAATGTACAATGGTCGGTTGTGATCCGCCGTCCCAAGTAGTAGGTCATTGTCCGTGAAGGTAACACCTCGTCGTTCCTTTAACGAGCAAACCTCATCTAAGGAATCTCCGGCCATTCGAGCTAAGCAAATTTCCGGATCAAGTAAGGCCTTGATCGAGCTTCTCTCATCTCCTTTCGATAAGATGAGAGCATCGTAGATGCTCGGCTTGGCCGGTAGTTTCCTAAGATGGGCTAGCACGTTGTAGTGCACTTTGTTTCCATGCGTCTCGGCTTCTTCTCGAATGGGTATTTCTTCTCGCCGGGTTGGTTCTTCTTGAACAACCACCCGCTTTCCTTTGTCTTTCGGACCCATTCTTGGAGGTAGAACTTTTCCACTTCTTAGGTCGACTTCGTAATTTCTTCCGAATCTAGTGTTGAGTTTGCCGGTGTCTCCTCCCGAATCGAATAACAGGCTCTTCCGGATTATCTTCAAAATCCGAAGGCTCTAACTCTATCGTAACCGGAGCTCCTCGAAACTCACGTATAGAGCCGTTGCTTGTCGAGCTCTCGTAGCCTCCTCGATGGATGTCTTCTTCGTCATTTTGCTCGTCGAGATCGTGTATGATTTGAGAATTGTTGTTGGTATCGAAATCGACGCCCGGATTGTCGCTAGTTACGTAATCGTTAGAAACGAGTCAAAACGTAGCCAACGCCATCACCCTTATCATTATATGATCCCACCGAAGTGAGCAGATAATCATACAAAATCGAGGTTCGAGGGATTTCTCCCCCGAATCGAAACAACTATCCTAGGATAAGCAGCCCCTAGTCTAGCCTTAGGAATCTCGGTCCCCTCTTCTTCGTCAATTTTCTTCTTCTCTTCGATTGTCTCTCGTCGAGGTGGCTCTTCTATCGCAAGTGATAGTACCGGCTTAACAGGTCTCGAACTCGAATCGAAGCTCGCACCGAAGCGAGCTTCGGATGTTGTCTAAAATCTTCTTCGAAGATCTCGTCCGAGGCGGTAGTCCATCCATCGTCGGCTGCATAGGGATCTATCGGAATGACGGGATCGGCTGAGATAACATTGACGGAACCTCCTTTCCGGGGTTCCTTCATGTACTCCTTCGGGATTGTTATATTTCCTTTCCGAAGGTTGTCGTCGAGCCAACTTTTCGAAGGTAATGCGCTCTTCATCTTGTGCCCAAGCATCCGATGGTAGGGGCAAAAGTTGGGATCACCTTTCTTGTTGACTTCCTCCGGTCTTTTGGGCTCGGCACTTGGAAATCTGGAGTTTTCATTAAGCTACGGAACATCTTTGGTATCGCTTCATTCTTGAACGGATATTCTCTCGCTCGAAGCTCCCTCAATGTACGTTGCGGATGAGACGGTTGTTCATACTCGCGGAGACGATCGATAGCTGGACCGGGGTTGCCGGTAATTTTGTTGTGGTTGCTCGCGGCCGTTCGGTGGTATTTGCATCGGTTGTTTGCCTTTGTCAATCGCCGCAACGACCCCGCATTTCTTCTCGAAGGTCTTCACCGCTTCGCTTGTCCGTCTTGTCGGCAAAACTTAATTGCTTCGCCTCTTCTTGCAAGCTTCCGGCCTTGCTTAACAACTTCTCAAAAGTCTTAATAGTGAATCCTCGAGGAGAAGTGCTATCGGGCCGTGAATGCTTTTAAGCAAGATGCCGATCGCATGTTGTTCTTGCAGTTGTGGTTCACACTTCATGCTTAAGTTTCTCCATCGAAGTATGTAATCCACCAAAGTTTCATTCGGCCTTTGTTTCTCTACCACTAAATCACCTATAGTGATGTGGTGCCGAGCTCCGCAAATCGCTCGATGAAGAGACTCTCTAGCTCTCGAGAATGTCTTCACCGAACCATCGGGTACTCCGCATACCGCCGAAGGCGATTCCTCGACGGACTCGCTAACGAACTCGTCGGAAGAGTAGCGCATCGCTCCCGCCGCATTGCAACAACCGGCACGAAAGTGTGCAACATGCCGTCTGGGGTTCCTGGCTCCGTCGAAGGTCTTAAACGGAGGTGGTACGAAGCCTTTCGGTGCATTGGACAGCGTCGAATTCTTCCGGGTAAGGTCTACCCGTCCGAATGGATGTCCCGTTCTTCGATTGTGCTGGGCTTCTCGCACCTCGCCGCTCTACCAAGTTCTTGATATCCTTTTCGTGGATCATACTTTGTGTTGTATCCTTTTTCAGCCGGTCATCCCCATCGACGGATGTAATCTCCTTTCCTCCGTCTACGATGTGAATGACTTCTGGGGTGTCTCTCATGTGGTTGTACTTGACTCGGAGAGTGGCCGCAGCTATGGCCATCTCTTCCATCCTCTTCGCCATTCGAGCGATCGTGTCGTCCTTTTCCTCGAAGCCGTCTCTTCATCGCTTCCGGCTCCTCTCTTCTGCAGCCGCAGGAGCACCTCGAGAAGCCGATGAAGCTCGTGTCTCAACCATGTTGATTTCTCGCATATTCATTGTCCATGAATTCCGATGAGTCGATCTCATCTCCGAACTTTTCTTCTCTTCTTTTGCCAACCGCTCGGATGTCGGTTCTCAACTTTTCCATAGCATCTTCTAGCGGAGCTTTCGTGTATCTTTGTGGTTGTCATGCGATGGTTGCCGGGTCCTTTTTTCACGAGTCCCCTTCATCGCAAGTAGCACTTTCTTCGCATTCCGGCCCTCCCGGCGAGACTTTCTTTCTCGGGCTCGTTGTTTCAATCTCAATCTGCCCGTAGTGGGACGCCACACCATCCTTCTAGCGGCAGGAGGTCTAGGACCGGATGGTCTATCGGCCAAATGTCTGGAAGGTGGTATCCTCCCTAATCTGTAACCCCGATACTATGACGAGCGGGCTAGCCTTCATTCTCTTGCTTGGCTTTTCTATCATGACGGCGGGTTCTACTCGAGGCCCAAGACGGGATTTGACCGGCACCCGCCCTATCCTTCGTAGAATTTCCGACACGGGCGCTTTTCCTTCTTTGCTAGCCTTTCTACCAAAGTTTGCGGTCGAGCAAACGGCGTAGTTCGGTTCTTTTCTTGCGGTTATCGTCTGTAGTATGCGGGCCGTGGTAATGTGGCAAGCAATCTTTCGAACATTCTCTTCATCCTCTCGCGGCGAGAGGGGATGGAACCCGCTTCCTCCCAAAAGTGGTATGTAGTCGGGCGGTGGTGTATATTCCGGTAACGGTGTATATTCCGGCAACTCGGAATTTCCTCCACGAAGGCAATCTCGGCAGCCTCCGGCTTCCCGGCGATCCTTCTATTTCTATTTCTTCTTTGGGTCTTTGTCGGCGACGGAATCTTCGAACCGAACCCGATTTCGAAGACGGAAGGTCTTACAGGAAGATCCGTACCCTCCACGGTAACGAGGTTTACCATAGTTCCGGATTTCTTTCCCCTTCGATTTGGCGTAAGTCGGGGTAGGTGCGAAACAACTAAACCGAGTGGGGGTAGTAAGAATAGTCCTCCCGCGGACGGCGAGCTCCTCCTAGTCGGGACCCTTTGCAGGGAGGAAACTCTTGGGTCGACCTAAGGTTGAACTCGAGCAGTGGCTCCTCGGCTTCGGATACCTTGTTTGTCGCTGCAAAGAGGGAGACGTCGGTGACCTTGACGTTCGTGTTTTCAAATCCTCGTCCAAATCGGATGATCCCATTGTCGGGCAGCTCATCCTTATAGACGGCGAAGTCCGACTCCGTTGGTGAAGGAGAAAATCGGCTTCGGGGCTTCCATTTCCGCAAGGTAGATTCCGGTTGTCGATCCCTAGTTATGCTTCTTTTCTTTAGGACGAAAAGAAAGGAATTGAAAAGAGTCCGAACTCATTTTTGTTCATATATTTATAAGAAGGAATTATTTGTTAAAAGAGTCACTTATTAGAGGGTTTGTTTATTTAGAACGGAACGTTCAAAGGTGTAGAGAAGGTAAGGAATCCGATTCGAGTTGGAAAGGGAAAGAAAGTCTTAAGCAAGACTTCTCGACTCGAAGGATCACTCCTAAACTAACACCTATCGGGGTCCACCCCACCTCGTAAATGAGGTAAAAGGATCTCGGAACCTCTCTCGTTTAGGGGTGTCTAAACAAGTGGCTCCTAAATCCGAGAGAATGTTGGCTATACTTGTTCAAGATAGAAATGAACATAGTATTCCAACGGAAAGAAGGGTAGTTTGATCCATTAGGGACATGGATACACTACCGATTTTTGAAAGCAGAATTATTTGATTATAATGGAGAGAGGAATTCTCCCCAGCGGAGTCGCCAGAAATTGTCGGCATATTTTTAGGTTGTGTGTTTTATTTTGAAAAGTGGTCGCCTAACAGAAGTTATCGGCGAATTTTTAATTTAGTTTAAATAAATAAATTGAAAAGTAGTATTTGATTTCGAAATTAATTTTAAGTTTGAAAAATTTTAAGATATGAAATCAAATTGATCTCACATCCCAAATAGTTTATATAAACGAATACCACACCACAAACCGTGTATCTATCCCTAAGGATAGACACACTGCTTGATGGTGGGGCTCGATTAAATAAACTAGAAGATTTGTGACATCCGTTTGGTCCGTGAACCAATTTTATAAGCCAGACAAGTTCCCCGCTTAATATGAAAGTATCAAACGGTGGTTTATATTACCTGGGTTCTTTAAAATTCCCTATAAGGGCAAGCCCCTATAGTTAATTACATCTTAAGTGACGGGAATCACCTAAGAAAACTCTCGATAATAATCAAGTAGTTCGCTCTCAAGAATTTTAAAGTTTAAGTTTTCAAAGGATTGAATTTTGGAATTTCAATAGGGAATGGATCAAATTTTGGAACATTTTGTTTTGTGAATCCAAAGGAAGAAAGGTAGGAGAAATCACTGATTCGAAGTGAACTTCGGTAACTTCCCGACTATCCTATCGTTTGGCTTGAGTTTAGGAAAGTCCTAATACTTATTTAAATGTTTTGATCTTGCCAATTTTAATTAATTAGGGCTTATATTTGTATGATAAAATCAAACAAATAGACTCTAGAAGATGTGAGGGTTTGTTGTCGTATCGGACGACTACCTCGGAATCCTAAGACCAAGTTAGGGCTTAATTTGCATAAAATGATTATGCAAGTGCCTAACGAAAAGGTTGAGGATTTATGTTGCACTAGGCAAGCTACCTCGAAGTCCTATGGCTTTGTTGTTTAATTCTAAGAAGGTTTTGCTGAAGTAGGTTCAAGTTTTGCTGACGACGATGGCCGTGCTGCCAACCATGCTCCAAGTTTCTTGTTGTTGCAGAGGTTTAGTTTTAGAAATCATAAATCAGGGGATGAGAAAAGTGTTTTGGTTTAGAGAAATCTTAATTTTCCAAGTGTTTTTACGTTTTAATTAAAACAAATCTTAAAGTTGATTATAACGACACCGGTTAAGATCCCACGGTTCCATCCTTCCGGCATCATTATTTTTATCGGATTCACTTAGTCCAGATGAATTTGCTAAACTCAACCGAATGAGTTCCACACTTTCATTTAGACCGTGGGAAATCCCGTTAGCAACACGTAGGTTACATCATCCGAGGTATTCCCGATCATCCAACGAGACGTTTTAATTTAGTTGTAATTGTAGTTTTGTGTTCTGTTTGTGATTAAATTTTGAGTTGTTTTATATTTTGAAATGTTGTGGCGGTGAATTTTATCTTGCAATGACTTTTAACTTAGTTTTGGTTTCAGTTTTAGGGACTATCCTAAAGGTGTGGGTTTTCATGCAACTGTTGTTTTATCATGCAAGAAAAGTAAAGTGCATTTGCAATAAAGTAAATTGCAAGAAAGTAAATTGCAAGAAAGTAAATTGCAATAAAATAAAAGCGTACCTGGAGGGTCTTCCCGTCATCCCAAGCCGCACTTAAAACACAATTAGAATATTTAAGCAAGTCCCTAGGTAAAGCTAAGGGAAAGGTTATGGTTTTCTACCAAATTCCTAATCCTATAGCTAGTCAACTCTTATGACGTCTAGGTTCTTTGTGTTTTTGTTTGAGGACGATTTTCTTCATCAAAGAACAATTAAGTCCAATTGTTCTTATAAATATCCTATCATATTGAGGAAGTGCTTAAGAAGAATCTTAAACATCTTTTCAATATTTCTAGGATTGTTTTAAGTCCAAATGAATTTAATTAATTTAATTATATAAATGAATCGATCGTCCGAGGTTTTCAAGTCTTGTTAACTTGCTCAGTGAACTAGGACATTTGAATATCCTATGAATGAGATAACACTTCATTTGATGTTCCATTTAGGAGTTATAATAATCAAAGCTTTCAAGGGTAAATTAGTATTCAAATGATTTGATTTAAGTTAAGGGTTTAAATTTGGAATAGTGTTCAAGTTATTTTACATTTATTTTGAATTCTTTATGTCTTAGGTGATGTTATATTTAATTCAACTTAATTTAATTGAGTTTTAATTTAACTTAATTTAATTTAATTTGATTTGATGTTTAATTAATTTGATTTGATTTAATTTAATTTAATTATTTAATTTAATTTAATTTAATTTAATTGTTTAATTTAATTTAATTTAATTTTAATTATTTAATTTAATTTAATTTAATTGTTTAATTTAATTTAATTTAATTATTAAATTAAATTAAATTTAATTTAATTTAATTTTAATTTAATTTTAATTTAATTTAATTTAATTTAATTTAATTTAATTTAATTTAATTTAATTGATTTAATTTAATCCAATTTAATTTACTTAATTTAATTTAATTTTTAATTTAGTTTTATCTTTAATTTTAATTGAAATTTTTGAAAGAGTTTAATAATTTAATTAAGTTTTTTTTAATATTTTAAATTTGAGTTATCATTTTAATTAGAAATTGAGTATTAATGAGATGATTAATTTAGGGATTTTTAAATTAAAGAATAAATCTCTTCCTAATAAATATCCCTTATTTTAATGATTCCAATTTTATTATTCCTCCAAATTTAATCCATTATTTAATTAAAGTTTAATCATTTTAAAATTATTTAATGGGTTTCTGCCCTTTAATTATTTAAATTTCAATCATCCAAATCAGATTAAGATCAAATATTTTACTTGTTAATTTTTATTAAACCTAAAGTTTTAATTAAGGGTTGAAAGTTTAATTACCATTTTACCCTTTAAGCTTAATAATTTCATAACTCACTAAATTGAACTTAAATGAACTTGAAATTTTTATGTAACTTCACTCATATGTCAATAAAGACATGAGAGGAGAAAATGTGATTTTTCTGTATTTAATTTATTTATATAATTATTTTTGGTGGAAAATAGAGATTTTCAAGGAAAATTTGATAACATGACCAAAAGAAAGTTTCTGTCCTTAAGAAAATTAGGGGACATTCCTAATGACTAGAGAAGCACTTGGACCAATTTTGGTGATTTTTTGAATTATATTATTTTTATTATAATTATTTTGAGTTTTGGAGTGTTAATTAATTTAAAAATAAAATAAATATTGAAAAATAGATTTTATATTTTTCAAAAATCTCTCTGATATCAAGAAAACCAGAGAAACAAATTTTGCAATTTTCTGATTTTTTTATGATTTATTATAATTATTTTAGTGAAAATGCTAGAAAATACATTTTTTTTAATTTTAAAATTACCTTAAAACTTTAAAATTCAATATCTCACTAAATAGACCTAGGAAAAATGTGGGATTTGTTCCTAAGTGATTAAAATTCAAAATGTGACACTTTGGTGAATTTTATTATTTTTGTGATTTTTATTATTTTTTAATTATTAAAAATGTTAAAATATTATTAAAAATCAACTTTTTAGAAAATTGAAATTTTAATTTTCTTAGATTCCCCTGATATCAGAGAGGCTCCAAAACCAATTTGGTGAATTTTTGAAAAGTATTTTAAAAGTTATGAATTTTTTAAAGTTTAAAATGGCTAAGTGACTTAATCAACCCAATTAGTGGGGCTAACCAAGTCCAATTGACCTCAAATTTTTATGGTAGATTCCTCTGATCCTAAAGGTCAGTGGAGAATTGATTTCAAGTCAATTTGATACCTGGTTAACTCTAATTAATTAAAGACCTATTTTGGGTGTTTAAGTCAATTAGGGTTGTTTTGAATGAACTAAGTCAAAACCTATTTTTCCTAGGGTTCTCTGGTCATAAGGAACATCACCAAATTTTCCTAGAATTTATTTCACAACATGCTATTTACTGGAATTAAAATACTCAAAACGAGTGACTCGAACTTGAAAAATCAAGAACTCCTCATAGGGATGGCCTCTGACTTTGGAAAATTCAGGGAATGTTCCCAAATTCAGAGGCTTCAAAAGCCCTATGGTCTCATGCCATGGTGAATTGTATGCATGCATGGAGAATTAAAACAATGCAGAGAGTAAATAAATTATAAAAAATAAAATACTTGATGAAATTAAATGATTTCTTTTCCACATTATTCTCCTCTGTTCACTGAGCAAGAGGGTATTTTTATTTTATTTTTGTGATTTTTCTACACAAAGATATGGATTTTTGAAGTTTAGGGAATTAAATAAATCAGAAAATACCCTATTTATCTACTTATCCACGCGGCGCCAGCGAAACATCGGCAGCTCCGAAGGGGTACGTGTCGCGCTGTGATTGGGCGCCGCCATCTGAGTCAGCAGCCCGGGCCCCGCGGTTCTCGCACCGTTTCCTGGTCCGACGCCATCTGAGCCGTTCGTCCGCGCGTGTATTGAATGGACGGCATCCGTTCATCGTCCCCAAGTGTTCTCACCCGAGAGTCGTCCACACTAAATCCCTAAGATCTCACTCGATTCTCAATGGATTTTTACGTTCTTATACTCTATGGATTCGTCTCGAAGAGACGAACACATCTATACTGGCTAACATGCATTGAAACTAAGGCATTTGAAATAGAGAATCTTCAAAGCTCGGGATGAAGAGTTAGCTCATACCTTGGCTCGGAGAAGTGTTGCTTCAATCCGAGAGTTGTTGCACCTTCGATTGGGTCCTAGCAAGCTCCGGATGAAGTCTCCTAGTCCGGTGAATTGTCCGGATATGATTTCGACCAAGCCCGATCACAAAGCTTGGAGGGCCGGAGCAACCGGGTGGCTCCGGAGATGGGGCTTTTGATGGTGGACACCTTCCCTTGGTCTGGTGAAGGTGTAGAGCCAATCAATTTGAGAATTGGCTCACTATGGAGAAGTGTCCTGGTTTTGGGTGGAATTTCAACTCTGAAATTGAGCTTACAGAGGAGAAATGGCAGGGGGATTTCACTGGGGATCAAGTGCTCTAAAGGTGGAGAAGGGTCTGGAACAATTTTGGCAGAGTTTTGGCAAGGTTTGTGCTTCTCTTCTTCTCATGGCCGAGAGGGGTGGAGTTTAAATAGGAGAGGGTGGAGGGCCTCCCAGGGAGAGTTAGGGCTTGGGATCAGCTGCTCTGGTGAGGAGAAGATCAGCCATGGTGACCACTAGGGATGGGGCAGCTCGGCAAGTGAGAATTTCAATGTCGGCTCACATGTGAGCTCTCGGCCATGGTGTTTTCCGGCGGTCCGGTGGCCGGCCGGCCGTGCAATGGTCACCATCTTGGTCGGGTGGCCGTGGTCGGAGGTTTGTGCAATCAATTGGCAATTGCCATGTGTAAAGGGGTTGGATTGAAATGGAATGGGGGATGAGCCTATTTTGGGTCCAAATGGGTCAACCCACCTTTTGGGCTTGGTTCACCTCCCCATGGCCTCGATTTTGGGCTGAAAGGATCAGGTTGGGTCGCCAAGAGAGAGTGGTGTGGTCTCTATCCATGATGAGGTGGCTAAACATGGTTTAGTGTGTGACATGCTTAAGGTAAAAAAGGCTTAATGAAAGATTAGGAAAGGAGCCCCTCCTTTTACCATTAATGGCATGGTCACATGTCAAGCCTCCCATGGCTTCATGTGGCTTGTCAATGGCTTGCATGGCTTGTCTTTGGCTTGGGGAAAGTCGAGTCAATTTCATAAAAATGGGTTTTAAGAAATTTTTGGTAATTTGATGGGAATTTGGATGAAGCTTCATTTGGAATAATTTAATGATGATTTTAGGACTTAGGTAATGGATTTAATTAAATAGATGACAAATGGAGATGTCATGTGGGCTTTAGGGTAGATTTGGGCTTTTGAATTTTGAAGGAAATGGGCTTTTAGAAGGGTTTAAGGGAAGTGGGCTTTTAAGTTTATGAATGTGTTCATGGATGAAAAATTTTTGTAAAAGGTTGGGCCAAATAATTGTTGGGTTTAGCTCATGGATGTGTCATGAGTAACTTGAAGCAAATTTGGGGTAGTTTGGGCTTGAATTGGGTTGGATTTGGATTCTTTTGGTGAATGGGCCAATATAGGTCCAAATGGGCTGACTGGGCCAATGTTGGGCTAGGGTTGAAATTGATGTAGAATTATTGTTGAGAAGTGTTTATGGGAGTGTTTCAAAGAGGTTTTGACTTTGGTTGGGCTTTGAATTTTGGGGTTTGGGTTCATTTGGGTTAGGTTTGGGCTTAGGTCAAAAAATGGGCCTTAAGGTCAAAAGTGGAATTGGATCCAAATGTCAATCAAATTGGACTTGGATTTGGTCTAAATTGGTATTGGGAATGTTGAATTGAAGTTTAGAACTGAATTGGACCAAAATTGGGGTCAATTGGGTAGGTTTGGTTTGACATTGGGTTCACTTAGGGTTAAAATGGGTCAATTTGGGGGTTTTGACAAAAGTAGGGTAAATTGACAAAATTGGCCCATGGTGTAGTTGGACAAAATGAAATTGGGAATATTTAGGATTTTCTGGAATTTTCTGGGAATTTTCTGAATTTTTGGATTTTTAGGCCAAGAAGGGTATTTTGGGTATTTGGAGGGTATTGGGGGGTATTTTTGGAATTTTTGGTATTTTTGGGTATGGATGATCAATTTGAGTGATGTGGAGATGTTTGAGATTGATTTTGGAAAATTTTGGGTAATTTGGAAATTTTGCAAAAATTTGGGTAATTTCAAGGTTTTGGGTAGGTTTAGTAGGTGTAGGGTCCCGGGGGTCAAAAATTGAAAATTTGGGAAATTGAAGATTGGGTGAATCTAGGTGGAAAGAAATCATTTTGGTTGAGCCATGAAACCATTTCAAGCCCATATGAGCCATGAAAGGACTCATTCGAGGCATTCATTATGTTGTTCCTAACCCTCTTAGCCAAGGGCTTAGGGGTTAAGGACCATCCATGTGAATCACCTACATGAGTCAGGAGGTCAAGTTGGGTATGGGTGTGGTTTTAGGAGGTGTGTGGAAATGTAGTGTGTAAGTGTAGTGTAAGTCAGCCCCTTCACGTGCACCGAGCCACCTGTGGCGATCCTAAGGCCAAAGAATCCTATAGGAACTCATCCTTTAAACTTCCACATTTGATTTCAACCCTCTAGGTGATTAGGGGTCTATAGTCAAGTTTGTGGAGTTTGCGGGGAGTTTAGAAGTGGTTTGTATTTCTAAAAGGCGGGTCCCAATTCTAGTCCTCTAAGATAGTCAAAGGAAAAGCCTAAGGCTAGATCCTAAGCACTAAAAAGAAGAAAGGAAGACCTCATCAAAAATGAGGTCAACAGGGTGTGGTTTTAGGAGGTGTGTGAAAATATAGTGTATGAGTGTAGTGTGTAAGTCAGCCCTTCAACAGATCAGGCCACTCAGGGCAGTCCTAAGACCAAAGAGTCCTATAGGAACTCATCCTTTAAACTTTCACATTTGATTTCAACCCTCTAGGTGATTAGGGGTCTACAATCAAGTTTGTGGAATTTGCAGGGAGTTAAGAAGTAGTTTGAATTTCTAGGTGGTGGGTTCCACTTCTAGTCCTCTAAGATAGTCAAAGGAAAAGCCTAAGGCTAGATCCTAAGTACTAAAGAGAGAAGAGAAGACCTCATCAAAAATAAGGTCAACAAGATCTTTCACATCGCAGACGGAAGAAAAGAGATTACGTCTGTTAGCCGAAGAAGGATTCTTCACAAAGCATGATTCTCAAAAAGGACATTAAGAACATGGTGGAACAGCAGGTATGAGAAGCCTTAGCCCAATCTAAGAGCGGAGCATCTATTCAAATTGGTAGACCTTACCCTGAAGAGTTTGATGTAGTTTAATACCCAAAGGGCTTCGTACCACCTCTGTTTAAGACTTTCGACGGTACCGGGAACCCACGGCAGCATGTAGCACACTTTCGTGCTAGTTGCTGCAATGCCAGTAGGAGCGATGCTTTGGTCTTTCGTCAATTCGTCAGCAGTTTGTCAGGGATTGCCTTCGACTGGTATGCAGAACTTCTGAATGGCTCATTCAAGACCTTTTTCAGAATTGGAAAACCTCTTCGTTAAGAGGTTTGTCGGGGCTCAGCACCACATCACCATCGGTGACTTAGTGGTGGAGCAACAGAAAGTTTAGTAGACTACATACTTCGATGGACGAATTTAAGCATGAAGTGTGAGCCACAGCTTCAGGAACAACATGCGGTCGGTATCCTGCTTAAGAGTATCCTTGGCCCGATAACACTTCTCCTTAAAGGATTGACAATTAAGACTTTCGAGAAGTTTCTTAGTAAGGCCGGGAGCTTACAGGAGGAGGAAAAATAGCTGAGTTTCATCGATAAGAACGATAAATAGAAGCCCGTGAAAGCTTTTGAGAAGAAATCAAGAATAGTCGCGGCAGTGGATAAAGGCAAGCAGCCAGTACAAATACAGCCAGAGCGGCCACAACCAAGTTATCAACCACCACAGTGGACTTATCAACAACCTCAGCAGAGCTATCAGCAGCTTCGATCGAGTTACCAGTCACTGCAACATGATCAGCCGTCGCCTCGTCAACCACATGCTCTGAAGGAGCTTTTGAATAAGGAATATCCCTTCAAGACTGAAGCAGTGGCTAAGATGTTTCGCAGTTTGATGGAGACGCCCGACTTTCAGCTGCCTGAGCCTAGGAAGCCAGAAGAAGTCGATAAGAAGGATCATCCGAACTACTGTCCCTACCACAGGATGCTCCGACATAAGATAGAAGACTGCTTCACCTTCAAGAATTGGCTCGAAGACAATCTTCAGAGAGGGAACATAACAATTTCGAATGAATACATGAAGGAGCCCCAAAAAGGAGGTCCTGTCAATGTTATTTCAACAGATCCTATTGTTCCTATAGACCCTTACGCGACTGACGATGGATGGAGTACTGTCTGGACGAAGTCTTCAAAGAAAATTTTGGATCGCATCCAGACTGCTTTGGTGCGTGCTTTAACTCAAAGTTCGAAACTTGCCGAGTCAGCACTATCACTTGTGATTTAAGAATCGCCCCAGAAGGAGGAGAAGATCGTGGAAGAAAAGAAGACCGAGGTTCCGAAGGGTAGACTAGGGGCTTCTTATCCTAGGATGGTTGTTTTCGATTCGGGGGAGAAGTCCCTCAAACCTCTGACTCTGTATGATTATTTGCTCACCCCGGCGGGATCTTATAATGATAAGAGTTTTGGTGTTGGCTACATTTTGACTGTTTCTAACGATTATGTAACTAACGACAACCAACCTAACCCGGATTTCAATCTTAATGCAAATAACGATTTTCAAATCATACAAAAACTCAATAACCACGACAAAAGAGAAGACATTCACAAGGATGACTATGAAAGTTCAACAGGTGACGAGCCCGTTTGTGAATTCCAAGAAGCTCCAATCACGATAGAATTGGAGTTATCAGATACCGAAGCAACTTCAGAAGAGCCAGTCATTCCAATTCAAGAGGAGACACCAGCAGATTCAGAGGAGATAACAGAAGTCAACCTGAGAAGTTGAAAAGTTCTACCCCCGAGAATGGGTCCAAGGGATAAAGGAAAGCAGGTGGTTGCTCAGGAAGAGCCAACCCTCGCAGAAGAATTGCCCGTTCGGGATAAAATTGAGCAGTCTGGTAACAATGTGGAATATAATGTGCTAGCCCATCTTAGGAAGCTACCAGCCAAACTGAGCATCTACGACGCTCTGATCCTATCAAAGGAGATGAGAGAAGCTCAGATCAAGGCTTTACTTGATCCAGAAATTTTCTTAGCTCAAATGGCCAGTAATTCCTTAGACGAGGTTTGCTCGTTGAAAGGACAGCGCGGTGTTACCTTCACGGACAATGATCTACTACTGGGAACAGCTGATCACAATCGACCGTTGTACATTTCAGTCAGTATTGGAAAGTTCACACTTTCCAGGGTGTTAGTTGATCCGGGAGCATCAATTAATATAATGAATCTTCGAACGCTGACCTATTTAGAGATTGATGCCTGTGATCTCGAGGCAGATAAGATGATGCTGAGAGGCTTCAACCAAAAAGGAGAAAGAGCTCTCATATCAATAACACTGTTAATAAAGATCGGTGAGTTAGCAAGGACAACTGTAAAATTCCACATATTTGATTCTGAGACATCATTCAACGCTCTACTGGGTCGGTCGTGGATCCATGAAAACTGGATGGTACCGTTCAACGCTTTAGGTATTTCTTTTTTTTGAAGTTCTGCAGGCTTTTTCCATTACTTAATTAACCTGTACTATTAGTATTTTTCTACACACATAATATTAAAGAAAGTGCTAGGTAAAGAAGTTTAACACAATACTATCATATTTTATACTAACATACTATACTACATCCACATACATTTACTAATTCAATCCAAGGTTACAATAGTAGTCTGAAAACATTAAAAATTGCATAACTTTAACAATAATATTAAAACAATCTATACTACATCATAATCAAATTCATAAACTAAAACATTAATACTAAAATTTAAAACAGCAAACAAACGATCACAACATCAGAGTCTATACCTAAACAAATAAACATAGCATCTAATCTTCCGCATCAAAGTCCCAAACTATATCGTCGTTTCCTTGATCAGTGGGTGGATTAGGCTGGTAATGAGTATATCCGGGGCACTTAAGAAATACAACATCGAGCTCTCCTCTCCTATAATGATTCTCAGCATCATAATAGGCTATCTCTACTCTGAATGTCTCTGGAGATACTCGCTGTCATAATCATGTCTTCTCTCTAAGCCTCCATTTCTCTGATCAATATGCTCCAGTTTTTCTTTTATTTTCTTAAAAATTTTCCTCTGTAGAGTTATCTCATTCATCAAATCCTGAAGGGTAGGAGTACTATAGGGAGGAGGGTTATAACTAGTAGAGGGAATATCTCTACTCGAAGAAGGTACATAGCTCCTAGTCCCAGATCTCCATCTTTCGTGGGATTCATAAGTCTTAATATTAGTCAGAGTAATGGGTTTCATAGGCTCCACCCATTCCTCTTCATCCCTTGCCTCTACCCCAGATAATTGGTAGAGTGCATAAATCAGACCAGGGTGTCATAGTCCTCCTCCACTTTCACTTCTTGCGGTGGCTAATATATTCTTATAAATTATACTTCCCACATTAATACTTCTTTGGTTCTGAATGCAGAAATTGAGAACTTCTCCATCTCTTGTTACCTTGCTATGGTGCTAGGTGGGTAACAAGGTAGAACAAATAAAATAGTGCCAGGCTTTAGAGAATGCATTCAACATTGAGAGAGGAAAGTTTACCCTTTCACACTGTTTAATCTTCCAAACTCCTTTCCCGTCAGTGAGAAAGTTGACCATTTCTTCCAGTGGTCCTTCCATAGTTCCAAAGGTATCATATTCACTGGTGTATAAGTCTCGTACTTTATAAAATGAATTTATCCTTGCAGCACTGAAATCTACCAAAAATCCTCTAACCTTGATTGGTGCATCTTCGATCGCAGTCAGGTTGGCATGAAATTCTTTTACCACTTCCACAGCGGCTCTGTTGCTTATATAACAGAAGTTTTCCCATCCTCTTTCTTTTATTATTCGCTCTACGTCACCTCCAGGATTTTTGAAAACTCGATCATGAATGCATTTTCTGGCCTGAATATTGTGAAAATATCTTAATAGTGCCCTTCCATTAATAAAACAAGTTTCGTCGTAATCCATTCTTCTCTTTTGTCGTGGAGCCATTTTTCGATCTGTAAAATTCACAAAAATCTTAACTAAACTTCTAAATATTACTAAGATGGCTTCCAATAGTTACTAAAATCAATCTAAATCAAGTTCCATTAATTTCTTCCAAGTCCTTTCTTTATATTCAACATTTTTCCAAAATCCTCAATGTAGAAGAAATTCATGGTGAAAATAAAAAATTTTTACATAGGAGTTAAGCTCTTACCAAAGGAAGATAAAATCCGGCGTTAAAATGTGTTGAAAACGCTCCAAATCCAAGATTCCACAAGCCCTAGGTCAGTTTTTCGAAGTTTTGAGGAAGGGGACGATGAATAGTGTCGGTTGACCAGTCAAAATATAGTACATTTCACTATCTCACCGTCGGCGAGAAATTTCTTGCCGTCGGCGAGCTAATTAATTCTCCAAGGCCAAAGTTTCGGGAAAATCTCACCGTCAGCGGGATCGTTTTCGCTGTCAGCGGACTTTTCCTCACCGTAGGAGGGATATTCTCACTGTCGGCGGGATTTCCAAAATTTTTAATATTTTTAACTTTTCAATTATATTCAACTTAGATTAAGCCTTGTTCATTGTTCCGGTCACTTAATTTGATATATTTTCTATCAGTCAGGGGCTTAACTAAAGGATTTTTTTGAGATGCTTGATTAGAAATAATTACTGTTTCATCATTGTTATCCAATGTAGGGAACATATCTGTCGGATCTAGTGGTTTCCAAGGCAATAACACTTTTTCCCAAGCTTCATAGGAAACTTGGTACTGACTACATAAAGCAAATATAGTTGATGGGTGTCCAAGTCCATGAATTGACCCATGCATAATTAATCATAATGCAGACTTCACAATGATAGATCCAACATCAATAGGCAATCCAGATTCAATACAGTAATTTAAGATTGCTCATTCCTTCGAAACTTTGTTTACCCTTGTAGTGGGTAATAACTTTGACGAAATAAAGAAATGCCAATGCTTTGAGACAGGGTTAAGAAGTGACGCAGAAAAACTAACATACCCGTCTTCTCGTAATTCCCAATCGTCAGGTTCGTCAGTCAGATATCTGTAGATCTCATTCATGTTGTATCTTGTAGGAGCAAAATTTGAATAGTGGCAAACAGGAGTATTTTCAATCGAGTATAATTCATTTATTCAAGAAGGAGTGAAAGTTACCCATCTGCCTCTTACATAAACACTTCCATTATGGATCACATGCAGATTAGAGTAGAATTCCTTGACTACTAGAATGACTACAGCAGATGTAGTATAGCAGAATACATCCCAACGTCGCTGAACAATCATTTATTCAATTATTGTTGTTGAATTCTATGCTCCTTTGTTTACAAACCCTCTTTCTTTAATCAGAAGCTTCTTCATCAAAACCTTGTTGAATAATCGCTGAGCCTCAGAACTGACGAACTTTCATCGGTTAAAAACCCTGAATTTCATGGTTTCTAGTGGTTTGGAGGCCATAATAGGTTGTTTTGGAGGGACTCTAATCGTTTCTAAGGAAGAAGATAGTGTAAAAATGAAGTATTAAACGTTTTATATAGAGAAATGGCCTTAGAACCGTCCAAAAGCGCAAAATAACTCACAAAAAACCACTTTTTAACTATCTTGCCATCGGTGGTAATGATCTCACTATCGGTGGGATATTTAATATATTTAAATTGGATTTGGCCATGCCGATCTCGCTGTCGGCTGGATCGATCTCACCGTCGGTGAGATTAGGTAAATTGCCCAATTTTTATTCCGGTCTGAATATTTTCTGATTTCTTCGTACAGATTCAAATTTGTGATGATTTTTGGAAGTAAAATGAGTAGTATAATTTATTCTATATTTCAATAACATTAATAAATAGATCATAATTAATAATTACTATGGGTTGCCTCCCATAATGCGCTTGGTTTAACGTCGTCAGCCCGACCTAAGTTAGTTAGTAATTAGGTTGACTGAGCATTAAAACCTCTTTAAAATTTGGTCTTCTCCCTTCAAAATAAGGTTTTAATATGTGTCCGTTTACTTTAAATCTATGCCCAGTTTTTGGATCTTCAATTTCTATAGTCCCGTATGAAAATATTTGAGTTATAGTGAAAGGCCCTAACCATCGAGATTTCAATTTCCCAGGAAATAATTTCAATCTTGTATTATAAAGTAAAACTTCTTGTCCTGGCTCAAAATTCTTTAGGTTAATTTTCCGATCATGCCATAATTTCATTTTTATATTATAAATTCTATCATTATGATAAGATTCATTTCTTAATTCTTCTAATTCATTCAATTGCAATAATCTTTTCTCACCAGCTTCTTTCAGATTGTAATTAAATTCTTTAATTGCCCAATAAGCTTTATGTTCTAATTCAACTGGTAAGTTGCAAGTCTTTCCATAAACAAGCCTATAAGGAGTCATTCCAATCGGAGTTTTATAAGCGATCCGTATGCCCATAATGCGGTGTCTAGTCTTATAGACCAATCCAATCTATTATGGTTTACAGTCTTTTCTAAAATACGTTTAATTTCTGGATTAGAAACTTCAGCTAATCCACTGGATTGTGGATGATAAGCAGTTGATATCTTATGAATATTATTAAATTTTCTACTAGTTTGTGAATATATTTATTTCTAAAGTGAGATCCTCCGTCAGTGATAATCACTCTCGGCATTCCAAATCTAGTAAAAATATTTTTCATTAGAAACTTTGAAACACTCTTAGCGTCACATCGAGGTAAAGCTTGTGCTTCAATCCATTTAGAAACATAATCAACAACAACTAATATATATAAGTTTCCAAATGAAGGAACAAATGGTCCCATAAAATCTAATCCCCAAACATAAAAAATCTTAACCTCTAATATAAAATTTAGAGACATTTCATTTCTTCTAGATATATTACCTACTTGTTGGCATCTGTCGCAAGTTCTGATATATCTATAAACATCTCTAAAAAGAGTAGGCTAATAAAATCTAGATTGTAAAATTTTATAAGCAGTTTTATCTGTTCCAAAATGTCCTCTAAAATCAGAATCATGACATTTACGAATGATTTGTTCTGTTTCTTCATAAGGCACACATCTTCTAATTATAAGATCCTTACATTGCTTATATAAATATGGTTCATCCCATAAATAAGTTTTAGTATCATGAATGAATTTTTTCTGTTGTTGCAAAGTTAACATAGGAGGTAAAATATCACTTACAATATAATTTACTATGTCAACATACCATGGTATTTTCCACTCATTTATATTATATAATTTTTCATCAGGAAAACTGTTAGTAATTTCATTATCAGTGTCAGATAATTCATTATATCCTAGTCTTGATAAATGATCTGCAATTTATTTATCAGTTCCCTTTTTGTTAATGATTTCAAAATCAAATTCTTGCATTAGTAATATCCATCTAATTAATCTTGGTTTGGAATCTTTCTTTGGCATTAGATATTTAATTGCAGAGTGATCATTATGCACAATACATTTAGTTCGAATTAGATAAGGCCTAAATTTATCAAAAGCATAAACAATCACTAATAGCTATTTTTCAGTAACTGTATAATTCATTTCAGCATTATTAAGAGTTTTACTAGCATAATATATAACTTTGAAAATTTTATCATATCTTTACCCAAGTACTGCTCCTATAACATAATCACTAGCATCACACATAAGTACAAATGGTTTCTCCCAATCAGGTGAAACTATTATAGTTGCTGTGATTAATTTATCTTTTAATAATTCAAAAGCATTTAGGCATTCAGTTGTGAATTCAAATTTCTTGTCCTTTTCTAAAAGTTGGCATAGAGGTTTAGTAATTTTTTAAAAATCTTTTATGTAGCGTCTGTAGAATCCAGCATGTCCAAGAAAACTTATTACCCGTTTTGCTGTAGTTGGAGGTGGTAATTTAGCTATAACTTGAATTTTTGCAGGGTCTACTACCATGCCATTTTCCGAAATTTTATGCCCTAATACAATTCCTCCTGCAACCATAAATTGACATTTCTCCCAATTTAAAACTAAGTTAGTTTTCTCGCATACCTCTAATACTTTTTCAAGATGATTCAAGCATGCGTCAAATGACGTTCCAAATACAGAGAAATCATTCATAAATACTTATATTCCATCATCAATTAATTTACTAAATATAGACATCATACATCTCTGGAATGTTGTAGGTGCTTTACATAATCCAAAAGGCATTCTTCAAAAAGCAAATGTTCCATGAGGACTAGTAAATGTAGTTTTCTCTTGATCCTCAGGCGCAATATGTATCCGATGATAACAGGTATATCCATCCAAAAAACAAAAAATATTTATGTCCGGCTAATCTATCCAACATTTGGTCTAGAAATGGTAATGGGAAGTGATCTTTCCTAGTGGCTGCATTTAATTTTCTATAGTCAATACAAATACGCCATCCAGTAACTTGTCTTATAGGTATTAAATCATTATTTTCATTAGCTTTAACAGTCACTCCTCCTTTCTTAGGAACACAGTGAATTGGGCTTACCCTTGCACTGTCCGAAATAGGATATATAATACAATTATCTAACCATTTTAATATTTCTTTCTTGACTACTTCTTTCATTATTGGGTTTAATCTCCTTTGAGGATCTACTCTTGTCTTATGTTCATTATCTAAAATAATTCCGTACATACAGATTGAAGGACTAATTCCTTTAATATCTGCTAAAGTCCAACCAAAAGTTTTCTTATATTTTTTTAATATGTCGAACAGTTTTTGTTCTGTGATTCGTTCAATTCAATTTGATATAATAGCCGGTAGGGTTGATTGATTACCTAAGTAAGCATATTTTAAATGATTAGGTAAAATTTTTAATTTGAGTTCAGGAGGTTTAATAATTGACGGAACTATATTCTTTTCAATGTTTTCAGTATTATCCAACATTTTAAATTTTTCCTGTATATAATCCAGTTTTTCATTTTCTGCTTCTTCAATTAATTCAGCATTTTCTTTTTCTAACTTTTCTTCATAATATTCTTTAAAATGTTCATTTTGCAAATGTTCAAGTATTTCCATTCGAAAACATTCATCTTCTTTTTCTAAAGCAGGTTATTTAATTGATTTTGCTATGTTAAAAGTTACTTTTTAATCTTTTACTCTCATAGTCAATTCTCCTTTCTGAACATCAATCATAGCTTTCGAGTGGCTAAAATGGGTCTTCCTAATATTATTGGAATTTCTTTATCTTCTTCCATATCTAGAACAATAAAATCTACTGGGAAGATAAATTTATCCACTTTTACTAACACATCTTCAATAACTCCCTTAGAATATGTCACAGAACGATCAGCTAACTGAAGAGTAACTGAAGTAGGTGAAATTTCTCCTAATTCTTGTCTTTTAAAAATTGATAGAGGCATTAAATTTATGCTTGCTCCTAAATCACACAAAGCTTTTCCATAAAATTTTTCTCCATTAGTGCAAGGTATAGTGAAACTATCAGGATCTTTTAATTTTTCAAGAAGCTTTTTCTGAATAATTGCACTACACTCTTCGCTAAGTGCAACAGTTTCATAATATGTAAATTTTCTTTTTTTATTTAAAATGTCTTTCATAAATTTTACATAATTAGGCATTTGTTCTAATGCTTCTACAAAAGGAATATTTACCATTAATTTTTTTAAATTTTCAAGGAATTTAGCAAATTTCTTATCTTTTTTATGTTGCTTTAGTCGTTGAGAAAATGGTGGTGGTGTTTTTTCTATTGATATTTTCATAGGGATCAATGGATATTCTAAGTTTCTATCTTGCTGATCCTTTTCTTTTTCGATTTTCACTTCCTCATTTTTACTTTCTATTTCTTTCTGAATTTTAGTTTCTAACTCTTTTCCACTTCTTAATTGTATCGCTTTAATTTGTTCTTTTCCTTGGTCTTTTGGATTTATTTCCACATTACTAGGAAAAGTTCCAGGAATTCTATTGTTAAGCGCGAGAGCAATATGTCCAAGTTGAGTTTCAATATTTTTAATTGTTGTTCCTTGATTTTGTAATTGATTTCCTTGAATTTGTAATTGATTTCCTTGATTTTGCAAGTGCTGAATCATACTCATTATTAATTCTTCTATAGATAACTTCTTATCTTTAAATTGAGTGTTATTAAATCCAGGTGGATAAGATGGTTTATAATCTGTATTACCTTGATTAGGTGGATTTCCTATAGAGTTGTTCATCCATTTTTGATTAGCTGTATTGTTATTCCAATTAAAATTTGAATGATTCTTCCAACCAGGATTATAATAATTTGCATAAGGATTATTGGGTCTATTATTAATATCATTTATAGTTTCATAAGGAGATTGAGAGTCTATAATTTGTCTAGATGAGTTTTCTTCTAATATAGTAGGAGTGTAATTCATTCCAAAATGATCTAATTTCTTTGATATAACAGTAATTTGAGAAGCTAACATAAATATTGCATCATTTTCATGAACACTAGCTATCTTTTTAGGATTTATTCTTTCACAGGCCATTGAACATTATTAGTAGCCATTTCTTCGATTAATGCATAGGCTTCATCAAATGGTTTTGACATTAATGAACCTCCAGCAGCAGCATCAATGATTGATCTAAGAGATCCTACTAATCCATTGTAAAAAGTTTGTATAATTAACCAATCTGGCAAATCATGATGTGGGAATTTCCTAAGAAGTTCTTTAAATCTCTCCCAAGCTTCATATATGGATTCTCCATCAAACTGACTAAAAGATGTTATATCATTTCTAAGTTTTGCAGTTTTCGAAGGAGGAAAATATTTGGATAGAAATTTTTGTGATAATTCTCCCGAAGTTTTAATAGATCCAGGTGCTAATGAATTTAGTCACATCTTAGCCTTATTCCTTAAAGAAAAAGGAAAAAGTCTAAGTCTAATAGCATCATTAGATACTCCTTCATAATTGAAAGTAGCACATAGTTCCAAAAAACTAGCAAGATGTAAATTAGGATCTTTTTTGTACCATTTGGATAATTGCAGGTTTAAGTTCAAATGAGTTAGCAGCTACATCAGGGTTTTGAATAGTTAGGTGAATTTCATCTAATGTAGGATTGGCATAATCTCTTAATGGTCTTTATTGGTTTATATTTTCAATTTCTGGATTATTTGCCATTTGTGTTAAATTTATAATTTCTCTCTTTTGTTTTCTAATTCTTTTAATTGTGCACTCTAATTCTGAATCGTAAGGTATTAAATTTTCATTTCCAAATTTATGCATAGAATTTTTAAGTAATATTTAAAATAGGTCGTTACTCTAGTAATTATTCTATTAATTACCTTAGTAATTACTTTTCTTCCCCAACAACAACGCAAGTATACGTATCGTTATCAAGTAATATAGGGCTCTAATGGAGTCCTAGATATCGATCCCACAGGGAAGTTAGAGAATTTCAAAAATAAATTAAAGTAGACTTACTTACTAATCTAGTATACGGAAATTAAGAATACTTAGACTAAAATAAACTAATGCTTAAAGGTTGAATATAAGATTTCAGAAAAGTATATTTCTCCTTGTTTTAGAGAATTAAGTGAATTAAGAATAAAATGAGTTTTTAATTGTATTGTGCCAAATAGGAGCATTCCTATTCTTTACCCTTTGGTCCAGGTGCAAAGAACATTGACTAGTCTTGTTTGATTAATGAATCTGCAGCTAGGCTGGGAGGATACCGACTGCCACTTCAGAGCTTCCACGTTCCCCTCGCCTGAGGGCTAACATCTACACTTCAGCTCCCAAAAAATAAGACTGAATTGAATATTTTAGTCTGTCACACTAAAATGTCTAATTCTACGCCTGACAGTTAATATTTCCCTATTTATTTGCACCCTCATTCCAAGGCTTTTGACTTTCCTAAATCTTGGATGCAATCTTTACTATAGTTGATAATTCAACATATGTTAACAAATCAATTGGCTAGATTGAAAGTAAATTAAGATTTAAGTAAAAAATTAGCGCAATTTCTATTTTCATATTTTTAGGCACAACTACTTTAATTCATCATTTCACAAAATCTCGATAACAAGGAGAAAGACTAAGGTAACTACTCAGAACGCATGGGAAAAATAACACAAAGCATGGATTTCATTAAATTTAACAAAAAAATAACAAATATACTTATCTCAATTCTTCTCCCCAAGCAGACTCCTTGAAGTTCTTTTAACTCTTCCTTCCAGTACAGCACACCAAAATGCTAAACACTTTATCTACTCACTAAAAAGAATCTTAAATTACACTTAACTTCCACACAAATGACACAAAACTGACACAAAACCGACACACAACTGACTAGAATTAATCTCTATTTATAGAAGGGGTCAAATCTCCAAAGGTTACTTAAGCACCTCTTCAAAAAGCGTAAAGGTTCAATCTTTATTTTGGCTCTTTTCAACTGTCTCGCAGTCGGCGGCTTAATCTCGTCGTCGACGGGCTTCTAGAAGATGGGCTAACTACGCCAATCTCGCTGTCGGCGGGCTCGATCTCACCGTCAGCGGGCTCCTGATAATATATTCAAAACTTACGGGAAAAACTCGCCGTCGGCGGCCTTTTCCTCGCCGTCGGCGGGATAGTTCAATTTTCATCTAATTGAGTCCTTTTTGTTCCAAATCCGCTTCTTTTGTACTTTTTGCTTTCAGTACTTATAAATCTTCATTCCTGCAATAAAATAAAGAAAATACATTTCTTTAAAGTGCAATTTCATATAAAATTGGTATAAATTTCTTAATACATTTTTCTGTGGTCATGGAGCTGGTGGCTAGGATGGTCAGGGGCCTCAGTGGGACTTAATGGTGATTAACACCAAGGTTTGATGGATGTGGGTAAGGATCTCTCTTGGTTTAGCCTAAAATGGGAAGAGATCCTCTAATTTGGGGACATTTGGTCCATGGTAGACGTAGTTTGGGTTTGGTGGGTGATCCACTGAAAATTTGAAAGCTTTTTACTATTAATTTAATACCTATTTTTGATGATATTGCACTTTAAAGGAAGGTATTTTTTATGATTTCATGCAAGTATAATGATTTTAGGCCTTTGGAGCAAAATGAAGTGAAAAGGAGCAAATTTGGAGTGAAAAAGGATAAAAGTGCATTTTATTGAACTAGCATTGAATGGCGCTGTGACCAGCATCAGACAACACATGTTTCCAGAGAGTTATGACGTTTTGACAGAATAATCTGCCGGACAGTTCCCTATCCTGATTTTGAACTAGTTTCAATGTATTTGGCCGGATTTTGAATGGTTGCTTGAGGAAAATCTTGGGAATTCAGTTTTGGCCTAATTTAAACACTTTTGGAGCCACATTTCAAAGTGGGGAATAAAAGAAGAGAAGAATTTAGAGTTTAGAGAGTGAGTGATCCACCTGATATTTATACTTACAAATATGATATGAAAATTGGCATCGACACCAAAAACTTGATCCCGCAGGATATATATATATATATATATATATATATATATATATATATATATGTATATATATGTATATATATATATATGCTTATGATTTTGATTTATAATGTGGATACTACGCAAGTATACGTATCGTTTATCAAGTAATATAAAACTTTTTGATTAATCCCTGAGATATCGAACCCACAGGGAAAGGATGAAAATCTTTAGAGGAATCAGAAAATTATCTTTTTACTTTTTTTTAATGGTTTTAGAAAAGTATGTCTTGATTTTGTAAAGTTTTGAAAGTTGATTTGTCTTTTGAAATTTCCTTAATAAAATGTTAAGCAAGAAATTAAAATTATAATAACTAATAACACTGTATGTAAAACACTATTAACTAGAATATCTTTTTCGTTCCTTTTATGAAGTAGTAATATTTATCAAAGTATTGTTGTGGAAGTATTTAAATTTGTTGTGACAGATAGAAGCAAATGTGTTCCTTACCCTTACTTGGTTCTATAAAGAACATAGGTTAATTTGAATTTTGTATCATTTTGATCATGGTTAGGCAGGGAAGATACCAGTCTCTCACTCTAGAGTTCCCTCGATTCCCACCAAGCGGGGTTAACTTCTCATAACAAAACTCAATACTTCAAACCAAATTAAGGGGTTTTAGCCCGTCACTCTAAAATCCTCTAATTTTACTCTCTTCCATAAAAATATCTTCTAATATTACATTCAATTATTTGGACTACAATTCTCACCCCTATAATTGCATGTGATTCTTATTAACTTTTATGAGACAATACCGCATTGGATCTTACATAATCTCATGAAATTCTACAACTTAACAGGCCAAATTAAGAAGTAAACAAAGTTTTCATAATCAATCTTCATAACTTCTTCCAACTTTAAACACTTATTCTTTCCACAACAATTCTCTATAAACTAATTACTTCTCCATTTAAGAAAGAAAAAGATAAAATAAACTACTCAGAATTCATTAAGAAAATTCAAAAACACATTGATTTGAAATTAAAAACCATAAGAAAATCAACAAACAAAAACAAGTATTAATTAAAAAAAACTAAATGTAAGAACAAAAGTAAACACTTATCTGAAAATTCTCTCCACAAGACACACGAAGTTCCTCTGAAACTTTAACTCTTCACTAAACTACTCCTCAAAGCAGTTCTCCCAACTAAGATGACTCGGAATAAACCTCAGACTTTAATAAAAACTAAACTAAAAGAAAGAAAAGAAGTAGGAAGAAGAAGAATTCACTCCGGCCCTTTTCTCCTTTCTACTCTCTACTCCTACTCTTAATAAAAACTCTCACAAAATAAAAGTAAAATACTGTAAAAACTCTCTTCAAAATGCAAGTGGAAGAGCAAAAGAAAGAAAGAACCCTTCAAAATGCAAAGGAAGAGCCCCCTAATCTTTCCTAAGACTCTCTTTAAATATTAAACCAAAAGGTGCCATGGTGTCTCTTCAAAATGTGACCAGATTCAATGTATCTACCAAAGAATGCACCCCCCTTTATTCAAACTTGCCACCCAAAGGAAGTTAAGGAAGTTACCACCAAGAGTTGCATCCTATCCCCTTTAAAAATGGCGCCAAATTGAATTTAATCTCGATTTTTAACTGTGGCGGCTAAGCGCCGGCCCAAAGGAGCATAGCCGCCAGTGCCAAAATTTTGATTTTTCATTTTTTTGCTCCAAATTTGATCCAATTTTGCTCCTTTCATCATGACCATCCATTTTCATCATACCTGCAAGAAGAACACAAAATACCTTCCATTAAAGTGCAATATCTTTAAAAATAGGTATAAAAATGTGCATAAAAATATTATATATTTTAAGTGTATCAGTGAATTCTTTCCATTTTGTGTAGGAAGTTAGGTTTTTGTTTTTCTCTTCTAAGGAGTGTAAGAGGAGAGGGAAAGTGAGAGATTTCTTTTTCCTTACTATTCTAAAGAGAGAATTGCGTGTTGTCGTGAAGAAAGAAGAGTAGTCAAAGGAATTCTTTGAGGTTTGCGTGGGGAAGAGTTTGAGATAAGTAGTCTTTATTTTACTCTGTTTATATAAAGTTGTTTTTATATATGAAATCCATGTTTTGTCATCTTTTCCTCATGAGTCTTGAGTAAATTTCTTTGTCTTTCTCCTTTTCATGTGATGTATTGATATTGTGAAATGGAAATGATGTGCCAATTTTTTATGAAGAATTTGTGATGACCTCTTCACTTAGAACTTCATTTACCTTTTGATCTGGCCAATTGAATTGTTAAAACTTGTTGGGAAACATATGTTCTGAAAGGATTACGAGTTCCATAACAAAAGTGAAGGTCACATTCAAATTCCATGAATGGTGAAGTTCATGGGGGTTAAAGACTTATGAAGCTCATGTAGGATGGAAATGGAGTAAGAGAGCTGATGAAACTTCTTCTAGTCGAGATAGACCATCCACATCTATGGAGCCTACTCTGCATGATTTTATGGATCAATTGGAAAGGTTAAACACCAGAGTAGAGGGAGTAGAAGTGAGGAACAAGATTAATCATGATTATCAAGTGCGGTGGAGAGAATATGAGATAGCTTAACATGACACACATATGAGATTTTTCAGGGGAGACACTGATGTTGTATTTCCTACTTACCCTGAGTATACTTCATACTAGCCTAAAGAACCTGATAATGGTGGAGCTCCTGCAGAAGATGAATATTGGTAGTTTGTTTATTTTTATTTTTCATTAAAATTTGTGATGTATTTGTGTTTTAAAGTTGTGATGTACCTGAGACTCCTTATAATTTGTATCTGAGATGTTATATGTGTGTCGGATTTACTTGTAGTAGACTTTGTTGTTGATTTGTGATGTGATAGTAAAGTTTTTATGTGTTTGGATTGTTAGTTTAATTTGTACCAATATCAATTGGATGTTAATGCTATGTGCACTATTTAATGTGTTTTAACTTCTTCTTTATAAACTTCTAACCATATTTGTGTATAGAAATGCTTCTTAATTATTTCAGGTCTATTGTTGTACTTCATGATAAAAAACCTGCTGAAACTCAAAGGTATGAAAAGACCAGCATATTGAGGTATGAGCTATATTTAGATTTTTTCTTTCTTCCATGTTAATTTTATTCAAAATCTGTGTTTGGGGGAAGGGAAAGAATTAATTGTTAATTATTCTCATTTTAAAATTATTTTCAAAATTAGTAACATGATTTCCTATAATAGAGCTCAATTTTAGATAACTGTATTTTAATTTATTTAAGTATTTCATGAAATTGAATGAATGTGTTTGGTAATGAAAAACAATTTTGTGATGTAAGATATTTAGTACAAAAGTATAGGACTATAGCCAACTATTCAAAGTAAGAAAAACTGTATGTTTGAAATATTAAGAATCTTAAAATTTTAGGTGATAGGAAAGGATTGAGACTATATGATGAATCATTAATAAGCTAAAGAAGTGCTTATAAGGTAAGGAATGTGGTAAATTTCAAATTTAGGGTGAGAATGGTGAAGTTCAAAATCATTAAAGGCTATCCAGATATAGTAATACTCATTAAAAAAAGAGAAAAAAAAAGAAAAGAAAAGCAAAAAAAAGGAAAAGAAAAGAAAAGAGAAGTGAGGAGAAGCTTGAGGAGATGCCTAATAAAAAATTAGCTTCACTTGGACTACTTAAAGGGAAAAAACTTAATTATTATCCTGAACTTATATGTATGGATTAACATCATTACTAGTGGTGTTCTCATAAACTTATTTTCATGTAATCCTTTTAAGTGTCTTAATAGAACAATCTACAGTCATTTTTGAATTGAATAGAAGACTAGAACTCTTAGACTAGATTACTAGATATTCTTACACCTGCAGAATTTACTTGAATTATTCAAATATCTTTCTAAAAATTTTACTATTGTACATATCTAAATCAAAATTATGGTATACTAGAAAGAAAGTTCATTGCAGTGGATCATAATTTTATGTATTAACTAGAATTACTTGAGGACAAGTTAGTTAAGTTTAGGGGATCTTGATCAACTGAAAATTAGATAGCTTTTACTATTCATTTCATACCTGTTCTTGATAATATCACACTTTAAAGGAATGTATTTTTGATGATTTCATACAGGTACAATGATTTTAGGTCTTTAGAGCAAAAGAAAGCGAAAAGGAGCAAATTTGGAGCAAAAAAGGTCAAAAGTACATTTTATTGAATTAGCGTCGAACGGCGCTGCGACCAGTGCCGGATAACGCCAGTTTCCAAAGAGTTACGACGTTTTGGCGGAATAATGTGCCGAACAGTGCTCCTACCAGCGCCGGACAGCGTCGTATCCCGATTTTGAACTAGATTCAATGTATTTGGCCAGATTTTGAAAGTTTGGTTCAGGAAACTCTTGGGAATTCAGTTTTGGCCTAATTTAAACACTTTTGGAGCCACATTTCAATGGGGGGAAGAAAAAAAAAAGAAGACTTTAGAGTTTAGAGAGTGAGGTCTTTCTATTTTGTGTACGAAGTTAGGTTTTTGTTTTTCTCTTCTAAGGAGTGTGAGAGGAGAGCAAAAGTGAGAAATTTCTTCTTCCTTACTATTCTAAAGAGAGAATTGTGTGTTGTCGTGAAGAAAGAAGAGGATGCAAAGGAATTCTTTGAGGTTCGCTTGGGGATAAGTTTGAGATAAGTAGTTTTTACTTTACTCTGTTTGTATGACATTGTTTTTATATATGAAATCTATGTTTTGTCATCTTTTCCTCGTGAGTCTTAAGTATATTTCTTTATCTTTCTCCTTTTCATGTGGTGTGTTGATATTGTGAAACGGATGTGCCGATTTATTATGAAGAATTTGTGATGACCTTTTCACTTAGAACTTCATTTACATTTTGTTCTGGACAATTGAATTGTTAAAACTTGTTGTGAAACATATTTTCTGAAAGGATTATGAGTTCCATAACAAAAGTGCAGGTCACATTCAAATTCCATGAATGGTGAAGATCATGGGGGTTGAATGCAAATAAATAAGGAAATAACTTTGATGGGCGTAGAATTGGACATTTCAGAGTGACAAGTTGAAATGCTCAATTTGGTCCTAATGTTTAGAAACTGAAGCGAGTGTTAGCCTTCAGGTGTAGGAAGTGGGAGCTCTGGAGTGAGAGCCAGTATCCTCCCAGCCTAACCACTAATTTGGGAACTAAACTTAAGATTAGCCAATGATCTTTATACGCTGAAATATGGGTAAAGAATAGGAATGCTCCTAATTGGCACAATACATTTGCATCACTGATTTGTGTCACAATAATCATCACATTATGAATGGAAAGGAGGAAGACTCGTTCTTACACTTGAACTTTGTTATAAATTTAGTCTTGCATTAGTTTAACTTGCTAGAGTTTATAACGTGCTTTGGTAGATATAGTAACTAAACCTTTTTTTCTTTACTTTTAATACTAAACGACTTGAAATTGTGATTTAATTTGATAATAGATTTCTGTGCTACGCTATAAAAGTAAAGCATCCAAGTGGGATTGATATTCCAGGACTCCACTAGAGTCCTGTATTACTTGAGTGATATGTATACTTCTGTTAATTATGTGACTCATTATCATTTAAATCAATATATAAATCTAAATCTGGGTTCATTAATTTTTGCAAATAAAAAAAGTCACCAGTGGGTCTAAGCTAGTTCCTAAGGTTTACAACTTGGTTGTGGTGGTCTTGATTTGGTCAATTTGGGTTGGTTTGGTCAAATTGGGTCATGGTTTCAATTTGAGGTAACTTGGGTCAATGTTGGGCTAGTTTGGGTTTGATCTTGGGTTGGATCAAATTAATTGAGCAATATGATGTGGATGATTTTCATGAAGGATTTGGAAAAGGTTTCGAGTGGTTTTGAATTGGTTTAGGAGGTGGATTTGGTAGAATTTGGAAATTTTGTTAATTTGGGCTAACATGGGTTAGGCTAGAGCTTGGGTAGGGTTCAATTGGTGGTTGAAATTGATTTAGGTGTTTGTCATGAAGGGTTTTGGATAGAAATTGGGTGGAAATTTTGGGGTCAGGGCATTCAATTTGGTGAAATTTGGGCATGGTGCACATTTGGGGCAAAATTAGAGATTTTTTACTTAGGTTGGATGTAGGTAAGGTTTGGGCTCAAATGTGGGTCAATTGATAGATCAATTCAGTGTGTAGGAATGTTTTGAAGTGTTTAGGATTCCAAATTGGGGAAATCAACTTGGGTAAGAGGTTCAATTTGCGGAATTTTGTTCATATGGTTGAAATTTGGGCTTTTGGTTTGAATTGCAATTAAGCTTGAAATTGGGTTAAATTGAACTTGTATTTGGTTTAAATTGAGATTAGGTATGATGAATTTTAGTTTAGAATTGAAATTAGGGGAGATTGGGATCAATTGGGTGAACATTAGAGGTGGTTTGGGCATTTTTTGCTTAAAGGGGTAATTTGGGGCTTTTGGTCAAAATGAGTTAATTTGGTCAATTTGTGTCTAGTGTAGTGGTTCAAATTGATTTTGGAGACATTTGGGATGATTTTGGAATTTTTGGAAAATTTAGGAACTTTTAGACTTCTAGGGGTATTTTGTTCATTTTGGGTATTTCGAAGGGTGTTTTGGGTATTTCGGTAAATTTGGTGGATTTTGGGCATTTTGAGTGGTGAAGAATGTTTTGTGATGGTTTTTTGGAGAGAATTGACTAGTATGGGAAAATTTTGGAATTTTAGTCAAAATTAGGGTTTAGGGGAAATTTGGTAATTTGGTGGTGTTTTTGGAATAAGGGGGTCAAAGTTGGAATTTTTGGTAGAATTGAGGTTGAGTGAGAATGGTAACCCACTTGAGCCATGGTACCAGAGAGATCTCACATTGGATCCTCCATGTGTTGGTTTTAACCCAAACCCTAGCCTAGGGCCAAGGGCTTAAGGAACCACCCACATGAGTTTCCAAAAGAGTAGGGGGCAAGTGTTAGGAAATTTGGTTTGTTTGGTTTAGGGTTGTGAGGTTATGAGTGTAAGTGTAAAGTTGGTTTAAGTGTGTGCTTCTGTCCTAGACCAAACTAATCAGGGTGAGACCTAAGGCTTGACAATCCTATAAAGAACTCTTGAGCTTCCTAGTTCTTGGTCTCATCCTCCTAAGTACTTAGATATTAGAATCTAAGCATTTGAAAACTCCAAGTGAAGCAAAGATGTGTTTTGAATTTCTAAGGGGGAAGGTTCCCATCACTAGTCTTCTAGGATAGTCACCAGGAAAGTCTTATGGCTAGACCCTAGGCTATTCTAAAGAAAGAGTAGACCTCAAAAAAAGTGAGGACAACAACTCCTTTTATCTTTTATCATGTATTTGATACAGTTCTTAGAATTGAGTCAATATTAAAAACAAGGTATGGTTAGGGGTTCTGAGGTGCATGTTGCATTGACCACGTGATGAAGGACTAGGAGAAGCAGGCTTTGTCTCATATATTACGTTTGAATCCAAAGTCTTCTATAGCATAGGAGTAGGCATTCAACTACATGATGAGGGACTATGAGCAGCTGTTATTCATATTTTCTTGGTGTGTGTTGCTTTCCTAGTTGCTCTGGCATGTTCTATATTGTTCATGACGTGCCATTAATTTTCTGTTGTGTGCTTGAAGTTTGTTTCACCCTTTTTATGTGTGATATGTCTGGGATTAATTACAAAATGTAATTTAGGTACTTAAGGATAGAAAATTACTTGCATTTTAAGACTAATTAAAATTGTTAGATTGTAATATTCTAAGATTTTAAAGCCGCGCTTTACTTTACGGTATGGTCTTCAAACTAGTTTTAAAATGGGTTGCATTGTATGGGCATAATCTAAGTCATGCTAAGAGAGCCTCAACAATCTATTGGACTGCTCTAGATAACTGAGCTGCATCTTACATGTCCCAAGAAGGAGTCCTCATGCTCCTCTAAATTGACTGGCCCAACATAAATTCTTACCTTAGGTGGCTGTCTAAAATGGCTAGGTTGTTAGAAGGCTCCCTGACCAAGATAGGGTGTAAGATCTTTTGTGAGAGCGCTCTAGCTTGCTAAGTTGGGCCTCTCTCTCCTTTTTTAGAGTAGCTTGTCATTTATGTTTGGGAAGTGTAAGTCCCACTTCTACAAAATATTATCTTTAGGATATATGAATAGAGTTTCTTTCTTTTGACTTTAGGGATGTCGAGGTTCCTTTGGATGATGCAACTCTTGGATTGCTGTAAAAGGAGTCTCCGATCGAGTTGGGTTGACAAACTTCCTGAATAGCTAGACTTGGGGGTTTGAATATCTTAAAATGAAGTATCCATGATGTCCTAACCTATCTATCTCTACCCGATTAGGATCACTTCTTTCCTTTGTTTTTCCTCGTTAAACTCTGTCGCTGCCTTGACATTTTTGTAGATACCATTTGTGAGCCTCACATAGATAATAGTTCATTGCCTCTTTGGTATTTGGTGATTTTCCCTCTACAGTTATAGCCAAGTCTGACCTCGAAGCGGCGGGATATTTCCTAATAAATGAACTTGTTGTTTCACCCGCCTCGATTGCCTATGAGCCGCTACCCATTTTGACAATGAGAGACTTATTCTCTACCTTGTGACTTATTAGGGTCATAAAAAGTGTCAAGATGTTTCCTATAAGACAACCATCTTATGTGACACCCTCTGAGTTATTTTTAAAAAGAATGAAAACATAGCTTGTTAGCTGAGCTTCAACAAAGCTTTCGCTCCGAAGATTATTTGTAAAAAGATTTATAGTGAGTGTAATTTTTGTGTTTATTATTAGCTTGATTTTTTGTACCTTTCAACTGAAATAATAAAAATTTTGAATAAGTTTAAACTATATTGTTTCTCATATATGATTATAGATACAAACTAATTTGTTTTGCTTATGGATATAACTTTTTGAGCTCATCCCCACTCCACATTTGATGGAGGACATTTACCGTGTATGTCTTAAAGTTATACACAACAAGGGAAACTTTTTGGTTGATGATGAATAGCCCAATCCATGTTTGATTAAGTTTTTCGACCGACTGTCCTCTTTCGACCAGACCAACCTTCTTCTAAATTAGGTCAGCCAACTTTTTTAGCAAACATTTATTTTAGTAACACTTTATCTCTATTTTTATTTTATCTTTCAATAGAGTAGAATTCATTCAAATTTCTTCTAACATGTTGATGGCGATGAAATTATATGGATCGCATGTCGTCGCCGTCAATTCCTATATCATGTTAATGTCAAGGAGTCCCACTCTCTTTCTCTATCTATCACCCTAATTCTTATTCTACTTAGAATTTTGTCAGAAGTCTTTGGAGAAATTGAAGGATTAATCATGATAGAGATTGAGAGAAAAAGAGATTGAATGAAAATCTCATAGAATAAACCTTCAGATTGTGTGATCACTGAAGTTTTCCGTATAAGAAAATCACTTGAAGATCTTGGGTAACCAGAGAGATCTTATAGGTGAAATACCTATCCAGAGTTCTTTAATCTCCTATAGAAGCAAGCTCCTATAGTTAATTACATCATGAGCAATTAATGCTGCCTAGGAAAACTCCCAATTAAGGACACCAATTTCTAATTTTATGCTCACCTCAAGCTTCTTCTCAGAGAATTACTATATCTGGTGGAGCATATTAAAGATTTTGAATGTTTGAATTGAGACACCAATTTTTAATTTTGTGCCCACCTCAAGCTTCTTTTTAGAAACCTTCTTTCTTGTTTTTTCTTTTTTTTTTTTTGGTAGGGCAATCTTTAATGATTTTGAATGCCTGACTCAAACACCAATTTTGATTTGCTACTCACCTCAAGCTTCTTCTTAGAGAATTACTATATCTGGTAGAGCATGTTTTAAGGGTTTTGAATGTCCAAAATCCCCTAATTAATAATTCTCAAATATTTCTTAAGACGAATTATGGGATATTATAACTCATTCAGAAGTCAGGACCTAATCACATGGCAGAAGATTAAGAGGTTTATGAAATCTTTAGTCAATTACCTGTATTTTGATAACAATATTTTATTTTTCATTTAGGACCCAGTCTGAAGATTTAAGATAAAGGGCCCAGTTATTAGGGAATTAATTTCATTTTCCCCTTGAAATCATAATTTTCTTATCAAAATGTCAGAATTTTTGTCTATGAGGTGAATGAGAAGAATATTTCCAAAGATATTAAATCCAAAGATTTCAAATTTTATTCTACCTCACTAATCAATTTGGGATTTATTTCCAAAGATATTAGATCCAAAGATTTCAAATTTCATCCCTCGTCACAGATCGATTTTCATTTCTCCACAAAGGACATGCTAGTTGACTTGTCCTAGAACTAGACTAAACATAGATCAGATTTTCCCTTCAGTCAATTTCTTTCTTTCTGCAAAGTTGTCCTAAGGGAAACCCTTGATGGAATTCATCCAAAAGTGATCGTCTTCCCAAAATTTGATTAATGATTTTGATTTTTAGAGTCTTTGGTAGATTGACAAATCAGAACCTTGAGGGTAAGAAAAAGATCCCAGAGGAGAGGTTCAGAGGTTGTGTAAAGTATAACCATGTAGAATAGGTTTATAGGCCATAAAAAGCATAACCTAGGGGAGTGGTTCAGAGGCTGTAAAAAGCATAACCACGAAGAATAGGTTCAGAGGTCATAAGGGCATAACCTAGGGAAATGGTTCAGAGGCTGTAAAAAGCATAACCACGAAGAATAGGTTCAGAGGCCATGAGGGCATAACCTAAGGGAAGTGGTTCAGAGGCTGTAAAAAAGCATAACCATGAAGAATAGGTTCAGAGGATATAAGGGCATAACCTAAGGGAGTGGTTCAGAGGCTGTAAAAAGCATAACCACGAAGAATATGTTCAGAGGCCATAAGGGCATAACCTAAGGGAGTGGTTCAGAGGCTGTAAAAAGCATAACCACGAAGAATAGGTTCAAAAGCCATAAAGGCATAACCTAGGGGCGTGGTTCAAAGGCTGTGAAAAGCATAACCATGAAGAATAGGTTCAGAGCCCATAAGGGCATAATTTAAGAGAGTGGTTCAGAGGCTGTAAAAAGCATAACCACGAAGAATAGGTTCAGAGGCCATAAAGGCATAACCTAGGGAAGTGGTTCAGAGGTTGTAAAAAGCATAACCACCAAGCCGATAAACTGAACATGTTTGACTGAGAAAGTATTTGCCTGAACTTATTCAAAATGGCAACATCGGTCTGTCTGACAACAGAATTGATGAACACTCCTTACCTAGGTGGGAAGGGAGGGAACACATATTGTTTTTGTATGTCTTTTATGTCATTTTAGTCTGTCGATTATGGAAATGTAAGATTCTAAGATTTGTTTATCGTGAACAAATCTTTGAATCGAACAAATCTTTGAATCGAAGAGGTATTAATTCTATTTTACTCGATATTGAGTAAGATATAGAACTAAAGAAAGAATTATTTAGTCTTTCAAAAGACAAATTATCATAGTCATGAGGATAAATTGATTTACCAATGATGGGGAGAGAGAATGTCCCCAGCAGAGTCGCCACTCTTTGATGGCAATGAAATTATATGGATCGCATGTCGTCGCCGTCAATTCCTGTATAATGTTAATATCAAGGTGTCGCCACTCTCTTTCTCTATCACCCTAATTCTTATTCTACTTAGACTTTTGTCAGAAGTCTTTGGAGAAATTGAAGAAGGATTAATCATGATAGAGATTGAGAGAAAAAGAGATCGAATGATAATCTCATAGAATAAACCTTCAGATTGTGTGATTACTAAAGTTTTCCATATAGGAAAATCACATGAAGATCTTGGGTAACCAGAGAGATCTTATAGGTGAAATACCTATCCAGAGTTCTTTAATCTCCTATAGAAGCAAGCTCCTATAGTTAATTACATCCTGAGCAATTAATGCTGCCTAGGAAAACTCCCGATTAAGGTTAACATTTATCCTCGAAAAAGTGTAAGTGTTTTTGTGGCAGTGCGTCTCTGAAGAATCGATACTACCAAAAGTTTTGTTTATGTTGGGTGTATGTCCTTGCTTTGTTGTGTTCTATTTTGTTGTTGTAATGTCATTCTGTCATTTTGTATGTCATGTCATATGTCATGTCGGAATGTCGTAGTTTGTATGTCATGTTGTTTTATGTCATGTCGTAATGTCATAAGATGTGATTAATATCTCGATTTGTCATGAGATATTTTATTTCTTATGTCGTTATTATGTCATGAGATACATTCAATAATGTCAAGAAGATATCAATACTTATTTATTTTTATTATTTTGTTTATGATTCCCTTTTGTTCTAAATTTTAGTTTTTTTTAATGTCATTTTGTTATGTATTTATTTTGGTTTAGTGTCATGTCCCCATTTTGTTGCGGTATAGAAATGTCATCGTATGTTTTTGTTAATGTTGATGTTATGTCGATGTCCATGTTAATAATTTTGTCATTTTATTTTAGATTTCGTGACTAACCTAAAAGTCCAGTTGTCTTTGTTGTCATGTCATTTTTATTTTGTTGTTTGTAGAAATTTTATGTTTTGTGGTTATCCTAAAAGTTATGGTTTTGTTGTCAATGTTCCGTCGTCGACGTCCTGCAAAACAGAGTTAACACACTCTATAACATGCAAAGAAAATCTAAACAAAACTTCATGTCTTCATCTTGCAAGGAAATAAAGTTAGAAACAATGTCATATCAAGATATTTAGATTACCTGGTCAAAGTGTCTATTGATCCAGAGTTGTCGGATGTCCGAGTTTGGTTGAAATGTCAATTTAGGATTATGTTAGTTTATGTTTCAATCTTTATTTGTCTTGAATATTGATTTGGGTTGGATTTTGGATTTTATATCGATTTGGATTTGATTTTGGATTTTATGTCAATTTCAGTTTAATTTTATGTCGAGTTAAGTTCAACGTGGGTCGAACTTTAAGAATTATGATGTCATATGTTAAGTTAAATTCGATACAGGTCGAACTTAAGAACTATGTCAGTTCGTGTCGTGTTATGTTTGATCATGTCGATTAATTGTTTGGAATGTCAAATTTATGTCGATTATGTCGATTTTGGTTTAAAATGTCGATTTTATGTCAGTCATGTTTGAAATGTCAAATTTATATCGATTATGTCGATTAATGGTTTGGAATGTCAAATTTATGTCGATTATGTCGATTTTGGTTTAGAATGTCGATTTTATGTCAGTTATGTTGATTTTAGTCTAAAATGTCTATTTTATGTCAGTTATGTTTGAAATGTCGAATTTATGTCGGTTTTGTCGATTTTTATTTGAAATGTTAAATTCATGTCGATTATGTCGATTAATTATTTGGAATGTCAAATTTATGTTGATTTGAGTTCAATTTTGTCTATCATAAGGCTTATGTTGATTTAGATTTAATTTTGTCGATTTAGATTCAATTTGGGTTGAACCTAAGATTTATATTGATTTTTGTCTGTTTAAATTTGGTTTCAGGTTTTGATCTTGATTTGATTTTAGTTACGGGTTTTATGTCGATTTGAGTTTGGTTAGGTTCATTGTCAATTGAACCTAGGATTTATGTCAAGTTGAATTGAGTTAGGTTCATTGTCAGTTGAACCTAAGGTTTAGATTTTGACTTAGGTTTAATATGAGTTGAACTTAAGTTGGGTTTTAGTTTAGATTCAAGTTAAGTTGAACCTAAGGTTTAGGTTAGACTTAAGTTCATGTCATGTTAAACCTAAGTATGGTTTGACTTAAGTCTAATATGGGTTAGACTTAAGTTAGATTTTTGGGTTAGGTTCATGTGAGGTTGAACCTAAGTATGGTTTGACTTAAGTCTAATATAGGTTAGACTTAAGTTAGGTTTTTGGGTTAGGTTCAGGTCAAGTTGAACCTAAGTTTGGTTTGTCTTAAGTCTAATATGGGTTAGACTTAAATTAAATTTTGAGTTTAGGTTAAGATAGGTTCAATTCAGGTTGAACCTAGACTTAAGGTCGACTTAAGTTCAATATGGGTTGAACTTAAGTTAAGTTTTGAGTTTAGGTTAAGTTAGGTTCAAGTCAGGTTGAACTTAGACTTAAGGTCGACTTCAGTTTAATATGGATTAAACTTAAGTTAAGGTTTTGAGTTTTGGTTAAGTTAGGTTCAAGTCAGGTTGAACCTAGACTTAAGGTCGACTTAAGTTCAATATGGGTTGACCTTAAGTTAAGGTTTAAGGATTAATTAAGTCTAATTGGGTTAGACCTAATTATGGTTTAAGAGTTATTTAAGCCTAATGTAAGTAAGGCTTAAGGATTAATTAAGTATAATTGGGCTAGACCTAATTAGGGTTTAAGGATTACTTAAGCCTAATGTAATTAAGGCTTAAGTATTGATTAAGACTAATTGGGTTAGACTTAATTATGGTTTAAAAGTTATTTAAGCCTAATGTAAGTAAGACTTAAGGATTAATTAAGTCTAATTGGGTTAGACCTATTTAAACTTTGGGTTTGATTAACTCTAATTTAGTTAAGACTTAATGGTTTAATTAGGTCTAATGGGTTAGACCTAATTAAGGTTTAGAAGTTACTTAATCTTAATGTAAATATGGTTTAAGTTTATTAATTAGGATTAATAGGGGTTAAACCTAATTAGGGTTTAAGGGTTACTTAGACCTAATGTAAGTAAGGTTTAAGTTGATTAACTAGGTTTAATGTGGGTTAAACCTAATTAGGATTTAAGGGTTACTTAAACCTAATGTAAGTAAGGTTTAAGTTGATTAACTAGGTTTAATGTGGGTTAAACCTAATTAGGATTCAAGGGTTACTTAAACCTAATGTAAGTAAGGTTTAAGTTGATTAACTAGGTTTAATGTGGGTTAAACCTAGTTAGGGTTTGTTTATTATTAAACCTAATGTCTTTATGATTTAATAAGAATTAATTAAACTTAATTGTCTTTTAAGTTTAATTAAAAATTGATTTTATATTAAACCTAATGTCTTTAAGGATTAATAAGAATTAATTAAACTTAATTATGTCTTTTAAGTTTCATTTAAAAATTGATTTTATATTAAACCTAATGTCTTTAAAGTTTAATAAGAGTTAATCAAACATAATTATGTCTTTTAAGTTTAATTAAAAAAAATTGATTTTATATTAAACCTAATGTCTTTAAGGTTTAATAAATTTTAATTAAACTTAATTATGTCTTTTAAGTTTAATTAAACTTTGATTTTATATTAAACCTAATGTCTTTAAGGTTTAATAAGAGTCAATCAAACTTAATTATGTCTTTTAAGTTTAATTAAAAATTGATTTTATATTAAACCTAATGTCTTTAAGGTTTAATAAGAATTAATTAAACTTAATTATGTCTTTTAATTTTAATAAAAAAATTGATTTTTATATTAAACCTAATGTCTTAAAGGTTTAATAAATGTTAATTAAACTTAATTATGTCTTTTAAGTTTAATTAAACCTTGATTTTATATTAAACCTAATGTCTTTAAGGTTTAATAAGAGTTAATCAAACTTAATTATGTCTTTTAAGTTTAATTAAAATTTGATTTAAGTCTATTTTGATGTCATTAGACTTGCTTTAAGTCTATTTGGAGTTAGACTTAATTTTGACTCAAACCATTGTGGAATGGGCTAAGTTGGGTGAAAGAGTGATTTTTAGGATTTTAAATTTATTAATTAATAATGAAATTTAAATCCTAAATTTTGAAATGTCATTCAAAATTGCTTAATGGCTTAAAAATCATTGTCTTTAGAGTCTTCATGTGTCACCCTAAAATTTCTAGCCATTTTCAAATTTATTTTCCTTAAGTTCTAATTTTTATAATTATTTTTATTAATAATTACAAAGTAGCTTAGAAATTAAAGAAAAATATCCTAAAGAATTTTTCTGTCCTTCGGAAAATTAGGAGATGTGTGTCATGACAAAAGGATAATTCTGTGAAAATTCATAATTTTTTGAATTATAATTAATTTTTAATAGATAAATTACTCGAAAGAGTAATTAATTAATTAAAAATAAAATATAACTCAAAAATTCAAAATTTTACTTCGAAATTATTCTCCTCTTTCCAGAGGTATTTTTATTTTATTATTGTGATTTGTCTATACAAAGTTATTCAATTTTGAAGTTTTTAAGGATAATATGGAATTAAATTCCAGAATTATCCAGAATTACCCTCTCTCTTCATATATGTCGTCGATTTTCAAAGATCAATATCTCACTCAATTCTTAACGGAATTGAGTGATTTTTTTTAAAATGATCTCTCGACAAGAGTCACCCACCCATACGGTGATGAATGGGTTTTGAGATGTCAAATGGTACAGATTTTGGAATATGTATTAAACCCAATAATTTTGATAATTGCATCCATACCTTTGCCTTAATCCATTTGGAATCGATTTGATTGTTTTAGGAACTTTCCCTTAGCTTCCTTGAGGTGGATTTCAACTCAATTTGACTCAATTTAGTTTGAAATTGGGTGGAATTTGGGATTCCACTATGTAGGTGGCGTGAGTCACCTTAAGTGGTTTTGGAGCAAAATTGGCTAGGTTGGGTGAGTTGATGTGGCTAGATTTTACTATAGCTCTAAGGTTGGGAACCTTAGGCACAATATTGCCGTAGAAGGTCAAGAGATTTGAGCATCCTATCTAGGTTTTCCATGTTTGTTTTTCTCTCTTCCATATGCTTGGGTTTGGGTCCTATTTATAGCCATGGGAGGGCTTTAGATGAGTTTTGGCTGATGAGGATCATTTGAGGGAGTTGTCATCTGCCTCATTAATGTCTTGTGTGGAAAATTTAGGCTATGGCAATGATGAATTGCCAATCTCTAAGCCTAGGCATCATAGGCTTAACCATGGTGAAGGCTTTGGAGTTGGGCTCTTGTCTTGCCATCATTGGGTCCTTTGTGAGGTGGATTTGGCTGGGCAAATCATGTTGAATCCACCTCCCCTAGATGGCACTCAAGGTGATTTTCTCTATTTGAGGAAATGGTCACACATAAGCCCCTTACTCATCTCATGCAAGCCTTAGCCATGATGGCTCTTAACCAAGGTGTGGGATGGGTTAGCTTCTTGTCTCCCTTCCATTGGGTGGTCTAAGAGGTGAAGGATGAGTCATGAGAGTGAGCCCTCGCCCTTCCAACATCTCATTTAAGGTTTGGATGAGAAGGTGACACATATTTTTCTCATGCAAAATTCTTAAAATTTGGTTATAACCATGGTTAAGTAAGTTACTCATGTGAGTTTAATTGGTGTCTAATTTTTATTGGTGAGTTCATGAGGATGAGCCACCTCAAATTTTAATTTCATGAGAGGATGACACCTCATTTTCTTTAATGATTATTTTCTTTAACCATGGTTTATAGGTTATTTTAATGTAATAACCTACACTTAATAAGTCCCATGAGTCATGAATAATCCATGGATGAGGTCATTTATGATGTAATAAAGAGATTTAGAATTTTTAAAAATCATGTTTTCATGGGTTAAAATTCCATTTTATGCCCTTTTCATTTTAATTTCCATATTTAATTAATTATGTCATTATTTAAATATTGGAAATTATTTTATTAATCAATAATTAAATGGAAATAATTACAAATTAATTATTTGATTAATATCCATGTCATTAAAATTGATTTTTGTCTCTTTTCATGACTTTTCAATTTAATTTTCACTTTAATTAATTAAGTCATTAATTAAAACATGAAAATCAAATTATTGGTCAATTAGTTAATTATAAATAACTTTGGGATTAATTATTTGATTAATTCCATTATTTTTAATCAATTTATGGATTTTGTAATTTTATTGCTTTTGAATTAAATTTTTCATTTTAATTAATTAGGTCATTAATTAAAATTTTTAAAATTAATTCTTTAGCCAATTAATTAATCAAAATACTTTTGAAATCAATTATTTTATTAATTTTGTCATTTTATGACTTTTAATTTAATTTTTATCATGTCATTTGATTAATTAAAATAATGAAAAGCCAATAATTAGTCAATTTAATTAATCAAAAATAATTTTTTTTAAATTAATTTGATTAAGTTTTGTCATTGTGGAGTTTTAAACATGTCATTGGTTGTTTGATCAAAAATTGATCATTTTGACCAAAATTAACTTTTTAGGTCATGTGTTGACCCATTGGGCCAATAAGGTTGGTGATTGGGTCTGGATTAGTTATTTTGACAAAAAATGTCATTTTGGGTAAAAAAGTTGACCTGTGGGGTCAACAGGATTGGTCATAGGGTATGGATTGACCATTTTGACCAAAGTTATCATTTTTAGGTAAAACAATTGACCTGTGAGGTCAAAAAGGGTTGGTCATTGGGTCAGGATTGACCATTTTGATCAAAATTGTCATTTTCGGTTAAAAGGTTGACCTATCGGGTCAACAGGGTTGGTCCTTGGGTCTGGTTTGACCACTTGACCAAAGTTGACTTTTTTTGTTAAAACGGTTAACCTTTGAGGTCAACAGGGTTGGTCATTGGGTCACGATTGACCATTTTGACCAAAATTATCATTTAGGTCAAAAAGTTGACCAATGGGGTCAACAGGGGTGATCCTTGGGTCTGGTTTGACCATTTTGACCAAAGTTGACTTTTTAGGTCAAAAGGATGACCTATGGGGTCAACAGGGTTGGTCATTGGGTCTGGTTTAACCATTTTGACCAAAGTTAACTTTTTAGGTCAAAAGGGTGACTTATGGGGTCAACAGGGTTGGTCATTGGGTCTGGTTTGACCATTTTGACCAAAGTTGACTTTTTAGGTCAAAAGGTTGACCTATGGGGTCAACAGGGTTAGTCATTGGGTTTGGTTTGACCATTTTGACCAAAGTTGACTTTTTAGGTCAAAAGGGTGACCTATGGGGTCAACAAGGTTGGTCATTGGGTCTGGTTTGACCATTTTGACCAAAGTTGACCTTTTAGGTCAAAAGGTATTGACTCATTATAAAAATGAGGTCAACAAAAAGGCCCTCAGTATGTGTAGAATACTATATAAGTATTCTTCACATATTGGCGTTGACCGAAGTGATCCAGGAGATGTCTCTTAACAATTAGGAAAAGAGTGGGTATCATACTGCTCGTAGAGGATGTCAGACGTCTTGTTTGTCGGTTCTTAGAAGGAATATTCTTCTGGTGTCTGAAAAGGAATTTACCGGGAGAGAAAATGGATGTCATATGTCATTTCTCAAAATGTCAATGTTGCTATTTTGTTAAAAGGAATGCCATGATTTCCGTGTCAGGAAAGGACTTATATCCCATAACTGGAGAGAGAAAATAGACGTCATTTTCTATTTTTCTCAAAATGTTAATGTCAAGATTTTGTTAGAGGAAAGCCATGATTTCCGTGTCAGGAAAGGACTTACATCCAATAACCGAAGAGAGAAAATATATGTCATTTTCTATTTTCCTCAAAATGTCAATGTCAAGATTTGGTTAGAGGAAAACCATGATTTCCGTGTCAGGAAAGGACTTACATCCAATAACCGGAGAGAGAAAATAGATGTCATTTTCTATTTTCATCAAAATGTCAATGTCAAGATTTGGTTAGAGTAAAGTCATGATTTCCGTGTCAAGAAATGAGTTACATCCAATAACCGGAGAGAAAATAGATGTCATTTTCTATTTTCCTCAAAATGTCAATGTTAAGATTTGGTTAGAGGAAAGCCATGATTTCCGTGTCAGGAAAGGACTTGCATCCAATAACCAGAGAGAGAAAATAGATTTCATTTTCCTCAAAATGTCAATGTCAAAATTTGGTTAGAGGAAAGCCATGATTTCCGTGTCAGGAAAGGACTTACATCCAATAACTGGAGAGAGAAAAAAGATGTCATTTTCTATTTTCCTCAAAATGTCAATGTCAAGATTTGGTTAGAGGAAAGCCATGATTTCCGTGTCAGGAAAGGACTTACATCCAATTACCGAAGAGAGAAAATAGATGTCATTTTTTTATTTTCTTCAAAATGTCAATGTCAAGATTTGGTTAGAAGAAAGTCATGATTTCCGTGTCAGGAATTGACTTACATCCAATAACCGGAGAGAGAAAATAGATGTCATATTTCATTTCTCAAGATGTTGAATGTTGATGTTGTGATAAAAGAATGTCATTTCCGTGTCAGGAAAGGACTTACTTCCGATAGCAAAGGAGAGAATGAGTGTCAAACGTTGATATGTTAAATGTCGCAATGTCGATATGTCAGACGTCAATAATAGTTATTGATATATCAAAGGTCAAAATGTCGATGAGTCAAATGTTGATAACGATCGTTGATATGTCGAAATTTTGATATCTCAAATATCGAAAGATCGATATCTCAAATGTTGATAAAAATTGTCGATATGTCAAATGTTGAAAAGTCAATACATCAAATTTCAATAATTGTCAAAGGTCGAAATGTCGATGTGTCAAATATTTATAACGATTGTTGATATGTTGATATGTTAAATGTCGAAAGATTGATATCTCAAATGTCGATAATAATTGTCGATATGTCAAATGTTGAAAGGTCGATATGTCGAAATGTTGATATGTCAAAATGTCGAAAGGTCAATATGTCTAATGTCAAAATGTTGATACGTTAAATGTTGATATCTTGATATGTCAAATGTTAAAATGTCTGTAAAAATTGTCGATATGTCAAATGTCGAAAGGTCGAAATGTCACATGTTGAAATGTCTGCCAAATGTCGAGATGTTAAATGATGGGAATGTCATAATTTCCATGGCAAGAAAAAGACTTTCATCCGAAAGTTATAAAGAGAAAATGGATGTCATATTCCATTTCTCAAAAATTTCAAATGTCAATGTCGAGTTATAGGAATGTCATAACTTCCATGTCAGGAAAGGACTTACATCCGATAACTGGGAAGAGAAAATGGATGTCATATTCCATTTCTCGGGAACGTCAAATGTCGGTGTTAAGTCAGAGGAACGCCATATTCTTGTCAGGAAAGGACTTATATCCAATAACTAGAAAATAGTGGCAAACTCAAGACGAAGAGTGTATCTGCTGGGGATTTGACCTTTACAGGTCAAAATATATTAATCATCACAAGTTGTTGTCATTTTTAATTCAAAATCCTTATTTTGGCATTTTTGGAACTGTCGATGTATTGTAGACAATTGAGGAAAGAGAACAAATGTCATATTCAATTTTCTCTAAAAAAAGTGTCAATGTCAAAATGTCAATTTTGGAATAGGAATGCGTATGAGAATTATATCCTATCCAAAGAAAGATTGCTAAAGGAAAGACAATGTATGATGATCTTTTATCCAATAGCAAGAAAAAAGAGTAGATGTCGTCTTCCATTTAAGGAGGTATTACACTATCTCTTAGAAATGTCGATTTTGGAATAGGAATGCGTCTGAGACTTATATCCTATCCAAAGAAAGATTGCTAAAGGGAAGCCAATGTCATGATGGTCTTACATCTAATAGCAAGAAAGAGAGTAGATGCCATTTTTCACTTAAGGAGGACTTATACTACCAATGTTAAAATGTTGATTTTGGAATAGGAATGCGTATGAGACTTATATCCTATCCAAAAAGAGATTGCTAAAGGAAAGCCAATGTCATGATGGTCGTATATCCAATAACGAGAAAGAGAGTAGATGCCATTTTCCATTTAAGGAGGTCTTATACTATCTCTTAGAAATGTCAATGTCGTTTTCTTTTTATTTTAGTTGCTTGTTTTCCAGTTTACAGAACAAGTCATTCATTTTTGTTTATGTCGAACCTTTTTCAAATACTTCCCATTGGTTGGGTGTATTATGTCTTCTTGATAGTCTACCAACTGACAGGATTTCCCCAAATATGTCTTCTTAACAAGCATACGGGCTCTCCCATGAGGATAGGTGTTTGAAGTATTAAATCCAAATCCCTGATCTAAGTGTCCTAGGGTGAACCAATTTATCATGGGCTCGTACAATGCTTGTCAGTCATGTAGGTTCATAAATCTTCATTATTCACTAATTCTATAAAGATCATTCAGATAGTCCTTCAAAAATCACTTTAACATTTCTAAATTGGGATTGGGGTTGGATCTTTAGAAAATTGTTACTTCAAAGTATAATTTCCATTAATCTCCAATATTAAAGCCATTTACCTTAGTTCTTTCTTTCTGGGTCTTAGGAATTTTTCGAAAATGTGATCAAAATATCTTTTATCTTCTAAAGATATGTCTGAACCAATTAATAGTCAACCAAAAGACGAGATCACTTAATTCTTTCTTGAATATAATATCAGAAGAATTTTCTTAAGACGTTTTTTCAGTATTTATCAATTAGGAGGGGAATTTGGACACCAATTTTTAATTTTATGCTCACATCAAGCTTCTTCTCAGAGAATTACTATATCTGGTGGAGCATGTTAAAGATTTTGAATGTTTGAATTGAGACACCAATTTTTGATTTTGTGCCCACCTCAAGCTTCTTTTTAGAAACCTTCTTTATTTTTTTTTCTTTTTTTTTGGTAGGGAAATATTTAATGATTTTGAATGCCTGAACTCAAACACCAATTTTTGATTTGCTACTCACCTCAAGCTTCTTCTTAGAGAATTATTATATCTGGTAGAGCATGTTTTAAGGGTTTTGAATGTCCAAACTCCCCTAATTAATAATTCTCAAATATTTCTTAAGACAAATTATGGGATATTATAACTCATTCAAAAGTCAAGACCTAATCACATGACAGAAGATTAAAAGGTTCATGACATCTTTAGTCAATTACTTGTATTTTGATCACAATATTTTATTTTTCATTTAGGACCCAGTCTGAAGATTTAAGATAAAGTGCCCATTTATTAGGGAATTAATTTCATTTTCCCCTTGAAATCATAATTTTCTTATCAAAATGTCAGAATTTTTGTCTTGGATTCTTCCTTTCTGAATTTTCTTTTTGTCAATAGGTGAATGAGAAGAATATTTCCAAAGGTATTAAATCCAAAGATTTCAAATTTCATTCTACCTCACAGATCAATTTGAGTTTTATTTCCAAAGATATTAGATCCAAAGATTTCAAATTTCATCCCACGTCACAGATCAATTTTCATTTCTCCACAAAGGACATGCTAGTTGACTAGTCCTAAAACTAGATTAAACATAGATCAGATTTTCGCTTCAGTTGATTTCTTTCTTTCTGCAAAGCTATCCTATGGGAAACCCTTGATGGAATTCATCCAAAAGTGATCGTCTTCCCAAAATTTGATTAATGATTTTGATTTTTAGATTCTTTGGTAGATTGACAAATCAGAACCTTGAGGGTAAGAAAAGATCAACCAGAGGAGTGGTTCAGAGGCTGTGTAAAGCATAACCATGAAGAATAGGTTCATAGGCAATAAAAAGCATAACCTAGGGGAGTGGTTCAGAGGCTATAAAAATCATAATCACGAAGAATAGGTTCAGAGGTCATAAGGGCATAACCTAGGGAAATGGTTCAGAGGCTGTAAAAAGCATAACCACGAAGAATATGTTCAGAGGCCATGAGGGCATAACCTAAGAGAAGTGGTTCAGAGGCTGTAAAAAAGCATAACCACAAAGAATAGGTTCAGAGGATATAAGGGCATAACCTAAGGGAGTGCTTCAGAGGCTGTAAAAAGCATAACCACGAAGAATAGGTTCGGAGGCCATAAGGGCATAACCTAAGGGAGTGGTTCAGAGGCTGTAAAAAGCATAACCACGAAGAATAGGTTCATAAGCCATAAAGGCATAACCTAGGGGAGTGGTTCAGAGGCTGTGAAAAGCATAACCACGAAGAATAGGTTCAGAGGCCATAAGGGCATATCCTAAGGGAGTGGTTCAGAGGCTGTAAAAAGCATAACCACGAAGAATAGATTCAGAGGCCATAAAGGCATAACCTAGGGAAGTGGTTCAGAGGCTGTATAAAGCCTAACCACCAAGCCAGATAAATTGAACATGTTTGACTGAGAAAGTATTTGCCTGAACTTATTCAAAATAGCAACATCGGTCTGTCTGACAACAGAATCGATGAACACTCCTTACCTAGGTGGGAAGGGAAGGAACACTTGTTGTTTTTGTATGTCTTTTATGTCATTTTGGTCTGTCGATTATGGAAATGTAAGATTCTAAGATTTGTTTGTCGTGAACAAATCTTTGAATCGAAGAGGTATTAATTCTATTTTACTCGATATTGAGTAAGATATAGAACTAAAGAAAGAATTATTTAGTCTTTCAAAAGACAAATTGTCATAGTCATGAGGATAAATTGATTAACCAATGATGGGGAGAGAGAATGTCCCCAGCGGAGTCGCCACTCTTTGATGGCGATGAAATTATATGGATCGCATGTCGTCACCTTCAATTCCTGTATAATGTTAATGTCATGGTGTCACCACTCTGTTTCTCTATCACCCTAATTCTTATTCTACTTAGACTTTTGTCAGAAGTTTTTTGAGAAATTGAAGAAGGAATAATCATGATAGAGATTGAGAGAAAAAGAGATCGAATGATAATCTCATAGAATAAACCTTCAGATTGTGTGATTACTAAAGTTTTCCGTATAGGAAAATTACATGAAGATCTTGGGTAACCAGAGAGATCTTATAGGTGAAATACATATCTAGAGTTCTTTAATCTTCTATAGAAGCAAGCTCCTATAGTTAATTACATCATGAGCAATTAATGCTGCGTAGGAAAACTCCCGATTAAGGTTAACATTTATCCTCGAAAAAGTGTAAGTGTTTTTGTGGTAGTACATTTCTGAAGAATAGATACTACCAAAAGTTTTGTTTATGTTGGGTGTATGTCGTTGCTTTGTTGTGTTTTGTTTTGTTGTTGTATTATCATTCTATCATTTTGTATGTCATGTCATGTGTCATGTCAGAATGTCGTAGTTTGTATGTCATGTTGTTTTATGTCATGTCGTAATGTCATAAGATGTGATTAATATCTCGATTTGTCATGAGATATTTTATTTCTTATGTCGTTATTATGTCATGAGATACATTCAATAATGTCAAGAAGATATCAATACTTATTTATTTTTATTATTTTGTTTATGATTCCCTTTTGTTCTAAATTTTAGTTTTTTTTTATGTCATTTTGTTATGTTTTTATTTTGGTTTAGTGTCATGTCATCATTTTATTATGGTATAGAAATGCCATCGTATGTTTTTGTTAATCTTGATGTTATGTCGATGTCGATGTTAATAATTTTGTCGTTTTATTTCAGATTTCGTGACTAACCTAAAAGTCCAGTTGTCTTTGTTGTCATGTCATTTTTATTTTGTTGTTTTTAAAAAGTTTAAGTTTTATGGTTATCCTAAAAGTTATGGTATTGTTGTCAATGTTCCGTCGTCGACGTCCTGCAAAACAGAGTTAGTACACTCTATAACATGCAAAGAAAATCTAAACGAAACTTCATGTCTTCATCCTACAAGGAAAATAAAGTGAGAAACAATGTCATATCAAGATATTTAGATTACCTGGTCAAAGTGTCTGTTGATCTAGAGTTGTCGGATGTCCGAGTTTGGTTGAAATGTCGATTTAGGTTTAGGTCAGTTTATGTTTAAATTTTTATTTGTCTTGAATATGGATTTTGGTTGGATTTTGGATTTTATATCGATTTGGATTTGATTTTAGATTTTATGTCAACTTCAGTTTAATTTTATGTCGAGTTAAGTTCAACGTGGGTCGAACTTTAAGAATTATGATGTCATGTGTTAAGTTAAATTCGATACAGGTCGAACTTAAGAACTATTTCAGTTCATGTCGTGTTAAGTTCGATCATGTCGATTAATTGTTTGGAATGTCAAATTTATGTCGATTATGTCGATTTTAGTTTAAAATTTTGATTTTATGTCAGTTATGTTTTAAATGTCAAATCTATATCGATTATGTCGATTTTGGTTTAGAATGTCGATTTTATGTCAGTTATGTTGATTTTGGTCTAAAATGTCGATTTTATGTCAGTTATGTTTGAAATGTCGAATTTATGTCGGTTTTGTCGATTTTTATTTGAAATGTCAAATTCATGTCGATTCTGTCGATTAACTGTTTGGAATGTAAAATTTATGTTGATTTGAGTTCAATTTTGTCTAACATAAGGCTTATGTTGATTTATATTTAATTTGGGTTGAACCTAAGATTTATGTTGATTTTTGTCTGTTTAAATTTGGTTTCAGGTTTTGATCTTGATTTCAGTTTAGTTACGGGTTTTATGTCGATTTGAGTTTGGTTAGGTTCATTGTCAATTGAACCTAAGATTTATGTCAAGTTGAATTGAGTTAGGTTCATTGTAAGTTGAACCTAAGGTTTAGATTTTGACTTAAGTTTAATATGAGTTAAACTTAAGTTGGGTTTTAGTTTAGATTCAAGTTAGGTTGAACCTAAGGTTTAGGTTAGACTTAAGTTCATGTCATGTTAAACCTAAGTATGGTTTGACTTAAGTCTAATATGGGTTAGACTTAAGTTAGGTTTTTGGGTTAGGTTCATGTCAGGTTGAACCTAAGTATGGTTTGACTTAAGTCTAATATGGGTTAGACTTAAGTTAGGTTTTTGGGTTAGGTTCATGTCAGGTTGAACCTAAGTTTGGTTTGACTTAAGTCTAATATGGGTTAGACTTAAGTTAAATTTTGAGTTTAGGTTAAGATAGGTTCAATTCAGGTTGAACCTAGACTTAAGGTCGACTTAAGTTCAATATGGGTTGAACTTAAGTTAAGTTTTGAGTTTAGGTTAAGTTAGGTTCAAGTCAGGTTGAACTTAGACTTAAGGTCGACTTCAGTTTAATATGGATTAAACTTAAGTTAAGGTTTTGAGTTTTGGTTAAGTTAGGTTCAAGTCAGGTTGAACCTAGACTTAAGGTCGACTTAAGTTCAATATGGGTTGAAGTTAAGTTAAGGTTTGACTTGGATTAAGTTAGGTTCTAGTTAGGTTGAACCTAGACTTAAAGTTGACTTTAGTTCAATGTGGGTTAAGTTCAAATTTGATTTGAGTTTAAGTTAGGTTGAACTCAAGTTTAGTTCAGTTTAGGTTAGGTTCAATATGGGTTGAACCTAAGGTTTTAGGTTAAGTTAGGTTCAATGTGGGTTGAACCTAAGTTTAGGTTAACATGAGTTCAAGTTAGGTTGGACTCAAGTTAGGTTATGTTTAGGTTAGGTTCAATGTAGGTTGAACCTAAGGTTTAGGTTAACTTGAGTTCAAGTTAGGTTAGGTTTAAGTTTAGCTCAATGTGGGTTGAACCTAAGGTTTAGGTTAACTTGAGTTCAAGTTAGATTTGACTCAAGTTAGGTTAGGTTTAAGTTAGGTTCAATGTGGGTTAAACCTAAGGTTTAGGTTAACTTAAGTTCAAGTTAGATTGGACTCAAGTTAGGTTAGGTTTAAGTTAGGTTCAATGTGGGTTGAACCTAAGGTTTAGGTTAACTTGAGTTCGAGTTAGATTAGACTCAAGTTAGGTTAGGTTTAGGCTAGGTTCAATGTGGGTTGAACCTGAGGTTTAGGTTAACTTGAGTTCAAGTTAGATTGGACTCAAGTTAGGTTAGGTTTAAGTTAGGTTCAATGTGGGTTGAACCTAAGGTTTAGGTTAACTTGAGTTCAAGTTAGATTGGACTCAAGTTAGGTTAGGTTTAAGTTAGGTTCAATGTGGGTTGAACCTAAGGTTTAGGTTAGCTTGAGTTCAAGTTAGATTGGACTCAAGTTAGGTTAGTTTTAGGTTTGAATTTAAGTACAATGTGAGTTGAACTTAAGTTATATATTTTAGGTCTTATTAGAGTTAGGCTTACTTGGGTATATAAGCTACTTAAGTCCAATGTAAGTAAGACTTAAGAGATAATTAAGTCTAATAGGGTTAGACTTAATTTAAGGTTTAAGGATTATTTGAGCCTGATGTGAGTAAAGCTTAATGATTAATTAAGTCTAATTAGGTTAGACCTAATTAGGATTTAAGTATTACTTAAGCGTAATGTAAGTAAAGCTTAAGGATTAATTAAGTCTAGTTAGGTTAGACTTAATTAGGGTTTAAAGGTTACTTAAGCCTAATGTAAGTAAGGCTTAAGGATTAATTAAGTCTAATTGGGTTAGACATAATTATGGTTTAAGAGTTATTTAAGCCTAATGTAAGTCAGACTTAAAGATTAATTAAGTCTAATTGGGTTAGACTTAAATATGGTTTAAGAGTTATTTAAGCCTAATGTAAGTAAGACTTAAGGATTAATTAAGTCTATTTGGGTTAGACCTAATTATGTTTTAAGAGTTATTTAAGCCTAATGTAAGTAAGGCTTAAGGATTAATTAAGTCTAATTGGGTTAGACCTAATTATGGTTTAAGAGTTAATTAAGCCTAATGTAAGTAAGGCTTAAGGATTAATTAAGTATAATTGGGCTAGACCTAATTAGGGTTTAAGGATTACTTAAGCCTAATGTAATTAAGGCTTAAGTTTTGATTAAGTCTAATTGGGTTAGACTTAATTATGGTTTAAAAGTTATTTAAGCCTAATGTAAGTAAGACTTAAGGATTAATTAAGTCTAATTGGGTTAGACCTATTTAAACTTTGGGTTTGATTAAGTCTAATTTAGTTAATACTTAATGGTTTAATTAGGTCTAATGGGTTAGACCTAATTAAGGTTTAGAAGTTACTTAATCTTAATGTAAATATGGTTTAAGTTTATTAATTAGGTTTAATAGGGGTTAAACCTAATTAGGGTTTAAGGGTTACTTAGACCTAATGTAAGTAAGGTTTAAGTTGATTAACTAGGATTAATGTGGGTTAAACATAATTAGGATTTAAGGGTTACTTAAACCTAATGTAAGTAAGGTTTAAGTTGATTAACTAGGTTTAATGTGGGTTAAACCTAATTAGGATTCAAGGGTTACTTAAACCTAATGTAAGTAAGGTTTAAGTTGATTAACTAGGTTTAATGTGGGTTAAACCTAATTAGGGTTTGTTTATTATTAAACCTAATGTCTTTATGATTTAATAAGAATTAATTAAACTTAATTGTCTTTTAAGTTTAATTAAAAATTGATTTTATATTAAACCTAATGTCTTTAAGGATTAATAAGAATTAATTAAACTTAATTATGTCTTTTAAGTTTCATTTAAAAATTGATTTTATATTAAACCTAATGTCTTTAAGGTTTAATAAGAGTTAATCAAACTTAATTATGTCTTTTAAGTTTAATTAAAAAAATTGATTTTATATTAAACCTAATGTCTTTAAGGTTTAATAAATTTTAATTAAACTTAATGATGTCTTTTAAGTTTAATTAAACTTTGATTTTATATTAAACTTAATGTCGTTAAGGTTTAATAAGAGTTAATCAAACTTAATTATGTCTTTTAAGTTTAATTAAAAATTGATTTTATATTAAACCTAATGTCTTTAAGGTTTAATAAGAATTAATTAAACTTAATTATGTCTTTTAATTTTAATAAAAAATTTGATTTTTATATTAAACCTAATGTCTTAAAGGTTTAATAAATGTTAATTAAACTTAATTATGTCTTTTAAGTTTAATTAAACTTTGATTTTATATTAAACCTAATGTCTTTAAGGTTTAATAAGAGTTAATCAAACTTAATTATGTCTTTTAAGTTTAATTAAAATTTGATTTAAGTCTATTTTGATGTCATTAGACTTGCTTTAAGTCTATTTGGAGTTAGACTTAATTTTGACTCAAACCATTGTGGAATGGACTAAGTTGGGTGAAAGAGTGATTTTTAGGATTTTAAATTTATTAATTAATAATGAAATTTAAATCCTAAATTTTGAAATGTCATTCAAAATTTCTTAATGGCTTAAAAATCATTGTCTTTAGAGTCTTCATGTGTCACCCTAAAATTTCTAGCCATTTTCAAATTTATTTTCCTTAATTTCTAATTTTTATAATTATTTTTATAAATAATTACAAAGTAACTAAGAAATTAAAGAAAAATATCCTAAATAATTTTTCTGTCCTTAGGAAAATTAGGCGATGTGTGTCATAACAAAAGGATAATTCTGTGAAAATTTCATAGTTTTTGGAATTTTAATTAATTTTTAATAATTAAATTACTCTAGAAAGTAATTAATTAATTAAAAATAAAATATAACTCAAAAATTCAAAATTTTACTTCGAAATTATTCTCCTCTTTCCCCTCTTTGCAGAGCTATTTTTATTTTATTTTTCTGATTTGTCTACACAAAGTTATGCAATTTTGAAGTTTTTAAGGATAATCTGGAATTAAATTTCAGAATTATCCAGAATTACCCTCTCTCTTCATATATGCCGTCGATTTTCAAAGATCAATATCTCACTCGATTCTTAACGGAATTGAGTGATGTTTTTTTTTAAATGATCGTCTCAACGAGAGTCACCCATCCATACGGTGATGAATGGATGGTTATGTGTTGACCCAATAATTAGTCAATTTAATTAATCAAAAATAATTTTTTTTGAAACTAATTTGATTAATTTTTGTCATTGTGGGGTTTTAAATATGTCATTGGTTGTTTGATCAAAAATTGATCATTTTGACCAAAATTGACTTTTTAGGTCATGTGTTGACCCATTAGGCCAATAAGGTTGGTTATTGGATCTGGATTAGTTATTTTGACCAAAATTATCATTTTGGGTCAAAAAGTTGACCTGTGGGGTCAACAGGATTGGTCATAGGGTCTGGATTGACCATTTTGACCAAAGTTATCATTTTTGGGTAAAATAGTTGACCTGTGAGGTCAATAGGGTTGGTCATTAGGTCAGGATTGACCATTTTGACCAAAATTGTCATTTTAGGTTAAAAGGTTGACCTATGGGGTCAACAGGGTTGGTCCTTGGGTCTGGTTTGACCATTTTGACCAAAGTTGACTTTTTTGGGTAAAACGATTGACCTTTGAGGTCAACAGGGTTGGTCATTGGGTCAAGATTGACCATTTTGACCAAAATTATCATTTTAGGTCAAAAGGTTGACCTATGGGGTCAACAGGGTTGGTCCTTGGGTCTGATTTGATCATTTTGACCAAAGTTGATTTTTTAGGTCAAAAGGTTGACCTATAGGGTCAACAGGGTTGGTCATTGGGTCTGGTTTAACCATTTTGACCAAAGTTAACTTTTTTGGTTAAAAGGGTGACCTATGGGGTCAACAGGGTTGGTCATTGGGTCTGGTTTGACCATTTTGACCAAAGTTGACTTTTTAGGTCAAAAGGGTGACCTATGGGGTCAACAGGGTTGGTCATTAGGTCTGGTTTGACCATTTTTACCAAAGTTTACTTTTTAGGTCAAAAGGTTGACCTATGGGGTCAACAGGGTTGGTCATTGGGTTTGGTTTGGCCATTTTAACCAAAGTTGACTTTTAGGTCAAAGGGTGACCTATGGGGTCCACAGGGTTGATCATTGGGTCTGGTTTGACCATTTTGACCAAAGTTGACTTTTTAGGTCAAAAGGGTGATCTATGGGGTCAACAGGGTTGGTCATTGGGTCTTGTTTGACCATTTTGACCAAAGTTGACTTTTTAGGTCAAATGGTTGACCTATGGGGTCAACAGGGTTGGTCATTGGGTCTGGTTTGACCATTTTGACCAAAGTTGACTTTTTAGGTCAAAAGGGTGACCTATGGGGTCAACACGGTTGGTCATTGGGTCTGGTTTAACCATTTTGACCAAAGTTGACTTTTTAGGTCAAAAGGTATTGACTCATTATAAAAATGAGTTCAACAATGTGAATAGCGTGTGAAGCTCCTTCAATTGCACCATGCTAGCCAGTGAGCTTTTCCTCATTGAAAGACATTGTTGTGATGAATCTCTAACTGATGATTATATTCAAACTCTAACATGGCTTCCATTCCAACGTAAAACATGTATGGCATTTGTCTGGTCGATTTTGCTGGAGTAGTCCTGACAGCCCGAATGACCAAAGAAAGCATATATGCCATTCACCCTTTGCACCTTCGATTTTCTTCCTTAAAAAATTTAGGACGATCATGTTTGTATCATCGGCTTGACCATCCATTCATGGAGGATGTAAGAACAAAAAATTTAAATTAATTCTCTTTCTCTGACATAAATCTTCCACCCCTTGAGTAGGAAATTGAGCTTCATTATCTGTAATGATTATTAAGAGTAAGCCATATTGGTGAATTATTTTTTCCCGATAAAATTTTGAACTATGTTTGTAGTGATTCAAGCAAGAGCTTTACTTCACATCATTTAGAAAAAAGAATCCACGGTGACTGAAAGAAATTATCTTTCTACTTTCGAAGGAGAAAATGGTCTGAGCATGTCCAT
>CM040436.1:32726333-32866458 GCA_022702705.1 Papilionanthe hookeriana x Papilionanthe teres | reverse complement strand
CTCTTTATAAATCCTCGCATTTTCATATGATTCATTTCTTATCTCTTCCATCTCATTCAATTGCAATAATCGCTTTTCTCCTCGCTTCATTCAAATTAAAATTAAACTCCTTTATCGCTCAATAAGCTTTATGTTCAAGTTCAACAAGTAAGTGACAATGTTTACCATAAATTAACCTGTAAGGTGACATTCGATCGGTGTCTTATAAGCCGTTCTATAAGCCCATAATGCGAATCAAGTTTATCAACCCAATCAGCTTCTTTTAGGATTAACAGATCTTCTCTAAAATTCTTTTAATTTCTCTCGTTTGAGTACTTCAGCCATTCCACTTGTTTGTGGGTGATAAGCAAGTTGCAATTCTATGTTTGATTCCAAATTTTTGTAGTAATGATCGAATTCTTACATTCCCGAAATGACTTCCACCATCGGTGATAATTACCTTAGGCATTCCAAATCTTGAAAATATCATTTTCTTTAAGAATTTAGAAACACTTTTGGAATCACAGTTTGGTAAAGCAACATGCCTTCAATCCACTTTGAAACATAATCAACTCGCTAATAAAATATAAGTTTTTCCAGTATGATGGAACAAATGGTCCCATAAAGTCTAAACCCCATATATCAAAAATTTCAACTTCCAATATATAGCTTTAAAGGCATTTCATCCTTCCTAGATATATTTCCCATCCTTCGACATCGATCACATGTTTTCACATAATGTCTCACATCTTTAAATAAGGTAAGCCAATAAAATCCGTAATTTAAAATTTTAAATGCAGTTTTATTTATGCCAAAGTGTCCTCTAAAATCGGAATCGTGACATTTTTTAATAATAGCAAAAGTTTCCTCATAAGGTACACATCTTTGAATTATAGAATCTCTTCCAATTTTAAATAAATAAGGATCTTCCCAAATATAAGATTTAGCATTATATTTAAATTTCTTAATAAATTTGTTTTCTAATTCATAAGGTAAAATATTGCTAACTAAATAGTTAACAATATCAGCATACCAAGGTGTTTTGCATCCTTGAATAACATATAAAGATTCATCAGGAAATTTCTCATTTATATTTTCTTCCGAAATAATATCATTTTTAATTCTAAAGAAATGATCAGCAATTTGGTTTTCAGTTCTTTTTCTATCTGCTATTTGAAAATCAAATTCTTGTAGAAGTAAAACCCATCTTATCAGTCTAGGTTTAGAATCCTTCTTAGATATTAGATATTTAATAGCGAGAATGATCGGTATGAACTATGCATTTAGTACCAAGAAGATAAGGTCTAAATTTATCAAAGGCATATACTTATAGCTAGAAGCTCCTTCTCGGTGGTAGTATAATTTCTTTGTGTTTCGAGTGAGAGTTTTACTAGCATAATATACAACTTTGAAAACCTTCTCATATTTTTGTCCTAATACAGCTCCAATTGCAAAATCACTTGCATCACACATTAATTCAAAAGATTTATTCCAATTAGGTGCAACAATGATAGGTGCAATTATTAGTTTTTCTTTTAGAATATTAAAAACATTAATACATTCTTTGTTAAATTCAAATTTCACATCTTTTTCCAATAAATGATAAAGAGGTTTAGCAATTTTAGAAAAATCTTTTATGTATCTTCTATAAAATCTAGCATGACCTAGAAAACTTCTCACATCAGTAGTAGGTGGTTGTAATTCAACAATAATTTCACTTTCACTTGATCTACTTCCATCCCTTTTTATGAAACTTTGTGACCAAGTACAATGCCTTATGTGACCATGAATTGATATTTTTCCGATTAAGAACTAAGTTTGTTTCTTCACATCTTTTCGGAACTTTGGAAATGTTTTCCAAACAAGATTCAAAAGAAGTTCCAAAAGCCGAAAAATTGTCCATGAATATTTCAATTCCTTTGTCAATCAAATCACGAAAATGTTGACATCATACATCTTTGAAAAGTTGCGGAGTGCATTACATAAACCAAAAGGCATTCTTCTAAAAGCAAAGGTTCCATAAGGACTTGTAAATGTTGTTTTCTCTTGGTCCTCGGGAGCAATAAGTAATTAATGATAACCGAATATCCATCCGAAAAACGAAATATGGGTGTCCGACTAGTTTATCGAGCATTTGATCTAAGAAAGGTAAAGGAAAATGATCCTTTCTAGTGGCGTCATTTAATTTCCTATAATCAATACAAATTCGTCATCCAGTAACTTATCTTGTAGGAATTAGTTCATTTTTATTATTGACAATGACAGTTACACCTCCTTTCTTCGGAACACAATGAATATGACTTACCCATTGGCTATCCTAACTAGGATAAATAATACCAGCATCTAACCACTTCTTAACAATTTCTTTTTTAACAACCTCTTTCATGATAGGATTTAATCTTCTTTGCGGTTCAATAGTAGTTTTAAAATTTTCTTCCATTAAAATTCTATGCATACAAATGGAAGGGCTTATTCCTCTTATATCGGCAATAATTCAACCAAAAGCTTTCTTATAATTCTTTAACACACCTAGTAATTTTTCTTCTTGATCTTTACTCGGTTCGGAAGAAATAATAACGAGTAAAGTTAATGAATTTCCAAGAAACACATATTTTAAATGTGAATGTAACATTTTTAATTCCGAGTTCGAGGGCTTTTTTAATTGATGGTAAAAGTATATCATTTTGAGTTATGTTTAAAGTTTCCCAGTTATCTTTAATAAAATGAGTCTCTTCTTCTTTTACTTCTTCATTTTCACCAGTTAAAAATTCAAATTTTTCTTCAGAAATAACTTTACATTTTTCTTGATAATGTTTCTCAATTAAATAATCAAATATATCCATTCGATAACATTTCTCTTTATCAGGGTACTTCATTGATTTAAGAACATTGAATTTAATCTCTTGATCATTAACTCTCATGGTTAATTCTCCCTTTTGTACATCAATCATAGCTCGTCCGGTAGCTAGAAAAGGTCTCCCTAAAATAGTAGGTATCTCTTTATCTTCTTCTATATCAAGTACGATGAAATCTACAGGGAAGATAAATTTATCCACTTTAACAAGGACATCCTCTATAACTCCTTTAGGATAAGTGATAGATCTATCAGCTAACTGAAGGGTTACGGTGGTGGGAGTAATCTCTCCTAAATTCAATCTTCGAAAAATAGAAAATGACATGAGATTAATACTTGCTTCTAAATCACATAAAGCTTTTCCACAAAATTTTTCTCCAATAGCACAGGGTATAGTGAAACTTCCAGGATCCTTAAGCTTTTCAGGTAATTTCTTTTGAATTATTGCACTGCATTCTTCACTTAATGCAAAAGCTTCAAATTTTCGTTTCTTGCTTAAAATATCCTTCATAAATTTTGCATAAGTTGGCATTTGTTCCAAAGCTTCAGCAAAGGTATGTTAATAGTAAGTTTCTTAAAAATTTCAAAGAACTTAGAAAATTGATGATCAAGTTTCTGCTGTTTAAGTCTTTGAGGAAAAGGTGGTGGTGGTTTTTCAACTTCCACATTAATAGGTATAACAGTCTAATCTTGACTAGGAGAGAGAGTTTCTTTAGGTTTTTTGATCTCTTCAACCTCAATCTCTTTTTCAATTTCATTTTGCATTCTTTCTTTTAATTTCTTTCCACTTTTAAGTTGCGCAGCCTTAACATGTTCATGTTCTTTTCCAGTTTCCTTTGGATTAATTTTAACATTACTAGGAAGTGTTCCTACAGGTTTGTTATTAATTAAAGTAGCAATTTGCCCCATTTGATTTTTGATATTACGAATAACAGTATTTTGATTTTGTAATTGATTATTCATTTGTAAAATTAATTCTTCTATTGATAACTTTTTCTGTTGATTATTAAATCCAAGAGGTTTATAATTTGGATTAACTTGATTATTCCAATTTCCAGTGGGATGAGATTGATTATTACCCCATTGTTGTTTTGAATTATTCCAGTTAAAATTAGGATGATTTTTCCACCCAAGATTATAATAATTTGAATAAGGATTATTTTTACTTGCAATAGCTTGTAAGTTTCAATAGTTTGAGAATCTTCAATATTAGCAGAGTTGTTATGTGAAATATTAATTGCAAAATTATCTAATATTTTTGACATTGCTGCTACTTGTGAAGCTAGGATAGAAATGGCTTCATTATCATGAATACTTGCAATCTTTTTAGGATTAATCCTTTCGGAAGGCCATTGAAAATTGTTATTAGTCATTTCTTCAATTAAAGTGTAAGCTTCTTCAAATGATTTAGATATTAAAGAACCTCCAAAGATGACATCGATAATTGATTTTAAAGATCCAATTAATCCATTGTAAAATATTTGAATAATTAACCAATCGGGTAAAGCATGATGAGGACATTTTCTTAATAGTTCTTTAAAACTTTCCCAAGTTTCATATATTGTCTCCCAGTCAAATTGACTAAACGAAGTAATATCATTTCTTAATTTAGCAGTTTTAGAAGGAGGAAAAAATTTAGCAAGGAATTTTTGTGTCATTTCAGCCCATGTTTTAATAGAACCAGTTGCTAATGAGTTTAACCACATCTTTGCTTTATCTTTTAAGGAAAAAGGAAAGAGTCTAAGTCTAATAGCATCATCAGAAATATTGCTATAATTAAAGGTAGCACAAAGTTCTAAAAAACTAACAAGGTGTAAATTTGGATCCTCATTTGGTGTTCCACCAAATTGATTATTTTGCACCATTTGAATAATAGATGGTTTAAGTTCAAAAGAATTAGCATCTAAAGTGGGTATTTGAATACTACTATGAAGTTCATCAACTGTAGGGTTAGCATAATCCCTTAATGATTTATAAACATTTTGATCATTAAGTTCAATTAGATTTTGTAAAGTAGCAATTTCTTGAAATTTTTGAATTTGTTTTCCCTTTTTAATTTTTCTAATTGTTCTTTCTAGTTTAGAATCTAAAGGTATTAATCCTTCAGAACCAAAACTAATAAATGAAAAAGAAATAAAGCAAGGAATAAAATTTTTTTTATTTATTTTTTATATTTTTATATTTTTATTTTTATATTATTATATTTTTTTATGTTTTTGGAAATATAATATTTAAAAATCTATAAATTGTATCTCTTATCCCCGGCAACGGCGCCAAAATCTTAGCTCGATTTTTGTATTTCCAAATACAAGAATTTGTTACACTGCTAGAAAATTTAATTTCTGGCAAAGACGCGAAACACATGACCCGGAATAACTTGCAATATAGATGTGTACCAAATTTTAATTTACGGCAATATCATTAAATAAAACTTGATTGCTACTGAATTCTAGGCCGTTAGTGATTAATACTTTTTAAATATATGTTTATATAGCAAAAATAAAATTTTAAAGGAAAATATTTTTTATACTTTTTAGGTACTACGCAAGTATACGTATCGTTTCAAGTAATAAAGGGCTTTGAAACAAAGACCCCAGTATCGATCCCACGAGGAAAAAGGGTAATAAATTTTTAAATATTGTATTTCAAAATCTTTTTGTGTTTTAATCTAACTATAAATTACTTTTAATTTACTAGATGCAGATAAAGAAAACAATAATAAGAAAATGATTTTGTGAAAATAATATAAAACAAACAACTTTCTTCCTTTCAATTAATCCAAGATTTTTAAAATAATTTAATATTCTTTGGAGAATCTATTTTATGGTATTGTGCCAAATAGAAGCATTCCTATTCTTTACCCTTTGATCCAGGCGCAAAAAACATTGGCTAATCTACAAATCAGGTCCAGATGTATTGTTAGTAGAATGTGTTAATGCGGGCTCACACTTACTTAGATGTCGAGGGTGGCTATGGTCGGCCCTACTAGTGACCCTTTCCTTATCTATAAATTAAATTATAAGAATTTAGTCTGTCACTCTAAAAACGTATCAATTCTACGTCGTTTAAATCTTATCTTCCTATTTATTTGTACTTCACCTTGAATAGCCCGCGCATGGCCTTCGACTACCCAAGGATTCATGTGACATCTACAAGTTAAGAGTTCTTCTCCTTCTAAGTCTCAAAACTCTTCGATAGGTTTTAACAATTTAAATGGCCGATTTAAAAAGTAAAGTAAGATCGAGTATTAATATCATCACGATGTTTTGAAAATATTTTGATTTTCGATTCTCCATCGAATTTTATATTATCTTATTTATCCGTTCATAATTGAAGGAAGAAAGTAAACTAACTACTCGAACACATTGAATATAAACAACGAAACATAATAAATAAACTTTGAATCAAAAATAAAATACTTATCTCAAATATTCCTTCTACAGATCTTTTGATTTCTACTGACTCCACAGTGTAATGAACTCCAGATGCAACAATTTGAAAATAAACTCACTAAACTAAATAAAAGTGGCCCTAAATTTCTCTCTTTATTTCTCTCTCTAAGGATGAGAGATCCTAAAGTGGCTAAGAGATAGGTGATGCAATGGGGGCACACTTTTTTCTGAAGGAGTGGACTCCTATTTATAGGCTTCAAGGATTGCCTTGAGGCTCCTCTTCAAAACATGTTCAAATTCAATGAATCTTCTAGAAGGTCTGTTGGGAGCCTAGGCGCTGGAATCTGGCGTCTAGGCGCCGGACACCGCGTCCAGTTCTTCACACCTCTTCACTTTGGCTCGCACCTCTTCGCGATTAAAACAATTTTGGAGCGTCCAAATGCAATGTATCACATGTCCTATTATCAAGGAACAACAGCCAGTCTTCTAGAATGTCCAATAACCGCTCACTCCGTCAAAATAACCGTCCAAAAGTCATCAAAAATTTGACAGTTTCTGTATCGAGTCTAGCGCGTAGGCGCTAACTTCTGGCGCCTAGGCGCGAGACCATAATTTTTTATAATTCTTATATTTTGCTCTATTTTTGCTCCTTTTTCACCCTTTTTCCTTTTTTGGACCTTTTTACATCACCTACATTCAAAAACACAAAAATACGTTTCATTAAAGTATAATATCTTTAGAAATTGATAAAAATCAAGGCATAAAAATAGGTATTTTTTTTATGGATCAACTGCACCTGTCATTGTTGCGCCTGATTGGAATAAACCTTTTGAATTATTGTGTGATGCAAGTGATTATGCAATTGGAGCTGTATTAGGACAAAAATATGAGAACATTTTCAAAGTTATATATTATGCTAGCAAAACATTAAATGAAACTCAAATAAATTACACTACTACTGAAAAAGAGCTGTTAGCAATAGTATATGCCTTTGATAAATTTAGATCATATCTTCTTAGAATGAAATGTATCGTATATACTGATCATTCTGCAATAAAATATTTAATGTATAAAAGGATGCTAAACCTAGATTGATCAGATGGGCTTTACTTTTACAAGAATTTGATTTTGAAATAGTAAACATAAAAGGAACTGACAACCAAATTGCTGATCATTTATAAAAAATTAAAAATAATAAAGAAAAGAATTATGAAGAAAATATAAATGAGAAATTCCCTGATGAACAGTTATATGTCATTCAAGGATTGCGAAATGCCACGGTATGCTTTGATATAGTTAACTATTTGGTTAGCAATATTTTACCTTATGGGATGAATAACAAATATATTAAGAAATTCAAGAATGATTGTAAGTCATATATTTGGGAAGAGCCTCATTTATTTAAAATAGGAAGAGATTCTGTGATTCAAAGATGTGTACCATATGAAGAAATTTTTGCAATTGTTCAAAAATGTTACGATTCTGAATTTAGAGGACACTTTGGAGTAGATAAAACTGCATTTAAAATTTTAAATTCTGGATTTTATTGGCCTAACTTATTTAAAGATGTTGGACATTATGTGAAAACTTGTGATCGATGTCAAAGAAAGGGAAATATATCCAGAAAAGATGAAATACCTCTAAACTTTATATTAAAAATCGAAATTTTTGATGTATGGGGTTTAGACTTTATGGGATCTTTCGTACCATCATCTGGAAAAATTTATATTTTATTAGCAGTTGATTATGTTTCAAAGTGGATCGAAGCTGTAGCTTTACCTAACTGTGATTCCAAAAGTATTTTGAAATTTTTAAGGAAAATGATTTTTACAAGATTTGGAATGCCCAGGATAATTATTACAGATGGGGGAAGTCATTTCAGAAATATAAGAATTCAATCATTGTTGGAAAAATTTAGAATTAAACATAGAATTTCAACTTCTTATCATCTTCAAACAAGTGGAATGGCTGAAGTATCAAACAGAGAAATTAAAAAAATATTGGAAAATACTGTTAATCCTAAAAGAACTGACTGGGTTGATAGACTTGATTCTGCATTATGGGCTTATAGAACTGTTTATAAGACACCTATCGGGGTGTCACCTTATCGGTTAGTTTATGGTAAACATTGTCACTTACCTGTTGAACTAGAACATAAAGCTTATTGGGTGATAAAGGTGTTCAATTACAATTTGAATACTGCTGGAGAAAATGATTATTACAACTGAATGAAATAGAAGAGATAAGAAACGAGTCTTATGAAAATGCAAGAATTTATAAGGAAAGAATGAGGAAATTGCATGACAAAATGATTTCAAGGAAAATATTCGAGCCTGGACAAGAACTATTATTATTTAATGCTCGTTTAAAACTTTTTCCTGGAAAATTAAAATCTAAATGGATGGGACCATTTATAATTGAGAAAGTATACCCTTATGGAGCTGTGGATATTAAAGTTCCCAAAACTGGAAAAGTATTTAAATTTAACGGATTAAGACCGAAGCCTTATATGGGAGAAATGAAATTAAATTACAAAGAGGCTTATGAGCTGAGTCTACCCGATTAGTTTAGGTCGGGCTGACGAAGTTAAACCAAGCGCTTTGTGGGAGGCAGCCCATATTTATTAGTGTGAGCTAAATTATTGTTGTAAGGTTTTTCCTTGGCCTTGACTAAATTTATATATTACTTCTGGAAATAGAAGGCTAACAAGTCTGTATTGGCTTCAACTAAACATTATATTGAAGTATATAGAATTTAGACTTGAACCACTCCATGTCAAATGTGAGTAAAAAGGAGATCAAGTTAACCTTCGTTTGTGATTGTTTGTGATTTAAATTTTTCGTAATTGTGTTTGTGTGTTGATCATATCCATTTGTTAGACCTATTTTTACGACCAAAACTTGCAAAATTTGACGATAGGCGAATTAGAGTCGATCGAGGTTCTGGTGCCTAGGCACCAAAACTTGGCGCCTAAGCGCCAGAATGGCCTACGTATCGATGATCCGGCACCTAGGCGCCAGATTCCGGCCCCTAAGCGCCACAGTTACAGATTGTGTAAAAACTGAAAAATCTTCAGTTTTCCACACGTAATCTCTTTATATTATGCCTTATCTTCGTTTCCAATCCCATAAAAACTTTAATTTTGACCAGAGCAATCCATTTTGGAGGAGTTAAGAAGGATTTGGAGGCAATGGATAGAGAAAATCATGGAAATGAGGTAAGAGATAAATCTCTTAAAGATCCTCAGCCTTATTTTAATGGTTTTATTGCTGTTAGTATGGAGAAATTGTTTAGTCGATTGGAGAAGATTGAAGCGGAACTTCAAAGTATTGGTAATCGTCTCCATGAGATGTACCACCAATAAGAACACTTGGAATGACAAACCAAACTTCAATCTGATCATATGGCGGCCTATCATGACGCTCAAGTAGAAATGTACGTGAAGAACAAGTGGATCGATGAAAAGATGACTTTGGAATTTCCAAGGGCGTTGGTGTTCTATCCCTTCGGTCCTAGCGAACTTCATTGCGAAAGAGATGGTAATTGAAGATCGGTGTTAAATAGATCTTATATGTGTTTTAGGTGTGATCGAGTCATGTGTTAGTGTGTTGAATATCAAATTTGTGTGTTTGCTTAATTGTTCAATGTGTGTTGTTGGATTTGAATATTTACTTTGAATATGTTGTCGTCTGTGTTATTTATAAAATGATGAACCTTGATACAGTCTTGTACTGAAATTTGTTGAATTTGGAATGAAAGTTATAAATTGGAATTGAAGAATTTGGATACATTTTTGTGGATCTAAACTATCATTTTAAATTGATTGTGAAAATGTTTGGAGGATATTAATTGGATTAATACTCTCATAAGAGTAATTAGGAGTCAAATTTGATAATATTTTGCGGAAAATATAAAATTTAAATTGAATTTTTGGAAAGGTGAGTCTGGCGCCTAGGCGCCAGAATTCGGCGCCTAGGCGCTGGTTCGGCCTGAACCTAAAAACTCATCTTCTTAAACACCCCCACACCATTTTTTACGCCTAAGCTTCCTTCTCCACTGGTTTTCGCGAAAATACCCCCTATAGATCCCATTTAAAGCTAGATTTTCATGTTTTTGAGCTTGAAATCACCCGATCTCTTCATCCCGATGTCAATTCTACATTCTAAACTCATTATTTTCAATTTTCACCATGGATTTTGCTCTCATTGAGAAAAACTGAAATTTTGAGAAAATATTGATTTTTTAGAGTTAAATCCATAAAATTTTTAAGCTCTTCCAAGTTTGAAAAGCTTAATCAGTTTATTTTCCTAGATCCGTTGAATTTATTTCGTGTTTTTATTTCACATTTAGATGACACCCAAATCTAAGCGAGGACAGGAACGAGAAAATTTTGATCGTAGCAAGTTCATCAGTGCTGCTGCACACTTCTGATACAATGATTTTGCTACGACTCAAAAATTTATCTCGGAGCAAAGTTTTTACAATCCTGGAGGAAGAATTGAGGATAAAATCGTTGCGCTCAACTGGCAATGATTCTGCTATTTCACTTCTGTTTCCGTTATCCCAGTTGTTAGAGAGTTTTATGCCAATTTTGTGGATGCTGAAGAATACGAGATTTTTGTTCAAGGAGTTGGAGTAGGATTCAATCCCAAACGTATCAACATTTTTTATGGCCTGACGCCAAACATTGAGTGCTATTACTCCAGATTATCTCCATCTGAGGGAGATTTGGATATGATCATTGCCTACCTGACTGATAGTACTGGAGCCTAGAAGATTTGGAACCAAAAAAACGGTAAATTTTCCATCTTCTAAGCTTAATGGTGTTTCAAAGGCATGACACTACTTTATTTCTATTTGTCTCCTTCCATCCAATCATCTGAGCGAGGTTACCAAAGATAGAGCTATCCTCAACTACTGCATTCAAGAGAGGAAGCCTATTGATGTAGGGAGCATTATTTATGATTCTGTAGAGGCTACTTCTCGTTCAAGTATTTCTATTGGACTTGGTTTTCCATCTACGATCTATTCTCTATGTGAAAGTCTTTGGAGTAGTTCGTTGAGCTTTCTGAGGAAAAGCTCAAGTCGACAAAGCGTATAGGAAGAGAAAGTGTCAGTATCTATGATTGACTTCGAGGTAAGAGTTCTACTGCACCTTCTGGTTCATTACCTACTTTAGGTAGAGCTTCTACTTCTAGACCATCTACTACTGCTGAGCCACCATCTACTTTTTGGGAATCCATGCATGATAAGCTTATAGAGCAGCATAATGAGTTATTCTTAACTCATTGTAGAGTAGATACGATTGATAAGAAGATCGATCATCTTTCTGAGTATACACAAAGAAAGAGTGATTACGATGCTGAGTATTTTAAGTCTTTAGTAAGATTTCTGATGGGTTAGCACGATGTTCAGTTCCCTACTTGTCCCAAATATTCACCATATGTTGATCCGAAGGATATGGAGTTTTCTTTTGGTGACGACGATGATGAAGCTACAGATAGTGATTAGTAACTTGACTTACCTCTGGATATGTGTTGATTCTGTTTTTAGTGTGTTTCTTGTTTCTTGTGCTATTTAGTGTGATGTTATTTATTAGTGTTGATGTGAATTTTTTATGTTGAAACTATTTTTAGATTATCTGATGTGTGTTTAAGACTGAAATATGAATGAATTTTTATAAAAGTTTATTTCTGTTTCAGCCTACTATTTAGTATTCATGAATAGTTAGTAATTTTGCATATTCAAAAAATAAATAAATAAATAAATAAAAAGATTTTTTAGAAATTAACTCTTGCTCTGCAAAACTTTTCTATATATGCTTAATCATTTTTGTTATATTCATATTAAAGCATGTGTAGAAGTAGAAGTTAGTTTTTCCTTACTAAATCATTATTGTACTTAGATTAATTCCTGTTTATTTCTCTCTCATGCTTTAGAAAATTTCATAATTCATATTTATACTAAAGCTGAAGTTTGGGGGAAGGGAAAACATTTATCAAATTTAAATAATTTTTATCCTTAATGAACTAATATTCTTTAAAAAAATATATTAACATAACATAAGGAATGAAAAATCTGTTTAAGATTACCTAAATTTTTGAATTTATAAATAATTTAGTGAACTTAACTAAAATTTTAAAAATAATGATTGATTTTAAGAATAGAATTATTTAACTTAAAGAATAATAAGATAATTTTTTTCTATTTATAGTAAAGAGAATTGTATTTTTGAAATACTAAGAAATCAAGATTATTGCTTGAAAAAGAAAAGATTGAAATAAGTTTTGAAAAATAATAAATTATTAGAAATGTCATATTTATTAAGTAATAATATATAAGTTTTTGAAAATAATTTAAGGATAGTGAAGTTCAAAATCATTAACAGACTATCCAAAAATAGTAATCCTCACTTGAAAAAGAAAAAAAAAGAAAAGGATTGAAAAACGATCCAAAAGAAAAAAAGAAAAAAAAAAGAGATAAGAAAAAAAAAGTGAGGAGAAGCTTGAGGAAATGCTTAATAAAAAATTGGCTTCACTTGAATTATCTTATAGGAAGAAAACATATTACATTTTTAACTTAATTTCTATGTAAAAATATTTTTACTAGAAAAATAGTTTATGAAAATCTTTTTCTTGTAAATATTCTATGTGGCCTTAATATGATAAACTACAATTATTCTTGAAATAAATGAAAAATTGGAAGTCTTATGATTTGGTAGTTAAATGTTCTTTAATTCTTGGAATTAGACTTAATTAATGAAATTTGGTTAATAATTTGCTAAAGCATTTATAAAAAAAAAAATTATAAGGAATCTTAAATATTTTAACTTCATTTCAAATGTTATCTATTTTATGTAATTAAAAGGGTTACTTGAGGACAAGTAACGTTTAAGTTTGGGAGAATTTGATCTACCTAAAAAATACTCATTTTTATGCCTTATTTATGATTCAATTCTTAAGGATATTATGCTTTAATGAAAAGTATTTTCATGTTTTTTGATGTAGGTGATTAAAAAAGAGTCAAAGAAGGAAAAAGAAGGAAGAAGGAGGAAAAATGAGCAAAAATGGAGCTTATGGAGAAAAAAATTGGAATTATTGGCCTGGCGCTTAGGGGCCAGAATCCGGCGCCTAAGCGCCAGCACGATACAGACGCAGTTAAGATTTTTTAATGATTTTAGCGAGTTATTTTGACGGAGTTAAGCAGTTATTGGAGCTTCTAGAAGACTGGAAGTTACTCCTAATATATAGGACATGTGATACAATGCATTTGGACACAAGAAATGGTTTCAATCGCGAAGAGGTGTGATCCAAAGTGAAGAGGTGCAAAGACCTGGTCACGGTGTCCGGCGCCTAGGCGCCAGATCCCGGTGCCTGGGCGCGACAGTTACCTTCTAGAAGATGCGTTGAATTTGGACAAATTTTGAAGGGGTGCTTTAAGCAACCCCTGGTCAAATTTAGAGCTCTATAAATAGAAGCCCATTGTACAGAGAAAATGGCCCCTTTTAGCAGCTTCTCTCCCCCCTCTAGTTTTACTTAGTTTTTTTAGTCTCTTCCACACTTTGGGTGCCACTTTACTTTGTATCTAGTGAGTTTATTTTGAGTATTTATTGTGTGTTCTTGCTGTTGGAGTCTTTCATCATTGCTTTGGAGTCAGTAGAAGTCAGCAGATCACTTGAAGGAACACTTCAGATAAGTATTTGTATCTTGGTTCAAAGTTTTATAAATATGTTTTGTTGTGTGATTTCAATGTGTTCTGAGTAGTTAGTTATCTTTCTCTTTTCAACTATGAAAATATAATAAATTAATTAAATTTTGTAGGAGAATTAAATTTAAAATATCTAAAACATTGTGATGATATTAATACCTGATCTTAGTTTACTTTTTAAATTGGCCATTTAAATTGTTAAAACCTGTTGAAGAATTTTGAGACATATCCGGAGATAAATTCTTAACTAGTAGATATCACATGAATTTTTGTGTAGTCGAAGCCTTTATGCGGGTTATTCAAGGTGAAGTGCAAATAAATAGGAAGATATTATTTAATGGGTGTAAGATTAATTAGTTTTTAGAGTGACAGACTTAATTCTAATAATCTGTTTTATAGAAACGGAATGGGTCACTGGTAGGACTGACCATAGCCACCTTTGGACATCTAGTAGTGTAAGCCTAGATTAACCTATTATACTAATAAAACATCCTGAACCGATTGATAGATTAGTCAATGTTCTTTGCACCTGGACCAAAGGGTAAAGAATATGAATGTTTCTATTTAGCATAATACCATAATCTAAATTCTCCACGAAAGATAATTATTCTAAAAATTTTGGATTAGTTGAAAAGGAGAAAGTCATTTTTATACTTGCATTGAATTTTAATTTTTGCTTACTTTACTTTATTACTCGCTTACTACTTAGTTATTTATAGTAAAAATTGTTAGTAAATTAAATTTGAATATATATATATATATATATATATATATATATATATATATATATATATATATATATATATATATATATATATAACTTTTAATTTGAAAAATTCCAAAATATTCTTACATTTCTTACTTTTTATAAAAACACTATCTCTGTTGGATCAATAACTGAGGACTCACTAGAGCCCCGTATTACTTGAACGATACGTATACTTGCGTTTAAAATTTTGAATTTTACTATAATTATTATAAAATCTAAATATAAATTCATAAGTAAAAGTAAACATCGCACACCAAGTTTTTGAAGCTATTTGCTAGGAATTAAATAATCTAAAAAGTGGTATCAAATTCTTGTATTTAAAAGCATAACTAAAGTCGCATCGCATCACTTTCCTAAAGCATAAAGTAGATATATATCTTTTAACTTAGAAATATAATAGAAGTTTTGAAAATTATTTTTAATAAAATAAATTTAAGCATTAAAAAAAGGTCTAATCCTTCTATTTTTCCAAAAATTACTAAAGATATTTACAAAATATTCATCATTTCTTCACTAAGAAATTTTTAACTTAAAATTTTTCATCCTTACTATAGATTTTAACTAAATTCTCTTACACATTTCTATATTCAAAATTTTATTTTCCTAATATAACTTCATACACATAATTATTTTTCATTCAAAATTAAATTTTTAGTAAATTTGAGAACAAATAAAATTTTACTTTTTTGAAAATGGTTTCTCATTCCCCCCAAACTTTTAAATTTTCATTATATTGAAACATTTAAGCATCGTAACAACATACATGGGGAGGAACATAAAACCATAAATATTAAACTTACAGGGATTTTTAATATCATAAATATGCATGTATTAGAAACATGAATAAATAGGATTAAATTTAAAAATTTAATAATTTTTCATTATATAAAAAGAAATTCAAAAGACTTCTAAAGTAGTGGAGGAAATAAAAGTAAATTCATACACTTAAACAGAAATTCACACATATATATATATGGTAGTAATTTGAAATGTCAAGCATGAAATTTAATTAGTGGATTTCAATAGCATTTTAAAACCTTCCTAAATAGTTTTTGGAAAAAAGTTATAAATTAAGAAGCAGAATTCACTAACAAATCACAAACACATTTACTACAACAAACAATCACATTACATATTACTAACACACAACATCAGCAACTAAAATAAACACAAACTAAAGTGTTTCAACAACTATTACAACAAAATGAAAGACAAAAGTAATCCTCCGTAACATCCACAAATGATAATAACAACTCAAAAACAATAAAAATAGAACTAGTCCACATAAACATCACATCACATAACATTACTCAAATAAAATAACAATCCTAATCATCCTCCTCCTCATCATCATCTCCTTTGTTTCAGGTACGAGTAGGCACATATGGGGTAAGCTATGGATGGTAGGTATCACAGCACTAAAATCACCTCTAATGAGTCTGTCTATATAACTGTGATAATTACCCTCATACTCACTATGTCTCTGAAGATAATCAATCCTCCATATGATCTACTTTCTCCTCTAAATCATGCACTCAATCCGCAGTAAACATAACATTATCTCTTATCCTATTCAAAAGCTCACTCTGCGAATCAGAAAATTGACCTAAAGATGCCTGGGATGTAGAAGCACGAGTTGTAGAAGCAGCAGAAGCAGATGTATTGGAACCCCTAAAAAATCTTTCTAATCCAGTCAAATATTGAATGCTCAGCATAAGTCTTCAAATTTGAGCTGGTAATAGGCTTAAGAGGTTGAAGAACCTCTTCCCAATTTTTAGATCTAACACCACCCTGCTAACACAATGAATGTATAAGTGAAGCAAATCCCATACCTGCAGTGGTGATAGCTCTAGCAGAATTCCAGATACAATCATAAATAATCTTTCCAATGTTTGTCTCCTTCCTCTGCTGAATACAGTAGTTCAAAGTGGCTCTCTCTAGTCACTTCGCTTAGATGATTTGTAGGAAGCAACTTGGATGATATAAAGTAATGCCATAATTTGGAGTTAGCATTTAACTTTGATGTAGGGAAGTTAACTCTTCTCTCATCAGTAATTTTCCATAATCCCCTCCCATCAGTCAAAGTCGAAATAATCTCATCCAACTCTTCCTCAGTAGGATTGTAATTTAAATAAAAACAAAATATACTAGGTGACAGTAGGTAAAATCCATTAATTACCTCAGGAGAAAAACATATTAGCTTCCCTCGCACGGAAACAAAGTTATGCTCTGACTCCTAGAGGTTTGCATAGAACTCCCACACAACAGAAGTAACAGTTACAACAATAAAATGACAAAACTTATCCTAGAGGTGATTCACAATTATATCTTCTATTTCTCCGCCTGGTTTATTGAATCCTCGCTCATGAATTAATTTACGTGATTGTAACACTTGCACATAATGATCTTGAGCTTTGGAACTGAAAAACTTGTCAGAATCTAATGTGGCTCTCACTTTGCTCCTCTTCAGTGCCATTTCTAAAACTTGCAAAAAATCACTATAAATTTCATATTCAACTTAAAATCACTAAACTCAACTCCTAAAGGTTTAAACTACTAAATTCAAGTAATTCTTCACGCTTTTTTCTCAAATGTTCAACATGAATAGTGATTTTCAGATTTCTCCAAAATGTACTCAAAATATATGGTGAAAATAAAAAAAATTACTTAGAAGTAGTGCTCTTACCTAAGAAGATTGAATCTAACAAATTCTCTTGAAACGGCTCAAGATAAGCAAATGTAGTGATGCCCTAGCCCATCAAATCGTGAAATGACGAAGGAAGAAGATGATGGTGGTGAAAATTTTGTGATTTTTTGGGTTTTTAAACTTGAAATTTTGTTTTTTTTGTGAACCGGCACCTAAACGCAAAAGTATGGAGCTTAGTCGCAGAGCTTTGGTGTGTAAGCATGGGGTCTCAACATATAGCCGCCAACTCGTAGTTTTCTATTTTTTCTTTCAATAAATATTCTAGATCCGCTAATCAACCCTAAATTGATTTAATAAGTATCTCATCACCTTATAATCTTCTTATCTCCAGAATTACACTTCTTTTAGATTAATAACGATTCAAAACAAGTTTTACACAAACACAAACTTTTACTTAATTAAACACATACAATTTACAAGTACAAACCACAAGTCTTTAATCTAAGATACTTGGATAAGATCTCATATTTTCTGACTCAAAATAAAACACTCAAATAAAAACTAAACACTAACATAAAAGCATAAAACAAATAATACACAATATACACAAAACATCAAACACTTAACACAATTAATTAAACACGCAACACAAATAACTAACACAAAACACACTATAGAACATAATTCTAATCTCCATTTGGTGGAACATATGCAGTATCTCCATTAGTTCCATCTGAACCATTTGGAATATATATTTTATATAATGGATAATGATGAAGACATCTGATAGAATCTTCTTCAATCCACTTATTTTTCAGCTACATCGCCTTGTTTGTTTCTTCAACATAACTTATATGACTGAATTGCATTTTTAATTGCCATCCAATATTTGCTATATGTGAATTTGTATCATTTACCTTTGCTTCCATCGATGCAACATTAGCCTCAATCTTTGCAATCTTCTCTGATATTCCTTGAATACTAACGGCCAGAAATCCGTTATCTAACTCTTGCGCACTCTCACAAACAAACTTTATCATGTTGGCATCCTCCTTCTTCTTAACTTCATTCTCCCAAGAAGACAATTTTATCACTTAAACTCTTTCTTAAGGTTTTTGGGATATAAATTTGGAATGGAATGAATTTCCTTTAATCTGATCTCTATTTATAGACTTAAAATGGCTTAAAACAGTCCTCCCATGTCCACAAATCTTCCATAATCGTGCCATGTAACTTCCTCAAGATAATGGCTTCTAGAAACTCACTTTTCATGTTTTTTATAACTCTGACGCCTAAACGCCATTTGTTGGCGCTTAGCTGCCAGTGCTTAATTTAGCACATGTCTACTAAAGGTCTGAAAAATCATTTTGCTCCTCCAAATGGTCAATTATGGTCACATTAATCTTTACTAACATAATGTAATCAAAATAATACCATATAACACCCACTTTAAAATAAATAAAGCACACAAAACAAACTTAAAGCAAAGCACACCAATAATTATAGGTTTCCTCCCACAAAGTGCTTGGTCTAACGTCATCAGTCTGACATACCCAATACTTGATTTGGGTGACCCAATATCAAATTTTCATCAAGTTAAAGTTGTTCAACAGAGAAATAAGGTTTCAGTCTATGACCATTTACTTTAAATATTTTCTGAGTTTTAGGATCTTTACTGTCCACAGCTCCACAGGGATAAACTTTTATTACAATAAATGGGCCCATCCACCTGAACTTCAGTTTTCCAGCAAATAATTTCAAACTAGCATTATATAGAAAAACTTGTTGTCCTAATTTAATATTTTTATTAATACTCTTCCGATCATGCCACATTTTCATCTTTTCTTTATATATCTTAGCACTTTCATATGATTAATTTCTTATCTCTTCAAGCTTATTTAATTACAATAATCTTTTCTCAATAGCATCCTTCAAATTATAATTGAACTCTTTAATACCCAATATGCTTTATGCTCAAGTTCAACTGGTAAATGGCAAGCTTTTCCAACAATTTGTTTATATGGGAGCATTCCTATAGGAGTCCTGTAAGCAATTTTATAAGTCAACAAAGAAAAATCCAGTTTGATTGACCAATCCTTTTTGTTTGGATTAACAAAATTTTCCAAAATTCTTTTAATTTCACGATTGGAAAATTCAACCAGCCACTTGTCTGAGGACGATAAGCAGTAGCAATTTTATGGATGATATGATATTTCCTTACTAATTTATCCATAATTGCATTTTTAAAATGACTTCCCCCATCAGTTATGATTACTCTTGGCATTTAAAATCTATAAATATATTCTTTCTTAAAAACTTTGCAATACTTCGAGCATCACATTGAGGTAAAGCAATAGCTTCTATCCATTTAGAAACATAGTCTACTACCATCAATATGTTTAAATTTCCAAAAGATGGTATAAATGGTCCCATGAAATCTAAACCTCAAACATCAAATATTTCAACTTCCAACATATAATTGAGGGGCATTTCATTTCTTCTAGATATATTGTTTACACACTGACATCGATCACAATTTTTAATATAAGCATTCACATCCCTAAAAATTGTAGGCAAATATAATCCAGATTGTAGAATTTTATATGCAGTTTTATCAACACCAAACTGTCCCCCAAAATCAGAATCATGACATTTTTTAATAATTTCATAAGTTTCTTCTAAAGGCACACATTTTCGAATAATCAGATCCTTTACTTGTTTATATAAAAATGGATCATCCCAAAAATAAGTCTTAGCTTCAGAAAAAAATTTCTTCTTCTGTTGTTATGTCAATCCATAGGGTAATATGTCACTAACAATGAAGTTCACAATGTCTGCATACCATGGAACATGCCACTCATTAATAGTGAATAATTTTTCATCAGGGAAATGTTCATTAATTTCATCAGAAAAGAGAGATTTTTCATTATCAAGCCTTAACAGATGATCAACAATTTGATTATCAGCACCCTTTCTATCTACTATCTCAAAGTTAAATTCTTGTAAAAGAAGAATCCATCTTATCAGTCTTGGTTTAACATTCTTCCTTTTCATTAAATATTTCATAGCAGGATGATCAGTATGCACCACACATTTAGTTCCAATCAAATATGATCTAAATTTATCAAAAGCATATACTATCACTAGTAACACTTTTTCAGTTGTGGTATAATTGATTTGAGATTCATTCAGACTTCTACTAGCATAGTAGATCACTTTGAAAATTTTATCATGCTTTTGTCCTAAAACAACTCTAATAGCATAATCAATAGCATCACACATTAATTCAAAAGGTTTTTCCCAATCTGGTGAAACAATAACTGGTGCAGTGATTAATCTTTCCTTTAATAATTAAAAAGCTTTTAGGAAGCCTTCATTAAAATAAAAAATGTCATCTTTTTCCAATAACTGGCATAAAGGCTTAGCAATTTTTGAAAAGTTATAATATAATGCATGTAGAATCCAACATGTCCCAAAAAACTCCTAATATCCCTTACATTTGTTGGGCAAGGTAAATTAACGATCACTTGAATAATTGCAGTGTCTACTTCCATACCCTTTTTTGAAATTTGATGTCCCAAAATAATTCCTCCTGCTACCATAAATTGATATTTTTCTCAATTAAGAACTAGATTTGTTTCTTCACAGCATTTCAAAACTTTGGATAAATGTTCTAAACATGATTTAAATGAAATTCCAAACACTGAAAAATAGTCCATAAGTACTTCAATTCCTTTTTCAATTAAATCACAAAAAATTGCCATCATACATATTTGAAATGTAGCAGGGGCATTACATAAACCAAATGGCTTTCTGATAAAAGCAAATGTACCATAAGGAATGGTTAATGTTGTTTTCTCTTGATCCTCATGAGCAGTTTGTATTTAGTGATATAATATATCCATCCAGAAAAAAAAGTATTTGTGCCTAGCTAGTCTATTCAACATTTGATCAAGAAAGAGAAGTCGAAAATGATCTTTTCTGGTGGCAACATTTAATTTTCTATAATCAATGCATATTTTCCATCCTATAACTTGTCTTGTTGGTATTAATTCAATATTTTCATTAACAGTTACAGTTACTCATCCTTTCTTATGAACACAGTGAATAGGACTAACCTATGCACTATCTGAAATAGGGTAGATAATTCCAGCATCCAACCACTTTAAAATTTCTTTCTTAACAAATTTTTTCATAATAGGATTTGAGGATCAGATCTGGGTTTGCAATTTTCTTCCATAAGGATTCTGTGCATACAAATTGAAGGACTGATTCCTTTAATGTCAGCTATGGTCCATCCAAAGGCTTTCTTATATTTATTTAGAATTTCAAGCAAACTCTCTTCTTCTTCTCTAGTTAATTTCAAGGAAATTATAATAAGCAAAGTTGAGGAGTAACCTATAAAGGCATATTTTAATTGTTCAGGAAGTAACTTCAATTCAAGTTCAGGAAGTTTTTTAATTGAAGGACAAAAAGATTCATCTTCCTTCGTCATGTTCAAAACTTCAAAACTTTCTTGAATGTAATTTAAGTCTTCCACAATAAGATCATCCAAATATTACGTTTCCTCTTCTTACTCGTGTTCCAACTGTTCATTTTCAAATTTTTCTTCATAATTTATTTTGAAATGACATTCACTCAAATATTTTATAACATCCATCCTGAAACAATCAACGTCTTTACCTATAGCAGGATATTTCATTGATTTTGAAATATTAAATATAACAATTTGATCATTGACACGTAAAGTTAATTCTCCTTTTTGCATATTTATCATTGCTCTTCTTGTAGCTCGGAAAGGGCTCCCCAAAATAATAGGTATTTTTTTATCTTCTTCCATATCAAACACAATGAAATCAACAGGAAAGATAAATTGATCCACCTTTACTAAAACATCTTCTATAACTCCTCTAGGATATGTGATCAAATGATCTCCTAATTGCATAGTTATAGTAATATGGTTATTTCTCATAATCCTAGTCTTTTAAATATAGATAATGGCATACGGTTAATGCTTGCATCCAAATCACAGAAATCTTTTCCATAAAATCTGTCTCCGATGGTGCATGGAATTGTGAAGCTACCAGGATCTTTAGCTTTTCAGGAAGCTTCTTATAAATTATTGCACTGCATTCTTCACTAAGTGCATCAGTCTCATTATCTTCAAACTTCCTTTTTTTGTTTAAAATATCCTTCATAAACTTCACATAACTTAGCATTTGTTCTAAGACTTCATCAAATTGATCATTAATTTTAAGTTTCTTAAAAATCTCCAAGAAATTTGAAAATTACTTATCCAACTTCTGTTGTCGAAGTCTCTAAGGAAATGGTGGTGATGGTTTTTCTAAATCAATTTTAGGTGGATAAATACGTCTTTCCAAACCTTTCTGAGCGTTCTCTTTTGGTTCTTCAATCTCTTCATTCTCTACTTCAATCTCTTTTTGAACTCTACCTTCTAACTCACTTCCACTTCTTAATTGAATAGATTTTACTTGCTCTGTATTTTTTTCTCTTGGATTTATCGCAATATTACATGGAAGCGTTCTTTGCTATCTTTTATTTAATGAATTGGCTATCGGTCCCAATTGATTCTCAATATTTCTAATTATAGCTCATTGACTTTGCAATTGATTTCCCATTTGTAACACCACTTCTTCTATAGACAACTTCTTCTCCTTAAATTGTGAAACACAATTAAAAACTGGAGGATAAGTAAGTCTATAATTATTATTCCCTTGGTTGTTCGAATTCCTCAATGGGTTTGTTTGATTATTCCCCCATTGTTGAGTACTACCACCCTGATTATTAGTATTCCTGTTAAAATTTGGATGGTTCTTCCAACCTGGGTTATAAATTATTGGAATATGGGTTATTAGACTTGTTTATGGCATTCAAAGTTTCTAAAGATGATTGAGAATCTAACATTTGGCCTAATAAATTTTCTTCAATCATTAGAATTGGTTGAGAATAATTCATTCCAAATTGGTCTATCTTTCTTAAAATTGTAGCAACTTGATTTGCTATCATAGCAAAAGCATCATATTAATGAATACTGGCTACCTTTTTAGGATTTACCCTCTCAGATGGCTATTAAAAATTATTTGTAGCCATTTCTTCAATTAAATCATAGGCATCATTAAAATTTTTAGACATCAATGAACTACCAGCAATAACATCGATAATAGATCTAAGAGGTTGATAAACCTAAAATATATAATATTTTTATGCTTGTTTTTTATGATATTGCACTTCAATGGAAGATATTTTTGTGTTTTTCTTACAAGTATAATGAAAATGAGTGATTGTGATGAAAGGAGCAAAAAAAGGATCAAATTTGGAGCAAAAATTGGAAGGTGTGCAAATTTTTCCTCTGGCGCTTATGCGCCGGATGGTGGGCGCATAGCCGCCAGAATTAAAGTGACAACTTTTATTTAAATTTGATGCAAATTTGAAAGGGTTTTTGAAGAATCCTTTGGTTTAAACTTCATTAACTTCTCATCAGCACCAAAATTCATTTAAAATTTGAATGGATAGATGCATCTCTTGGTGGATTCATTAAATTTGGACATTATATGAAGAGACACCAAAGCATCTTTTGGAAAATTATTAAAAATGAAGACTTGAAGATCAAAAAGAGGTGCCACACCCAATAGAAGAGTTTGAAAGAAAAAATTTTGGTAGGAGAGGTTGGAGAAAAGCTTAGATTTGTTTCCAGGGAAAGAGATAGAAAGAGAGTCTTCTTCTCGCCAAATTTTCTTTACTCTTCTACTTTACTTTATCATAGTTTGTATTAGAATTTAGGATAGTCAATCCTCAGAGTTGGGTGCCAACCTCTGTTGAGTATTTTAGTGGAAAACAAAATTTCAGAGGAACTTCTAGAGTCTTGTGAAGAGGATTTTCAAATAAGTGTTTATCTTTGTTTTTACATTTGATTTAATTAATACTTGTTGTGCTTTCACTATGATTTGTACTTTCAAATTAAGTTGTGTTTGTGTTTTCTCAATGAGTTCTGAATAGTTTTCTTTATCTTTTTCCTTTTAAAAATGATGAAGTAATTAAATTATGGATGAAAGTTGCGTGAAATATGTAAGTTTAATGTTGGAAGAAGTTGTGATGATTTATTCCCTTGCACTTAATTTACTTCTTGATTTGGCCAATTAAGATGTTAAAATTTGTTGTGAAATTATGTAAAATCCAATGTGGAATTGACTCTATCAACAATTGGAAAGAATCATATGTAATTGTATGAATGAGATTATAGTCCATATAATTGAATGCAAATAAATAGGGAGATATGTTTTAATGGGGAGTAAAATTAGAAGACTTTAGAGTGACAGGCTAAAGCCCCCTAATTTCGTTTGTGGTGAAAATTTTTGTTATGAGATGTTAGACACCAGGTGGAGGGAATAGAGGGAACTCTAGAGTGAGAGCTAGTATCTTCCTTATTTATCCCATCTACAAAATTTCAAAGCTTTAAATTAACTAATTTTTTATAGAACCAAGTAAGGGTAAAGAAAATAATTTCTCTTATTTGGCAAAAAATATTTAGATATTTCCACAATGAAATTCCATAATTATTACCGACTCATTAAAAGAGGAAAATATATTTTATTCTCATTGCTTTCATATCATTTTTAGAGTCTTGTTAATTTTAATTGCTTGCTTTACAAAATTATCAAAAATAATTTTCAAATTATCTATTTTAAAACATACTTTACAAAATCACTTTTAAAAGTAAATTTTTTTATTTCTTTATATTTTTCGACATTTACCTATGGGTTCGTTATCTCGGGGCTTAATCAGAAAGTTCTATATTTCTTGATAAACGATACGTATACTTGCGTGGAATCCCATATTATAAATAATTAAAGTTGGCATCCGTTGCAAAGAAAGAGATAATATCATTGAAAAGAAATCTTAAGTGAAAAACATAAGAATAAATATTTGGCGGGATTAGAGGTCCAACTAATCCATTACAAAATGTTTGAATTATTAACCAATCTGGTATCAAATGATGTAGATACTTTCTTAGGAGATCTTTAAAATGTTCTCATACTTCATAAATAGATTCCCCTTCAAACTGGCAAAAAGATGTAATGTCATTTCTAAGCTTAGCAGTCTTTAATGGTGGAAAATACTTAGCAAGAAATTTTTTCGCTAATTCACCCCAAGTTCTGATAGATTCAGGTGCTAAGGAATTTAACCACATCTTAGCTTTATCCCTTAATGAAAAATATAAAAGTCTAAGTCTAATAGCATCATCTAAAACACCATCATATTTAAATGTAGCACAATATTCTAGAAAATTAGCAAGATGTAAATTTGGATGTTCAGTTGGTGCTCCCCCAAACTGATTATTAGATACAATTTGGATAATAACATGTTTACTTTCAAATGAATTAGCAACTATAACAAGATTTTGAATACTTCTATGAAATTCATCTACTGTAGGGTTACTATAATCTCTTAAAGGTCTAAATTCTTGATGGATTTCATCATTTTGATTATCTTGATTTGTCATTTCTTGAATATTTTTATCATTTTATGTATTTTTAATTTTTTTGATTTTTCCTACAGTTATTTCTAATTCATAATCGTAAGGCACAAGTCCTTCAAAACTTGGACTACACATACACAATAATAAAACACAATTAAATAAAAATAACTTCCTAAAATAAATCTAACAAGTTTAATAAGACTTTAAAAAGTAAAAAGCAAATTTTTTTTAAATTATTTTGTTTATTAAATTTCTCTCCCCGGCAACGACGCCAGAAACTTGATCCACCGATATTTATGCTTATGATATATATATATATATATATATATATATATATATATATATATATATAATGATTTAATAATGTGGATACTACGCAAGTATATGTATAATTTATCACGTAATATATGACTTTCCGATTAAGCCCGAGTATCGAACCCACAGGGAAAGCGATAAACAAATGAAAATAAGAAAATTTACTTTTTACTATTTTTAAGAAAGATCTTTCTCAAACTAAAGATAATATTTTAGGAAATGAAATTTGATTCTTTTTATTAATTTTTATAATTTGAAATAAAAGTAAATAATAGCTTCAACTAAACTTTAAAAATGTAAGAAAATGCAAATAAAATATCTTTTTTCCTTTTTATGATTCAGTAAGAAGTTATGAAATTTTGTTGTGGAAGTATACTAAATGTGTCGTTCCAAATAGAAGCAATTATATTTTGTACCCTTATTAGAGATGCTATAAAGAACATATGTTAATTTACTGTTCTAAAAATTTTGAAAATGGGTTAGGATGGAAAGATACTAGCTCTCACTCTAGAGTTTCCTCGATTCTCTCCAACTAGGGGCTAACATCTTGTATCAAAACATAAAATAATTAACCGGATTGGTGGCTTTAGCCTGTCACTCTAAAGTCCTCTAATTCTACACCCATCAGAGTATATCTTTCTTTTTATTTGGACTCAACCATAGGATTACATTCTCACCCATACAATCTCATGTGTTTCTTTCCAATTGTTGACTGAGACAATACCACACTGGATCTTACATGTTCTCACAACATATTTTAACATCTTAATTGGCCAAATCAAGAAGTAAATAAATTGTAATGTTTTAAATCATCACAACTTCTTCCAACATTGAAATCCGATACTTCACACAACATACTTCAATAATTTAATTACTTCATCACTTTAAGGAAAAAGATAAAGAAAACTACTCAAAATTTATGGAGAAAATGCAATCACAACTTAGTTTAAAAGTAGAACTCACAATGAAAGCACAAGAAGTCTTAATACAAAACTAAATGTAATACAAAGATAAAGACTTATATGTAAATTCTCTCCACAAAATTCTTGAAGTTCCTTTGGAAATTTTGTTTTCCCTTACAATACTCTTTAGAGGTTAGCGCCCAACTTAGTAGACTCCAAATCTTAATTCTACTCCTAATACAAACTATATAAAATGAAGTAAAGATGGTGAAGTGGAGAGGTGTGTTCTACAATACTCTATAACATAAACCTCTCTCTTAAACACTAACCACATCCTCCCACAACAACTCTTTTTCTGATCTTCAAGTCCTATTTTTATACTTTTTCAAAAGGTGTCTTCATATCTCTTTAAATTGTGTTCTGATTCAACATATCTTCCAAGAGATGCTTCCATTCAAGAGTAATCTGAATTGAATTTGGCGCTAATAGGTAGTTACCCACATTCTCACCAAGAGCGCTTCCAAAACCTCTTTAAAGTGACGCTTAAATTAAAATAACTCCTCTTTTTTTAACTGTCGCGCGTAAGTGCAGGGTACTGGCGCTTAGCCGCGAGCCTGCTGGCGCTTAAGCTTCAGATCCGGGTGCATAGCAGCGGGGCCTTTCCGTGTAAGCACGAGTTTTGGCGCTTAGTCGCCACACATCACTTTTTCGATTTTCTTCATTATACTTCAAAATTGATCCTTTTTCCTTCTTCTCATCACAAAAATTCATTTAATCATACCTGTAAGAAAAACACATAAAATACCTTCTATTAAAGTGCAATATCATCAAAAATAGGCATAAAAATGTGCATAAAATATTATATATTTTAGGTGTATCAGTTCCAACCCCATCAATCATTTTGAAATGCAGAGTGACAAACCTCGGAGGATATGGTATATATTCATATGCCATGAAGCGGGGTCAATTTCTATGCACTATGGACTCCCCTTGCTGATCTGCTAAGGCAACCTTAACTTTCACATCTGCTTGAAATTGTAAATGCAAGTTGGAAGGTGTCTGCTCATGCTGGGAAGAATCAGAAGAACTGGCATGTACATTCCTTGAAGGTTTAAGTAGCACAATGGGTACCACCAAACGTGTCTCTACCTATGTCGAAGGAGAGACTACCTCAGTCCCAGCTTGGTCAATATGTAAAATAGCGATATAAGTAGTGAGGATTGCTATTTGACCTTGTAGAAGTGCAAATTTTCCTTAAGAGTAGGACCCCCTTGATCAATCGCGGAGTCATCTTGAGCCTCCATGAGCTCATGATGGTCAAGTACATCGAGATAAAGTGGTGGATTATTAAAAGAGGAACTTAGAACACGAGTGGTCACTACCATGACATGGCATGTTTCCATCTCATGCTCATGCAAATATTCATTGAGGATGTCATCCACTTTGAGGAGTTCGTTGGGAACATCAGGAAGCTCACCGGACAGGTCCTCCTTGGGATCAAACTCAGGCTCACTCTCAGGGTTAACCTAAGGTAGCTCCAAGCTACGATCAATTAAAGGGAAAACTTGTCCTAGAATTAGAATAATAGCCTCGAAAACTGGAGGTAAAATCATAAGAGATCCAATAGTGGTATCCTTTCGGACCTACTTCCTCTTGGGTAAGAGATAAACCTCTCTCAGTTACAAATGAGGGGAGTATCGGTAGGGATGCACCCGGGATCTTACCTCACAACCAAAATAATATGAGTAGAAACTTACTCTCAAAATAGAAGAACAATAAGCAAAGATATTCTTCTTTTTATTACTATCAATAAAAGGGTAAAGTAACATCTGTGGTCAGTTCCGCTATAGAAGTATTAGTGAATGGAATGGTACAAAGTTCCATAACATCCCCATCAAGCTCCAGATTCAGAGCCTCTAATACAGGCTCGACGGTTTGCACAACAAAGCATAAGTACCCCCGTCTTGTAGTGGAACGATGGGAGGACCCTGGTCTCATACTGCAAGGACATCGTGAGTGAAGAATGTAGAGGAGCTACATGACCTGCTTGGATATTTTTGAGATCTAAGCTAGGAGCTTCTCCCAAGAAACTGGACCCTTTCCCTGTAGGGAGGAAACTGTCATCGTAATCTTCTTCATTAGAAGGCTCATGGCAGAATGTCAATCTGAATAGTAGATCTAAGAGAGCTCGAGTCGAGAGGCAGTGTGCGTCTGCTAGTAATTATGGTGAATTCGTAGTCCTTACAACCGGAAAGAACTATAAACTTTTTCTCAGCCAGGTGGAGTATAAAAGTCCACCCTAGCTAGAACTAGAAAATTAGATGGAAACTGCTACTAGGTTTGCAACAACTTATTCCTAGTTCTCCGAGCCCTCCTACCCATTCTTAAAGTAGGATTAGACCTAGGAGGACAGGTAGGAACCATAAAAGGGACTGAAGTAACAGCAACAGTGCTGCGAGAATACTGGCCTATCGAAAGCAATGAGAGCCATGAAAAGATGACAAATCATAACCCCACAACTTCAAAAAGACTGAGGAGAACTGAGGCGCATCACTATCGAGAACCAGCCTCTTCTTCATAGATGAGGTGAGCTCGAGCGAGCTACTACAACAGGAACAGCTTAATGTGCTAGACTCCCATTTCAAGGGTGAGGCTAAAGAGCAGACGCCTCAGTGGCGTGGGAATACCAATGATAATCTGTACATGGGGCTTCAAGGAATTGAAGGTTATGAAACCCTCAGGAGTACAAAAAATGCTCAGGGAGGAGGAAACAAAGTTCTCCGCAGTAGTGACGATCATGACCACCTTCTCGCTTGTCATGTTTGCCAAGCGAAAATAAACAATGATCACAAAAGAAAAAAGGTCAAATATAACTAATCAAAGAATAGTACATGACATCGATGCATGTAAAAATGCAGTAACCAAAATATTGAGTGTACGATAAAGGAAAAAAATTTATCAAGATGCTAACCATAGGAATTGATACAAGTATATGATGTCCGAAGTCTAAAAGACATAACGAGTGACACTATTATGGAAAGGAAGTTAGGTCATTGGAAATGAAATAGAACTCCTAGAGGGAGATAACACGCAACTATCAATAGTTCCACATTCTGCAATTTTGTTTGGACTTGCAGAACGGGCAAACACAACTCTATATATAAAAAGAGGGAGAAATTTCTTTTTAAGAGTTGCTAATCTTTTGAATACACTGGAATCCACAGGAAGTGAGCAAAAATTCCATGGTAAAGAGAAAGAATCATCCCTAGCAGAGTCGCCAGTCTAATTTATGCTTCTTCTTTTTTTATTTATAAAGGAGTCACCAGTTTTTCTATCATCAAATACGTCCCTTTTTTAAATAAATCTCTATTCCAGATCATATGAATGACTAAGAGAATAGAGGAACTGAAGAGACAAACATACAACAAATAAGATATATAAGAGAAAGATCATGGAGAGCCTATGTTCAATAAACCTCACAAAAATAGATCAAGTATGTCTAGTGAAACAAGATCGGGTGAAAGCAAATTTGACCTATATTTGTGAATGAATACCAATGTATACAACCCAAAAAAAGAGATTCAAGTGTGTTTGCTTATTCTTGTGTTATGAATACAAATGTATCCCACCTATTTAACTACATCTTGCAGTTGGCCATAAATACTCTTGATCTAAAGAAGTTTTGCTTAAACTAGTAGTGATGACTAGCACAGGGCTATCAACAGATGGTTATCTAGCAAAATGATGCTCTGATGCTTTCAAAGCTTCTTCAAAGCCGTATGGTGGAGAGTGAGTCTCTCATGGTGCCTACATGGGTAAAAAATTCATCTACATATGGAGCTTGTGAAATAACAAAGTCATCCCGATGTGGAATCCCTATTTTTCAAAGCTCATTCGTGCCATAAGGGCAGAGGAAAATCATTATATCCCTAACAGGTGCCAGATCATCAGTGAAAAAGCCATTAAGATGATACCAAAGATGGAAAAAGGAGTGATAGAGCTCAAAAGGAGTAGTCAAAGGAAGGGAGGAGTAGTTTCTAGAAGGTAGAGGTAGCCGTATCAGAGTACCACAGACTGATTCATTCCAAGCTTCTAAAACCCTAAGTTAACTAGTCACGAAGCTAGTTAACCCAACATTTCCAGAGATCCTCGATCAGCAGTCCATGAATTGAGTTGTCCAGGGGAGACCTCAGTAGCCCTAAGGTTAGGGTAATGAAACTCTATCCTATGACAATCTGGTGGAGCTACAAGAGGTGGGACTTATAACCATAAAAATGGCAAGAATGCCACCGAAAAAGAAGAGAAAAGGAGGTTCAACTACAAAGCTGGAATACTCCCGACAAAGGGAATTATACCCCTTCTGGGTCGGGGAGCTTTCTAATGACCTAGGCGCACTAGAAAACCTCCTATATTGAAGGATATGGTTGGCCAGTCGGGTTGGAGAAGCACGGGATCTTCTCCTCAGGACATACATATTCTGCAATATCTAGAGCAGTCCCTAGATATTATGAAGGCCCTATCATATGACTTGGGTTAGCCCATGCAAAGCAGCCCATTTTAAAACTTGTCCGAAGGCCACTGAGGAAAATAAAAGATTGATTTTAAAAATCCAAAATCTTTTAAACCTAAATTTAAATTTATCTTGAATCTTTTATTAGGATTTTTATATAGGAAAATTTACAATTTTAAGGTCATTAAGAGCCTAAAATGTAATTTTTGTGACATCCTAGATAACCCAAAAAAACAAAAAATGAAATTCATTTTAAGCATTCAAAGATGTAATAAGGCTGGAATACAAGGAACATTTAAATAAAAAAAATGTCGGTGTTGCTGGGTTGGCAACATATCCCAAAGAAGAAAAAGAGCTGTTAGACACCTCATATACATGCTTGGTCCTAAATCTATACAAAAATATAAAATTCAGATTTAAGGTACGAGACACAAACTACCGCTCCTAGTCCTCATCACATGGTTAGATGTGTCATTCACCTTAAAAACCATGCCCTTCCTTATTTTTTATACAGACTAAGCTTAGGGACTCTATCAAAAGCATTAGTAAGAAAAAATAAAAACTCAACCTTCATGAAAACATTGTTAGGAGGAAAGCCAATAAACATACAATGTATAACGAGCCTTACCTTTTAATTAGAAGAGATAAATTGCACTTGCAAGCAAAGGCTAGAGATCATTACGTGCTCCACCTTCATGGTACATGTCTGTATGCATATATAGGCACAACGCCCTACAAAAGAACACTCTAAAATACTACCAAGTATATCAAACACATGAGCATACCTAACAACACAAAAAAGATGCATGGCTAACACATGAAAACAAGCAAAGAACAATAGCTAGAGGTGTAAAAAAAACTACCTAGCATCCTAAATCCTAGCCTATCACACCATCTAATGAGAAGTGTCCTAACCTACGTATATGTGTAGGGAAAGTCTCTAAGTGCATATGACTTTGACGCGGTCACCACACCTACCCCTCCTAAAGATTTAAGGGATCTAAAGGGTGTCACCCAATATGGATTTTGAAAAGATCTAGCCTTACATACGATATAATTTGCTAGATGAATAATTTTAAAATTATAGCAAATGTAATATATAGAATAATATATATATATATATATATATATATAGTTTAAAAAAAAAAGGTCTTTAAATACGAGCCATGGAGGTAGTGACCTGAAAGGTGGGCTTGTCATGAAGGCACAGGTTTGAATAATGGGTATGTCATGGAGGCAATGACCTGAAAGGGTGGGCACGTTGAGGAAGCAGAGGATTAAAAGATCGGTGTGCCACAGAGGTAATAACCCAAAAGGGTGGGCGTGCCATGTAGGCAGTGATCCAAAAGATGGGTGTGATGTGGAGGCAGCGACCCAAAAAAATGGGCGTGGTTTGAATCCAATAACATGAAGGATTGGTGTACCATGGAGGCAGTGACCCAAAAGGGTGGGCATGCCGTGTAGACAGAGGCACGAAATATGGTTGTTGACCTGACTTTTGTGAGGATCATTTGTGAAGCACCTTAAGAAAAGAAGCCTACCAACATTGACCTCTTAAATTTATCCGAGGGTAACTAAACCCTAAAACCTAAGGTAAAACCCTGACAAAATCCTTTTTAGTCTAAATCCTAATGACATTTTGGAATGATCAAATCAGCAAAGACAAACCCTGATATGGTCGACATTTGAATTAAATAGGAAAAATTTGGTCAAAATGGTCAACACATGAGATAAAGACCATCACATTGATATAATTGGTCAAACCCTGACCTAAAAAGACAAAAATTGGTCAAACTGGCCAACCCAAGACCTAAAAGACTACCACATTGACATCATATGTTAGGTGTTGACCTAATTAACTTGACACTGGTCAGGGAGACCAAGGCAAAACTCAAAAGTCAACACATTGAGGTTTGGTTTAACATAAACCCTAAAAATGGTCATCATGACCAAACTTGCCCAAAAATTCAAAACCCTTAGACTTTACGACTAAACTAAACCATGACAAGGTTTAAAAAGTCACATTGGTCATCTTTACACTAGAATGGGTCAATCTAGGTCAACCTAGGTCAACCACGGTCAACCCTAGTCAAAATTTATAAAATTTAGTCAAAATACCCAATTTTGAACAAAAAATGATGAAATTAATCAAATAATTAATTTTAAAGTTATTTTGATTAATTTAATGGATAAAAATATAATTTCCAATATTTTTGATTAATTACATAATTATTTAAAATGGAAATATAATTAAAAAGCCATGAAAAGAAAATTTGGACATGTGACACCATTTATGACATAATGAATGGTTTTCAAATTTTCAAACCCATTAATGACATTATGGGCGACCTCTCATGGGTTACACACAACCCATTAGATCCATTAAAAATAAATCAAACCATTGGGTGACTCATGACATGTCACCTTAACCATGTTTAGAAGATAGGATGACACTTTAATCATGAACGGAAATGAGGTGCCATTCCCTCATATATTCTTGGAAGAATATTTGTATCACCAAGCACCATAAGCTCTATCCAATGAAGAAAAACCAGGACTTAAGTCATCCTTTACATAATGACTGACCTCACCATGACCAAATTCATGATGATAATGTGGGGGGGGGGGGAGGAGGATTATGTGTCACCTTCTTCTACATATGAAGTGTGACTCATTTACTTGGATAAGAAGGTTTGTCTGGCCAACATGAAATTCATCTCATACAACTCATGAGCCATCCAATGAGGAGTAAAAATCACTTAAACTCCTTCTCATACCATGGTTAACTAATATGAAGACTCATCATGAGGCCATGATAAGTGAGCTTCAAAGGTGGCAACCAAACATATTATCCATGGGAGAAGATTTACATGAGTCATTACTCTCCTCTACCTTCAACCAATCAAAGAAAAACTTGCCTTAGTCATGCCCTCCGCCATGATAAAAAGCTATCATTGCCAAACTATGACAAGGATAAGAAATGAAGCTTAAGTGTCATCCTCTCCTCAAGGCAATGAATGACTAATGAAGATTCATGTGGAGAAGGTTGATCTACAGGATTTGGACCAATCCATGCACCTTCCAACTCACCCAATGAAAGAAAACCAAAGCTTGGATTCAATCTCCACCATGGTTGATTCCAATGATGGCTAAGCATGGAAAATGCAACATCAAGCCCTCAGCCAAAATTTATCCTCAAGACATTAAATGAGGAAGTTAACAACTTCTTCAAATGGATGCTAGCCAAGCCAAGCTCAACCATGGCAATTTCCATGGCTATAAATAGGGCACACCCGAGAAGGCTAAGGAGAGGAGAGGAAATTCATAGACAACTAACGTCTATCCAATTCCCAAAACACCCAACACAAAAAATCTTCCCTAGGTCCTAAGCAGTTGATCTCACATGGAATCAAGTCACAAAGCCTAGTAAATTCCTTCAATTTGACAAAACCTAAGAGACCCGAAAAAGGACACTTTTGAAATGTAAAACCAAACCACTCAAAACCTTAAATTGACTGACCTAAAACCATCTAGGGACTGAATGAGGAATAGCACAATGGAAATTGGCCTTCCCTATAGCTTTTAACCCACTGTTTGATCTTCTTCTCCCAAACCACGCCACTCCAAACTTGAACTCCTACATAGCCTTGATTTCAACTCAAATTTGCTTGAGGGGAAGCTTCCTGTGGTCAATGTGAAGCTACAAAACCATTCAAATTGAGCTCACATCAACCTAGGCCAAGTTATGGTGCTTAACCCTAATTTTGGTTTGGTTTCCACACATTGTAAAGAAGACCATCTCCCCATGGCCAAAAATCCTTATGGATGTGTTCACCTTGATGAGACGATGCTTTAGAAATAAAACTCTTCGAATTTCATTGAAGATCCAGGGAGATTTTGATCCATAAATCCATGAACGGTTCTCGGTTCATCTCCTTTGAGGTGGATGAACCGATGTCGTCCATTCTCGTGTTTTGGGAATGGACGGATGAGATTATAACCACCCTTCAGATCTGCTGTTCAGATTCCCGTAGAGGATTAAATGCTTATTCACGCGTATAAGGACACGCGTCCTCCTCAGGTCTTTTAGGGCTTAGTTGGATTTAAATAAATCCAGATTAACCTTAATTCAATCAAAATTCCATAACTTGACAAAGAAAAATCATAAAACTATAACAAAAATATCCTCAAGCTCAGCATGAAAAGGAGAAAGTTATGAGATCAAAATCGTAATCCTAATAATTATATTTAATTTTTAAATAATTAAATACTCTTTGGAGTATTTTAATTATTGAATTTTTTTTTATAAAACAGAAAAATAAAAAATCTTTTAGGATTTATCTCTAGGTCTTTAGGAACCTTCCCTGATTTTTCCTAGGCTAGGAAAATCCTCTAAGACATGGTTTCCTAATTTTGAAGACACTTTATAATTATTTTTAACAATAAGTATGAAAAGTGAAAATATGGAAAATTAAATTTAAGAATGGTTAGGATTTTTAAGGTGACAGACAATAACCTTAAAATGATAAATCTTAAACCATTAAGATATTTTAAAGTTAGGGTTAAAATTTATCAATTATAAATTAATATTTTAAAACCCTAAATCCTTCCTCTCATCCTACTTAGCCTATTATACAATTGACGAAGTCAATATTGATTCTAAACCCAAATATACTCAAGACAAACCATAATTAGGTCTAAAGACATTATTAGACTTAATTAAACATATTAAACCTTAACTAAATTAGGTTTAATACAAAATCAAACCTTAAGAAAGCTTAAGACATTATTAGGCTTAATTAAACCCATTAAACCTTACCTAAATTAGGTTTAATACAAAATAAAACCTTAACTAAACTTAAGACAGCACTAGGCTTAATTAAACTCATTAAACCTTAACTAGATTAGGTTTAATGCAAAATCAAACCTTAATTAATCTTAAGATATCACTAGGCTTAATTAAACCAATTAAACCAATTAAACCTTAACTAAATTAGGTTTAATACAAAATCAAACCCTAATTAGGTCTAACCCTTAATTAGACCTAATGAAACACCTTAAACCTTAATTACATTAGGTTTAAGACAAATCAAATCTTAATTTGGTCTAACCCCAAATTAGGCCTAATTAAACACCTTAAACCTTAACGACATTAGGTTTAAGACAAATTAAACCCTAATTGGGTCTAACCCATTAGACCTAATAAAATAATTAAGCCTTAACTAACCAAGGTTTAATTATACCTGAACCCTAATTAGGTCTAACTCATTAGACCTAATTAAATCATTAAACCATAACTAACTAAGGTTTAATCAAACTAAACCCTAATTATGTCTAACCCATTAGAACAAATTAAATCATCAAACCTTAATTAACTAAGGTTTAATCAAAATTAACCCTAATTAGGTCTAACCCATTAGACCTAATTAAATCATTAAACCTTAACTAACTAAGGTTTAATTATACATAAATCCTAATTAAGTCTAACCCATTAGACCTAATTAAATCATTAAACCTTAACTAACAAAGTTTTAATCAAACTAAACCGTAATTAGGTCTAACCCATTAGAACAAATTAAATCATTAAACCTTAATTAACTAAGGTTTAATCGAACTAAACCTTAATTGGGTCTAACCCATTAGACCTTATTAAATCATTAAACCATATCTAACTAAGGTTTAATTATGCTTAAACCCTAATTAGGTCTAACCCATTAGACATCATTATACCTTAACTAACTAATGTTTAATCAAGCTAAACCTTAATTAGGTCTAACCCATTAAACCTAATTAAATCATTTGAGCTTAACTAACTAAGGTTTAATTATATCTAAACCTTAATTAGGTTTAACCCATTATGCCTAATTAAATCATTAAACCTTAACTAACCAAGGTTTTATCAAACTAAAACCTAATTAGGTCTAACCCATTAGACCTAATTAAATCTTTAAACCATAACTAACTAAGGTTTAAGCACACCTAAACCCTAATTAGGTCTAACCCCTAATTAGACCTAATTAAACACCTTAAACATTAATTACATTAGGTTTAAGGCAAATTAAATCCTAATTTGGTCTAACCCATTAGACCTAATTAAATGATTAAACCTTAACTAACTAAGGTTTAATCAAAACAAAACTCTAATTAGTTCAAACACATTAGACTTAATTAAACTATTAAACCTTAACCAACTAAGGTTATATCAAACCTAAAACTCAATTAGGTCTAACACATTAGACTTAATTAAACTATTAAACCTAACCAACTAAGGTGTAATCAAACCTAAAACTCAACTAGGTCTAACACATTACACATAATTCAACTATTAAACATGAAATAATTAAGGTTTAATCAAACCTAAACCCCAATTTGGTCTAACACATTCGACTTAATTAAACTATTAAAGCTCAACCAACTAAGGTTTAATCAAACCTAAACCCCAATTAGGTCAAACACATTAGACTTAATTAAACTTTAAACCTTAACCAACTAAGGTTTAATCAAACCTAAACCCCAATTAGGTCTAACACATTAGACTTAATTAAACTATTAAACCCTAGCCAACTAAGGTTTAATTAAACCTAAACCCAATTAGGTCTAACAAATTACACTTAAATAAATTATTAAGCATAAACCAACTAAGGTTTAATCAAACCTAAACCTCAATTAGGTCTAATGCATTAGACTTAATTAAACTATTAAACCTTAACCAACTTAGATTTAATCAAACCTAAAATCTAATTAGGTCTAACGCCTTAGACTTAATTTAACTATTAAGCCTTAACCAACTAAGGTTTAATCAAACCTAAATCTCAATTACGTCTAACACATTAGACCTAATTAAAATATTAAACTTTAACCAACTAAGGTTTAATCAAACATAAACTCTAGTTAAGTCTAATAAATTATACTTAATTACTATTAAACCTTAACCAACTAAGGCTTAATCATAGTTAAACCTAGACCTAACTTAAGTTCAATCCACATTGGGCATAAGTCAAATCTAAACTTAGGTTCAATTTGACATGAACCCAAGTTAACCAAAAGCTAACTTAAGTTCAATCCATATTGAACTTTCGTCAAACTTAAACCTTAGGTTTAACCTAACTTAAACCTAAGTCAAACTCAACATAATCCATAGGTTTAACCCAAATTGAACCTAACTTAAACCTAACTTAAACCAAATTTAAATTTAGCTTCAACCTAACTTGAACCCAAGTTAATCCTAACTTAAGTTCAACCCATGTTGAACTTAAGTCGGATCAAATCTTAAGTTCAACCTAACTTAAACCTAACTCAAACCTAAACTTGAGACTAAGTTAAAAGCATCTCATATCCGACCTAAATCAAAATTGAACCTAAACCAGCATAATTCTTAAAATTTGGCCTAAATTGAACTTAATATGACATAAACCGACATAAAGTTCGACCTAAATTGAACTTAACTCAACATAACTCAACATAAACCGACATAATTCTTAAAGTTTGACTTAATTTGATCTTAACACAACATAAACCAACATAAATTTTAGGTTCAACCAAAATTGAACCTCAGTCGACTTAAAAGTTAAAGCTCAACATAAAACGAATTTAACTCAACACAAATCAACATAAATATTAAGTTTGACCTAAATCAGAATTAATTCAACATAGCTCAACCTAAATCTTAAGTTCAACCTAAAATGAACTTAACTTGACATAGACCTTAAGTTAAACCTAAATTGAACTTAACTCGACATAAGTCTCAGGTTTAAATTGAATTTAAACCAACACGAATTTTAGTTCGACCCAAATTGAATCTACAAAATCAACAAAAATCCCAATTGAATCTAAATCAATATAAAATGACAAAAACAATCCTAAAATGACTAACCTAAACCAACAAATGACAAAAAAAAACCTCAATCGACACAAAAATTAAAATCAAAACTCAAATCGACATAAATCTTAAAAATCAAAACCAAATTGACATAAATATTAAAACAAAAATAAATTCCTTAAATCTAAAAATAACATAAATCTTCAAATAGACACTAAAAATCTTCAACCAAATTTGAACATTCGACAACCCTGAGACAACTGTCACCTCAAACAGGTAATCTGAAAATTTTAAATATAACATTGTTCCTGACATTGTTTCCTTTGTTGGATGAAGACAAGTTTCTTTTAGATTTTCTTTGCATGTTATAGGGTGTGCTAACTTTGTTTTGCATGCTGATGAAGATGGAACAACAACATTAAACACAAATAAAATGATCAAAAGAAAACCAATTCCGACATGATACAAGGCTGATATTGCTATGATAAAGACAAAATAAAATTAAATAACGACATAACATAAAATAAAAATTCAACCCAAAAAATGACAACCAAACAAAATAACGATGACCAAATGACAAATCAAATAGAATGACAATAAAATAAAAGAGCAAAAAAATGATATTAACAAACATAAAACAATATCAAAATAATGATATAATCAAAACAAAATAAAATAGCATGGTACAAAACAAAGTGGCATGAAAAGACAACATCATCATGATAAAAGTAAAATGACATCATAACAATATGACAAAACGACTATATGACTACATGAGAATAAACGATAAAAACAACAACGCCACGACATCATCATTACATGACAAAACAATAACACGACATTATGACATGACAATATGACAATATGACAAAACAACACGATAACATAATTATGGCACAACATCATAAAAAGACATCACGACATGACAAAATGACATAACAACATAACAACACAACATCATGACATGAAATGACATTATGACATAACATACAACGACATTAAAGATGACATTATGACCTGACATGACATGACATGACGTAAAACAATCTGGCATCTAAACTACAACATTATGACATGACATACAAAACTATATTCAGACATGATATACAAAATGACAAAATGACATTACCACATAACATAAAACCAAAAAAAAACACAAAACAACAAAGCAAAGACATACACCCAATAAAAACAAAATTTTCTGGTTGTATTGAATCTTTTGAAACATGCTACCCTTAGTGATGAACCTTGATATTTCTTCCCTTGATACTTTTTCGAGGACAAATGTTAACTCTAATCGGGAGTTTTCCGAAGCAGCCTCAACTACTCCGAATATAATTAACTATAAAAGCTTGCTCCTATAGGAGATTAAAGAACTCAGAGTAGGTGTTTTACCTAAAAAAAATCTATGGTTACCTAAAAATCTTGGTTACCTAAAAATCTTCATATGAATTTCTTATATGAAAAACTTCAGTAATTTTGAAGACTTGTTCTATAAGACTCTCATTTGATCTCTTTTTCTCTCAAATATCTATCATGATTAGTCCTCCTTCTTTTAAATTCTCCAAAGACTTTTGACAATAAGTCTAAGTAGGATAAGAATTAAGGCGATAGATAGAGAAAGAGAGTGGAGACTCCTCGACATTTAACATGACACGAGAATTGACTGTGCTAGGACACAACAAGTTCCTCCTCCAGGCCGCCATCAAGGGAGTGGCGACTCCGCTGGGGACTTTCTCTCTCCCCATCTTTAGTTAATTAATTTGTCTTCATAACTATGATGATACAGATTTTTAAAGGCTAAATCATCCTTCTTTTGTTCTATATCTTACTCAATCTTGGGTAAAATAGAACTAACATTTCTTCGACCCAAATATTTGTTCGTAATTAACAACTCTTAGAGTCTTACATTACCATAATGACAAAACCAAAACATAAATGACATAAGCTCCCTCCCTTCCCATAACAAGTCTCAAATGAAAATGACAACATTTTAATTGAAAAATGGATCAACCGTAAGTTAATCATTTCTTGCACTCAAGGTTTTAATTTACCAGTGGACAAGGTAGTTTTCTATATGAAAGTAGACTTCTTAAATAAAGGAAGGCCAAATTAATTTGGCTCTCTGCCATGTTTTGCTCAGGGAAGTCAACAAGCTACAAACAACCCAGGTACCAGCTAAGCTTTGCTTGAAACATAAAATAACAGACACTGCCATTACAAAAAGTAGAAGAAGACACCGTCCAGCGGATGAAACATATGCTCAGATCAAACAATCATTAACAAAAAGATAATCAAGAAAGGATTAATCCAAGACAAAAATTCCAGCATTTTGACAAAAGAACCTATGATTTTTGGAGGAAATGAAATTTATTCCTTAATAAACAGGTCCTTTAACTTAATCTTCGGACTAGGCCTTAAGTAAATTTCAAAATAAAATAGTGTGATCAAAATACGATTAATTGACTCAGAATATCACGAGCTTATTAATCTTCTGGCATGTGATTGGGTCCTAGCCTTTAAATGAGTTAGAATATCCTAGAATTTGTCTTAAGAAATATTTAAGAATTATTAATTAATTGAGTTTGGACTTTCAAAATCCTTAAAATATGATCCACCAGATATAGTAATTCTCTGAGAAGAAGCTTGAGGTAAGCATGAAATCAAAAATTAGTGTTTAAATTATGACATTCAAAATCTTTAAAATAGACGTGCTTGACCAGATATAGTAATTCCTTGAGAAGAAACTTGAGGTGAGCATGAAATCAAAATTGGTGTTTAAATTTAAACATTAAAAATCCTTAAAATATGCTCTACTAGATATAGTAATTCTCTAAGAAGAAGCTTGAGGTGAGCATGAAATCAAAATTGGCGCCAAATTCTCCCTTAATTAATAAAATTTGAAAAACTATCTTAAGAAAATTCTTTTGATATTATACTCAGGAGAAAATTAAGTGATCTTGTCTTTTGGTCGGCTATTATTTGGCTCAGAAATATCATTATAAAATCAAAAATATTTTGATCACATCAAAATTTTGGAATCTGCCTAGACCCAGAAAGAGGAAGCTAAGGTAAAAGAGCTATCTTATTAGCAATTAATGGAAATTCTACCCTGAAGTCATATCTTCCAATGGTTAGAAAATCCAACTCCAATCTCAATTCAAAATGATTTCTCGAAGACAATATAAACAATCTTGGCAAAGCCGATGATAAATAAAATGTCAACTAGAAGTCCAAGACAATGACACAAGCTGTTAACGAAAGCCTTATGGGCCTACCGTACCACATACCGATATAGCCGACACCATCTACTCTGATATACGGGTACGAAGTTGTGCTTCCACTGAAGTACAACGACCTTCACCCTGAATGAAACTAGAAAAAAATAACAGAAAAATAAAATTCAAAATCATAACATGAAGAGCTCGACAGTTTATAAAAAAACATACACTTATAAGCTCAATAATATCTGGGATTTTACTAAAAAAAATGGTGCAGGCCCAGGACAAATTAGTTCTTCCAAGAATGTTTCAAATTGGAAACCTATTCTTGACACTCCGAAGACCTATCATTGCTCATCTAAAAATAAAAGGGAAATTTGAACCAACTTGGGAGGGTCCATATGCTATTAAAAAGACATATTCAGGGGATCTTACCAGCCCGTCGATTTCCAAAGAGAAATAATAATACCGCCAAATCAATGGGCAATATTAAAATAAAAAGCTATGCGACAATAAATAAAAATGAATGACTTATTTTGTAAACTGGGAAACAAATGATTGAAACAAAAATGATATCAAGTCCAACCTCATGAAACGACAAAAAATTAATTCTCAATTCTCTCACAAACAAAAATGACCAATATTGGCAAAAAGTAATTTCCTTCGAGAGACATAAGCCCAACAAACATTAATAATTCAAAACAATTCAGTCAACCTTATAAGTTTATATATTCTCTCTTGTTATTGGATGTAAGACCATCATGACATCGGCTTTCCTTTAGCAATATTTCTTTTGATAAGATATAAGTCTCATATGCATTCCTATTCCAAAATCGACATAACGACATTGAAATTTCTAAAAGATAGTATAAGACCCCCTTAAATGGAAAATGACATTTCTCTCTTTTTAGCTATTGGATATAAGACCATCATGACATCAGCTTTCCTTTAGCAAACTTTCTTTGGATAGGACATAAGCATCATATGCATTCCTATTCCAAAATTGACATAACAACATTGACATCTCTAGGAGATAGTATAAGACCACCTTTAATGGAAAATGACATCTACTCTTTTTCTAGCTATTGGATATAAGACCATCATGACATCGGCTTTCCTTTAGCAATATTTCTTTGGATAAGATATAATTCTCATATGCATTCATATTCAAAAATAGACATAAAGGCATTGACATTTCTAAGAGATAATATAAGACCTCCTTAAATGGAAAATGGCATCTACTTTCCCTCTTGCTATTGGATGTAAGACCATCATGACATCGGATTTCCTTTAGCAATCTTACTTTGGATAGGATATAAGTCTCATATGCATTCCTATTCCAAAATTGACATAATGACATTGACATTTCTAAGAGATAGTATAAGACCATCTTAAATAGAAAATGACATCTACTCTCTTTCTAGCTATTGGATATAAGACCACCATGACATATATTTTCCTTTAGTAATCTTTCTTTGGATAGGATGTAAGTCTCATATGCATTCCTATTCCAAAGTCGACATAACAACATTGACATTTATAAGAGATATTATAAGACCTCCTTAAATGGAAAATGACATCTACTCTCTTTCCAACTATTGAATATAAGACCATTATGACAACAGCTTTCCTTTAGCAATCTTTCTTTATATAGGATATAAGTCTCATATGCATTCCTATTCCAAAATCGACATAAAGAAATTGACATTTCTAAGAGAAAGTATAAGACCTCCTTAAATTTAAAATGACATCTACTCTTTTTCTAGCTATTGGATATAAGACCATCATGACATCGACTTTCTTTTAGCAATCTTTCTTTTGATAGGATATAAGTCTCATATGCATTCCTATTCCAAAATCGACATAACGACGTTGACATTTTACATTTCGAAGAGATATTATAAGACCTCCTTAAATGTAAAATGACATATACTCTCTTTCTAGCTATTGGATATAAGACCATTATGACATCAGCTTTCCTTTAGCAATCTTTCTTTGGATAGGATATAAGTCTCATATGCATTCCTATTCCAAAATTGACATAACGACATTGACATTTCTAAGAGATAGTATAAGACCTCTTTAAATAGAAAATGACATCTACTATCATTCTAGCTATTAGATATAAGACCATCATGACATCGACTTTCCTTTAGCAATCTTTCTTTGGATAGGATATAAGTCTCGTATGGATTCATATTTCAAAATCCACATAACAACAATGACATTTCAAAAAGATAGTATAAGACCTCTTTAAATGGAAAATGGCATCTTGTCTCTTTCTAGCTATTGGATATAAGACCATCATGATATCGACTTTCTTTTACCAATCTTTCTTTGAATAGGTTATAAGTCTCATATGAATTTCTATTCCAAAATCAACATAACGACGTTGAAATTTCTAAAAGATAGTATAAGACCTCCTTAAATGAAAAATGACATCTACTCTCTTTCTAGCTATTGAAAATAAGACCATCATTACATCGGCTTTCCTTTAACAATTTTTCTTTGGATAGGATGTAAGTCTCCTATTCATTCCTATTCCAAAATCAACATAACGACATTGACATTTATAAAAGATAGTATAAGAGCTCCTTAAATGGAAAATGACATCTACTCTCTTTCTAGATATTGGATATAAGACCATCATGACATAGGCTTTCCTTTATCAACCTTTATTTGGATAGCATAAAAGTCTCATATGCATTCCTATTCCAAAATCGACATAACGACATTGACATTTTTAAAAGATAATATAAGACATCCTTAAATGGAAAATGGCATCTACTCTCTTTCTAGCTATTGATATAAGACTATCATGACATCGAAATTCCTTCAGCAATCTTCCTTCGAATAGGATATAAGTCTCATATGCATTCCTAATCTAAAACCGACAAAACCGATATTGATACTTTTGAGAAAATTGAATACGAAATTTGCTCTCTCTCTTTTTCCCCAACTGTTTACAATACATCGGTAGGTCCTAAAATGCCAAAATTAATACTATAAATAAAAATAAAATTAAAATATGAATAACTTGTGATAATTAACATAAGATCTATCTTTCAACCTATAAAGGTCAAATCCCTAGCATATACACCCTTCTTTGCAAGTTTCCCACTCTCTTTCGACATATTGACATTTCTAAGAAAAGGAATATAACATCCATTTTCTCTCTCCAGTTATTTGATATTAGTCCTTTCCTAACACGAAATTATGACATTCCTCTAACTTTTTCTTTAAGAAAGGATATAAGTCGCATAACACTCCTTCTCAAAATCGACATATTGACATTTGACATTTCTGAGAAAGGAATATGACATCCATTTTCTCTCTCCAGTTATTGGATATAAGTCCTTTTCCTGACACAGAATTATGGCATTCCTCTTACTTTTTCTTTAAGAAAGGATATAAATCATATAACATTCCTTCTCCAAATCAACGTATCAACATGATACATTTCGAGAAATGGAATATGACATCAATTTTCTCTTTTTAATTAGTCCTTATCCAGACACAGAATTATATCATTCCTCTAACTTTTTCTTTGAGAAAGGATGTAAGTCATATAACACTCATTATCAAAACTAACATAGCAACATTTGACATTTCTGAGACATGATATGGCATCCTTTCTTTCTCCACTTATTGGAAGTAAGTCCCTTCCTGATACAGAAACATGTCATTCCTAGAACTCTTTCTTTGAGAAATGATATAAGTCATATACCATTCCTTCTCAAAATCAACATATTAAAATTTGACATTTCTGAGAAATGGAATATGACATCCATTTTGTCGCTCCATTTATTATATATAAGTCCTTTTCCTGACTCAGAATTATGACATTCCTCTAACTTTTTCTTTGAGAAAGGATATAAGTAGCATAGCTTTACACCTCAAAATCGACATATCGACATTTGAAATTTCAAGAAATGGAATATGTCATCCATTTTCTCTCTCCAATTATTGGGTACAAGGCCTTTCTTGACACAAAATTATGATATTCCTCTAACTCTTTCTTTGAGAAAGGATATAAGTCGTATAACATTCTTTCTCAAAATCGACATATCGACAAATGACATTTCGAGAAATGGAATATGACATCCATTTTCTCCTTTTGAGTTAGTTCTTTTCCAGACACAAATTATGACATTCTTTTAACTTTTTCTTTGAGAAAAGATATAAGTCACATAACATTCCTTCTGAAAATCAACATACTGACATTTGACATATTCTAGAAATGGTATGACATCCATCCTCTTTCTCAATTATTATAGAACCTTTCCTAACAAACTGACAATGGATATTATGTCATCCGAAATGTTTCGGTTAATGCCAATATGTGCGGCAAACTTAAATAGTAACCCAGACATATTGGGGGCCTATTTGTTGACCTAACTTTTTTATGATCATTTGTAAAACACCTTGAGACAGGAAGCCTACCAACGTTGACCTCTTAAATCTTGCCAAGCGTCACTAAACCCTAATACCTAAGGTAAAATCTTGACAAAATCTTTTTTATTCTATATCCTAATGACATTTTGGAATGATTAAATCAGCAATGACAAACCCTGATTTGGTCGACATTTGACTTAAATTGGATAAATTTGGTCAAAATGGTCAACACCTGAGCTAAAGACCATCACATTGATATAATTTGTCAAACCTTGACCTAAAAAGATAAAAATTGGTCAAACTGGCCAACCCAAGACCTAAAAGACTACCACATTGACATCATATGTCAGATATTGGCCTAATCAACATGACATTGGTTAAGGAGACCAAGGCAAAACTCAAAAGTCAACACATTGACTTTTGGTTTAACATAAACCCTAAAAATGGTCATCGTGACCAAACCAACCAAAAAATTCAAACCCTAAGACTTTATGAGTAAACTAAACCATGATAAGGTTAGAAAAATCACATTTGTCATTTTTAGACTAGAACAGGTCAATCTAGGTCAACCTAGGTGAACCATGGTCAACTCTAGTCAACATTTATCAAATTTGGTCAAAATACTCAATTTTGAACCAAAAATGATGAAATCAAACAAATAATTAATTTTAAAATTATTTTGATTAATTTATTGGTTAATAATATAATTTTTAATATTTTTGATTAATTACATAATTATTTAAAAATGGAAATATAATTAAAAAGCCATGAAAATAAAATTTGGACATGTGACACCATTTATGACATAATAAATGGTTTTTGAATTTTCAAACCCATTAATGACATGATGGGTGACCTCACATAGGTTACACACAACCCATAAGACCCATTAAAAATAAATCAAACCATTGGGTGACTCATGACAGGTCACCTTAACCATGGTCAGAAGACACGATGACACTTTAGTCATAAAGGGAAATAAGGTGTTATTCCCTCATAAATTCTTAGAGGAATACTTGGTGAATCACCAATCACCTTAAGCTCTGTCCAATGAAGAAAACCAGGTCTTAAGTGATTCCTTACATCATGATTGACCTCACCTTGACCATATTCATGATGATAAGGGGGGAGGATTATGTGTCACCTTCTTCTACATATAAAGTGTGACTCATTTACTTGGGTAAGAAGGGTTGGCAGACCAACATGAAAGTCATCTCATACACCTCATGAGCCATCCAATGAGGAGTAAAAATCACTTAAACTCCTCCTCATACCATGGTTAACCAATATGAAGACTCGTCATGAGGCCATGATAAGTGAGCTTCAAAGGTGGCAACCAACCATTCTATCCATGGGAGAAGATTCAGAGAAAAACTTACCTTACTCATGCCCTTGACCATGATGAAAAGCTGTCATTGCCAAACTATGACAAGGATAAGAAATGAAGCTTAAGTGTCATCCTCTCCTCAAGGCAATGAATGATTAATGAATAATCATGTGGGGAAGGTTGATCTACATCATTTGGACCAATCCATGCACCTCCCAACTCACCCAATGAAAGCAAACCAAATCTTGGATTCAATCTCCACCAATGATGGCTAAGCTTGGAAAAAGAAAATACATCATCCCCTCAGCCGAAATTTATCCTCAAGACATTAATGAGGAAGTTAAAAACTCCCCCAAATGGATGCTAGCCAAGCGAAGCTCAGCCATGGCCATTTCCATGGCTATAAATAGGGCAAACCTGAGAAGGCTAAGGAGAGGAGAGGAAAATCATAGACATCTAAAGTCTACCCAATTACCAAAACACCCAACACAAAAAATCTTTCCTATGGCCTAAGCAATTGATCCCATAAGGAATTAAGTCACAAAGCCCAGTGAATTCCTAAAATTTGACCAAACCCAAGAGAACCAAAATAGGACACTTTTGAAATGCAAAACCAAACCACTCAAAACCTCAAATTTTCTGATCTAAAACTATCTAGGGAATGAATGAAGAAGAGCCCAATCCAAATTGACCTTCCCCATAGCTGTTAACCCACTGTTTGATCTTCTTCTCCCAAACCGAGCCACCTTAAAATTGAACTCCTACACAGCCTCGATTTCAACTCAAATTTGCTAGAGGGGAAGCTTCCCGAGGTCAACACAAAGCTACAAAACCATTCTAATTGAGCCCACATCAACCTAGGCCAAGGTATGGTGCTACACCCTAATTTTGGTTCGGTTTTCACACATTGTGAAGAAGATCATTTCCCCATGGCCAAAATCCATATGGATGTGTTCGCCTTGATGAGACGATGCTTTAGAAACAAAAATCTTCAAATTTCATTGAAGATCCAGGGAGATTTTGAGCCCTAAAGCCATGAACGGTTCTCGGTTCATCTCCTTTAAATAGGATGAATGTTGTGCATTCCCGTGTTTTGGGAATGGGCTGCTGAGATTATAACCCCTCGAATCCGTTGTTCGGATCACCGTAGAGGATTAAACGTATTTTCACGTTTACGAGGACACACGTCCTCCTTGGGTCTTTTTGGGCTTAATTTGACTAAAATAAATCCAGATTAACCTTAATGCAATCAAAATTCCATAACATGACAAAGAAAAATCATAAAAATATAATTAAAATACCCTCAAACTCAGCATGAAAAAGAAAAAATTAAGAGATCAAAATCGTAATTTTATGACTTATATTTAATTTTTAAATAATTAAATACTCTCCAGAGTAATTTAATTATTAAAAATTTTTTTAAAACAAAAAAATATGAAATTTTTAAGGATTTATCTCTAGGTCTTTAGGAAACTTCCCTGATTTTTCCTAAGCTAGGAAAATCCTCTAAGACATGGTTTCCTAATTTTCAAGACACTTTATAATTATTTTTAACAATAATTATAAAAAATGAAAATATGGAAAATTAAAATTTGAGAATGATTAAGAATTTTAAGGTGACATGAAATAAACTTAAAATGATAATTCTTAAACCATTAAGATATTTTTAAGTTAGGGTTAAAATTTATTAATTATAAATTAATATTTTAAAACCCTAAATCTTTCCTCTCAAGCCTATTCTATAATGGAATAAGTCAATATTGAGTCTAAACCCAAATAGACTCAAGACAAACCATAATTAGGTCAAATGACATTATTAGACTTAATTAAACCTATTAAACCTTAACTAAATTAGGTTTAACACAAAATCAAACCTTAATTAAGCTTAAGAATTATTAGGCTTAATTAAACCCATTTAACCTTAGCTAAATTAGGTTTAATACAAAATAAAACCTTAATTAAGCTTAAGACATCACTAGGTTAAATTAAACTCATTAAACCTTAACTAAATTAGGTTTAATGCAAACTCAAACCTTAATTAAGCTTAAGACATCGCTAGACTTAATTAAACCATTAAAACTTAACAAAATTAGGTTTAATACAAAATCAAACTATAATTAGGTCTAACCCCTAATTAAACCTAATTAAACACCTTAAACCTTAATTACATTAGGTTTAAAACAAATCAAATCCTAATTAGGTCAAACCCCTAATTTGGCCTAATTAAACACCTTAAACCTTAATTACATTAGGTTTAAGACAAATTAAACCCTAATTAGGTCTAACTCATTAGACCTAATTAAATCATTAAACCTTAACTAACTAAGGTTTAATTATACTTAAACCCTAATTAGGTCTAACTCATTAGACCTAATTAAATCATTAAACCAAAACTAACTAAGGTCTAATCAAACTAAACACTAATTAGGTCTAACCCATTATACATAATTAAATCATTAAACTTTAACTAACTATGGTTTAATCAAACTAAACCCTAATTAGTTCTAACCCATTAGACCTAATTAAATCATTAAAACTTAACTAACTAAGGTTTAAGCATACCTAAACCCTAATTAGGTCTAGCCCCAAATTAGACCTACTTAAAAACCTTAAATCCTAATTACATTTGGTTTAAGACTAATTAAACCCAAATTAGGCCTAACCCATTAGACCTAATTAAATCATTAAACCTTAACTAACTAAGGTTTAATCAAACCTAAACTCTAATTAGGTCTAACACATTAGACTTAATTAAACTATTAAACATTAACCAACTAAGGTTTAATCAAACCTAAACCCCAATTAGGTCTAGCACATTAGACTTAATTAAATTATTAAACCTTAACAATTAAGGTTTAATCAAACCTAAACCTCAATTAGGTCTAACACATTAGACTTAATTAAACTATTAAACCTTAACCAACTAAGGTTTAATCAAACCTAAACCCTAATTATGACTAACACATTAGACTTAGTTAAACTATTAAACCTTAACCTGCTAAGGTTTAATCAAACCTAAACCCTAATTAGGTCTAACACATTAGATTTAACTAATCTAATAAACCTTAACCAACTAAGGTTTAATCAAGCCTAAATGTCAATTAGGTCTAACACATTTGACTTGATTAAACTATTAAACCTTAACCAACTAAGATTTAATCAAGCCTAAACTCTAATTAGGTCTAACATATTAGACTTAATTAAATTAGTATACCTTAACCAACTAAGGTTTAATCAAACCCAAACCTCAATTAGGTCTATCACATTAGACTTCCTTAAACTAATAAACCTTAACCAACCAAGATTTAATCAAACTTAAACCCTAATTAAGTCCAATACATTATACTTAATTAAACTGCTAAACCTTAACCAAATAAGGCTTAATCATTCCTAAACCTAGACCTAACTTAAGTTCAACCCACATTGGACTTAAGTCAAATCTAAACTTAAGTTCAACCTGACATGAACCTAAGTTAACCCAAACCTAACTTAAGTTCAAACCATATTGAACTTAAGTCAAACTTAAACCTTAGGTTTAACTTAACTTAAACCTAAGTCAAACTTAACAGGAACCATAGATTCAACCCAAATTAAACCTAACTCAACAAAAAACTTTAGGTTCAACCTAACTTAAACCTAACTTAAACCAAATTTAAACTTAGGTTCAACCTATATTGAACCCAAATTAATCCTAACTTAAGTTCAACCCATATCGAACTTAAGTCAGATCAAATCTTAGGCTCAACCTAACTTGAACCTAACTCAAACTTAAACTTGAGACTATGTTAAAATCAACTCGTATCGGACCTAAATCAAAATTGAACCTAATCTGACATAATTCTAGAATTCGACCTAACTTGAAGTTAACACGACATAAATCGACATACAGTTCGACCTAAATCAAACTTTACTCAACATAACTCAACATAAACCAACATAATTCTTAAAGTTCGACTTAAATCAAACTTAACACAACATAAACTGACATAAATTTTTGGTTCAACCCAAATTGAACCCAAGTCGACATAAAAACTAATGTTCGACCTAAATCAAATTTAACTCAACACAAATCAACATAAATCTTAAGTTCAACCTAAATTAAACTTAATTCAACATAGCTCAACGTAAATCATAAGTTCAACTTAAAATGAACTTAACTTGACATAAACCTTAAGTTCAACCTAAATTGAACTTAATTCGACATAAATCTCAAGTTCAAATTGAACTTAAACAACATGAATTTTAAGTTCGACCCAAATTGAATCTATAAAATCAACATAAATCCCTATTGAATCTATATCAACATAAACTGACAAAAACTAACCTAAAATGACAAAACTAAAACAACAAATGACAAAAAAAACCTAAATCGACAGAAAACTTAAAATCAAAACTCAAATCGACATAAATTTTAAAAATCAAAATCAAATTGACGTAAATCTTAGAACAAAAATAAATTCCTGAAATCTAAAAATAACATATATCTTCAAATCGACATTAAAAATCAGCAACCAAATTTGGACATCCGATAACCCTAGTACAACAATCACCTCGAACAGGCAATCTAAAAAATTTAAATATAACATTGTTCCTGACATTGTTTCCTTCGCGGGGTGAAGACAAGTTTCGTTTAGATTTTCTTTGCATGTTATAAAGTGTGCTAACTCTGTTTTGCAGGACGATGAAGACCGAACGATAACATTAAAAAAAATAAAATGATTAAAACAAAACCAATAGCGACATGATACAATGCCGACATTTCTATGATAAAGACAAAATAAAAATAAAAAAGGACATAACATAAAAAAAAATTCAACCATTACAACAACAACCAAACAAAATAACGACAACCAAATGAAAAATCAAACAGAATGACAATAAAATAAAAAAAATAATAAAATGATATTAACAAACATAAAATAATATCAAAATAATGATATAATCAAAACAAAATAAAATAGCATGGTACAAAACAAAATGACACGACATGACAACATCATCATGATAAAGTAAAATGACATCATAACAATATGACAAAATGACAACATGACTACCTGACAATAAACGGTAAAAACAACAACACCACAACATCCTCATGACATGAAAAAACAACAACACAACATTATGACATGACGAAATGAGAATATGACAAAACAACATGATAACATAATGATATCACAACATCATAAAAAGACATCATGACATTACAAAATGAATTAACAACATAACAACACAACATTATGACCTAACATGTCATGACATGACATGAACAATCTGACATCAAAACTGCGACATTACGACATGACATACAAAACTATATTATGACATGATATACAAAATGACAACATGACATTATCACATAACATAAAACAAAACAAAACATAAAACAACAAAACAAAATACAACAAAGCAATGACATACACCCGACATAAACAAAACTTTCTGGTAGTATTGAATCTTTAGAAACATGCTACCCTTAGGGATGAACCTTGACATTTCTTCCCTTGATACTTTTTTGAGGACAATTGTTAACTCTAATCGAGAGTTTTCTGAGGTAGTCTTAACTGTTCAGGATATGATTAACTATAGGAGCTTGCTTCTATTGGATATTAAAGAACTCATAATAGGTATTTTCCTAAAATAAATCTCTGGTTACCCAAAATATTCATATGACTTTCTTATATGAAAAACTTCATTCATTCTGAAGACTTGTTCTATAAGACTCTCATTTGATCTCCTTTTCTCTCAAATCTCTGTCATGATTAGTCCTCCTTATTTCAAATTCTCCAAAGAATTCTGACAATAAGTCTAAGTAGGATAAGAATTAGGGCAATAGATATAGAAAGAGAGTGGCGACTCATCGACATTTGACATGACACAGGAATTGACGGTGCTGAGACACAACAAGTGCCTCCTCCAAGCTGCCATCAATGGTCATGTCATGGAGGCACTAACTCCGAGGATGGGCATGTCAAGAAGGCTGGGCCTGAAACATGGGTGTGTTATGTAGTAAATGACCTAAATGGGTAGGCACGCCGTAGAGGCAACAACCCAGAGTTTGGGTGTGTCATGAAGGTAGTGATCTAAAATGAAGGAGGTGTCGTGAAGGCATCATCCTAGATGATGGGTGTGTCATTGAACCAGTGACCCAAAAGGGTGGGCATACCATAAAGAAAGTGGCTTGAAATAAAGGTATGTCATGGAGGTCGTGATCCAAAAGTGTGGGCATTGCATGGAGATAGAAGCCCGAATGATGGGTGTGTCATAGAGGCAGTGATCTGAAAGGGTTTAAGTGTCATGGAGGTGATGACCCAAAAGCGTGGGCGTGTTGTGGAGACAAAGTTATGAAAGATGGATGTGTCGTAGACACGGTGATCTAAAAGGGTGGCATTTGATGAGGTATGAAGTTGCGAGGAATTCAAAAACTTGACGATTTAGACAAATTCTATGGCAAAAAATATCTTAGGAAATTAATCAAGTAAAGATGAAATGGAAATTTGATACTCAAGGAAAATTCTAATGATTGATCTAAACTTAAATCAGGTTGAGGACATTTAAACAAGCGTTGTTGGGGTGAAACTTAAGTGTTCCCTGTTAGTTTTCATTTCTGACAGTAGCAAGTTGTCTTTATAAAACCATAAAAATTTAAAATTTTTATTATTTAAATAATAAAGCACATCATCAAAAGTAGTATATCATCCTGAAAGATATAAATAACACTTTATGATGAGTTTGATTACTTAAATTAAGAAAATTTGGATATTTGGATGGTCTATGATTAACCTGATAAATAGTTCCCCTCTCTAATTTGAAGACTAAATAGGATTTAGATTATAATTGGGTTAAAAACTTTCTATAACGACAAACCTCCATATTTAATTACATGTTAAGTAACAAAAGTTACTTAAGAAAACACTTGATTAATATTGTGGTTTTGTTTTCAATATATTTCTAAGTTTAGATTCACACATGTGATTCTTTGGAATTTTAAATTAGAGAAGCTCAAAAGTGAAATAGTTATTAATGGAACCCAAAGAAAGATGATTAGGAGATGTCAAAGATACTAGGAAACTTAGTGAAAACTCAAATATCCTATTATTTGGCTTTAGTGATTGTGAAAGAGGCTTATTTAATGTTTCATATTGATATTTGATTAGAAAGTTTAAAGCTTATATTGAATGATATATGACCGTGATAAAGCTTAGGAGGCGAGGATTTAGGTTGTAACTAGAAGAGCCACCTTTGAATCTTAAAACTGAGACAAACCTCAGTGAAGGAAGTGAAACTTTGAAACCCTAGTCTAAAGGAAATAAAGATCATGAAAAATAAAATACAATGGACTGAAAACCCTACACATACAGGATTGCCTTTTAAACCATTTAATCACATCTAAAACCATGCATGACCAATCTAAATGATGCAAATATTATATTATTAAGGAATAATAGATCTTACAACTTGATTACTAATCAAGCTGCCCAATTATGACTGGTATACATAATATCCTACGACTAATGTAATTATAGTTTTTATAATTTTAATATTTAAATATTTTAAAGCTTACTGTGATCAAGTATTTATTATTTTTACTTAACTTTACTGTCAATTGAATCATATCAGACTTTGTTATAGGTTTTGCAATTTCTTGATGATGAATATTTAAAAGATCTTTTTATAAGGCTAATTGAAATTCATAGGTAGAATCACTCTATAAGGTGGAAGTTCTCACAGGCCAACCACCTCTTTTTGTATAATGAGTGAGGGCTTGAAAGTTAGGGAGCATAAAATAACATGATTATTAACATGCCTATTGTTATGTTTTCGGCTATTCATAAATCTCAAAGATGTTTCTACTCACTTTTTTTATTGCCAATTTCATTATTCTATATGCATGATGCTTCTAAAGTTGTGAATGCAATGTTTTGTGTACTTTCTATATTGGTTATGGGTTGCATTTAAATTCTTAAAGTAATATGTTATTGTTTTGGTTTGGATAGAAAATTTAGTCTTTAATGAGTCTACCAAAAAAATCTAGGAAAAAGAAACAAACAAAGCATTGATCTAACACGTGGGAGACCTATCGAGCAAAAGCATAGGATGCAGATAAGAAGATAGGTGTCAATCTTAGACCTATGTCAGACTCGCTAATTGAAATCAATTTAAGTTTATCCTTCACTTTATTTTCATCCTCTTACGGTTGGTTTAGACATTGATTGTCAAAAAACCAAAACAAATGCTAAATCTATAAAAAAATAAACATTTGATAGAAAATAAACCCGAGGATACTACACCAACCTAATTATTTTATTTATAACAGCCTTACAAAATAGAGTGAACATATCTTAATTTCTTTATGGTAGCCCGAAACATGCAAAAAGAATTTATGTCAATCTAGTGCAACAAAGAATCATCCAGTCCTCTTAACAAGCGGCTAACAAGCAAATACAACAATAATAACACAAACCTTATCTACTTCTATGACATCTAAATACTTAGTACCTTATGACATCTATTATGTGAGTGGATTATGTAGTGAGAAGGTTGATTAATTTTTATTTTTAGATGACCTCAATCTCATCCTGAGGTTAATGGTTTTGAATCTACTTAGTCAAGTGAGGTGGATAGACATTACGAACAAAAGGTTCTTGTTAGCAACCTTGGTTTGCATCATCCAAGTGATCTTTTTAAACTTGAAAGATTGTTTTTATTGTTATTCAAGTAGCATTTTATATTGTTTGTTCATTAAGGGTTTGCTTTACATTATAGTGTCTTTCAAATTTCTCGAATTGATGATTTTTATCTTGTGTCTTTTATCTGAATTTTAATTAGTTTGATTTTTGTTAAGATTTTTTTTTTTATTTGATTTGATTTTTACCAAAGTTGTCTTTAGATGGCTTGATTTTTACTAAGATTATCTTTAATTGGTTTGATTTTATTTATTGAGATTTCTTTTATCTATATGATGAACCTGTCAAGAACCCATGGTTCAATTATCTTGGGGTCGTTAGGTTGATGCTCTACTTTGTCACAAGTGACCAGATGAATCCTTATTAGCAAGTATGGGTATCCAAGGCTTCCTCACAGACTAGGGTTTGTTTAATTATGTTCTGTTGACCTCACTTTTTATTGAGATCTAGTCTTTCTTTAGAATTGCCTAGGGTCTAGCCATAGGACTTTCTTGGTGACTAATAGAAATTCAAAACAATGTTGACCTCATTTTTGGTGAGCTCTTTTCTTTCCTCTTAGTGCTTAGGATCTAGCCATAAGACTTCTCCTTGACTATCCTAGAGGACTAGAGATAGAATCCACCTTTTAGGAGTTCAAACCAATCTTGATTTTCTTTAGAATCCTACATAGATGGTCATCAACCTCCAAATCACTTGGAAGGTTGGGACCAATGTGCAGGAAGACGAGGATGAATTTCTATAGGATGGTCAAGCCTTAGGACAACCCTTGGTGGCCTGGTCTTGGTGAGGACTGGCTTGTACACACTGCACTCTCACACCCATCCTAAACCCTAAACCATTCCTACCCAATCTTGACTCCTGGTTCATTAGAGCACTCATGTGGCTAAGTCCAAACCCCTAGCCCTTAGCTAAGAGGGTTAGGAGTAACCTATGAGATGTTAAAAAATGAACACTTTCTTGGTCCATTTCTCACTCTAAGCATTTCCACCCTCCCAACCATAATCAAATTCTACTTTTGCCAAAATCCCTGGTTTTGACATTGGGTCCTTAAGCCTACCTAAAATTACCTAAATTGCCCCTACAACCCCAAAACTTTCCAAAATTACCCAAAATTTCTAACAATGCTAAAAAACTATTTTGAAACAGATCCCACCTCTTAAATCCACCAAAATACCCCAATACCCTATAAATAACCTCAAAATACCTTAAAATAACCTTTTGGCCTAAAAATCAAAAAATTCTAAAAATTCCTAGAAAATCCCAAATATTCCCAATTTTATTTTGTCCAACTACACAATAAGCCAATTTTGCCAAAATAACCCAATATTGTCAAAATCCCCAATTTGACCTATTTTTAACCTAAATGGATCCAATGTTAAACCAAACCAACCCATTTGACCCTAATTTTGCTCAATTTCAATTCTAAACTTTACTTCAACATCCTCAATACCAATCTAAACCAAATCCAAGTCCATATTGATTCACATTTGAGTTCAATTCCATTTGAAATCCAAAACCCACAAATTTGCCAATTTAATCAAAAACCCCCAATTAACCTAATATCAACCTTTTCCTACCCAAATTTCAATCCTAAACCTTACATGGCACTCCCATGAAACCAATGCAACTTCAATTCTCCCAATTTGAGCTCAAACCTAACCTAAATCTACTTGAAATCCAAAATATCCCATTTTAGCTTAAATTGAATTCATTACCTAAATCTACCAAATTGATTGGCCTAATCCCAAAATTTCCTCCCAATTGATGTTGGGAACTCTTAAATACATTCCACTAATCCATTTGAAACTTTCAATTGGGTCTAAACCTCACCCTAACCCAACTTAGACCCAAGTTGATCCAACCTTGCCCAAGTTAATCAAAATCCTAAAATCCACCAAATTGACCTATCAATTGAAGTCAAAACCTTTCCTTATCTTCATGAAAGTTCTTTATGACAATCATTTATACAATGTTGCTCAAGACACTTGAACCCAAATCAAACTCAAACTCAAGTTAGCCCAACCTAACCCCAAATGATCCAATTTGAACCCATGACCTAACCTAATCAGTTGAACCAAATGTGGTTGAACCAACTTTTCCACAGCCACCATTTGATCCCTAGGAACCACCCTAAATCCACCTTGCCCAAGCTACGTGAGACATGGACCAAGGGTCCCCCATTTTAAGGGATTTCTTCCTTTAAGTGGTTAAATCTTCTTTTGCCTCACCCCAAAACATCCCCACAACTGTTAATCACCATTAAACCTCTCCCTGACTCACCTGACCTCAGGGGCCAGCTCCCCTGCCCTTGCCGGCCGGCCTAGTCGCTGAAGGGGGTCAAAACCGAGAGCCACCACCAAGTAAAACTCACCCAAACTTACCCAATTGGCCACCTCAGCCAAATTAACTTTGGAGCTACACTGCCCTCCACCTAAGCAGTGGAATCCACCCCTCAATTGAACCCAAGCCCTGCTGTATGGCCCTGGCCATATAAGCACCAACTCTCAGCCATGAGAGGTGTGTTGAAAAATTTTCTCACAAAACCTCCCCAATTCACTCCCAAAGCTTCTCCTAGCCTAGAGAGGAAGAATCCCACTATTTTCCTGCCTTGAACCTCACTGGCTGAGCTTAATTTCTCAGTCCAAAATTAGGCTAGAAATAGCACACTTACCAAATCTCCACAGAAACCAAATTAACTTCTCCCACACCTTCACCAGAGGTAGAGAAGAAGTTCCCAGTGAAAACCCCCTCACCAGGCTAGCCATTTCTTCTATCGGCCAGAGCTCAAAATCAGACTTGGATGAAGTCATACCTAGGAATTTCACCAGCGCTTGAGCTTCAATCCATAGCCTCCTGGGACTCCAACAAACATGTCAAGCATCTCTGATTGAAGCTTCACTACTCAGAGCAAAGGTATTCAACTCTTCTTCTTCCCGAGCTTCCATGGATTCTCCATTTTATTCTGCTTATTTTTAATGCCTATTAGCCGTATGGATAGAATCCCCTAGGCTGGATGAGCGTGTAGGAAGAAACCACACTCGATTTGGTGGCGTATTGAGTGAGATCTTAGGGCTAGAAGGTGGACGGCTCTCTGCTCACACCAGTCGGGATGATGAACGGATACCGTCGGATCGCGCCTGTATCAGATGGATGGCCAAGATCAAGTCGGATGGAGGGATGGAAGGTGAACAGCGGGATGCGTGGCTGCCGAGTCAGAAGGTGGCGCCGAATCAAACCGTGCCGCATGTGCTTTCGACCCGTCGCAGGATCCAGTCAGCGCTGACTGGTTTAAGTAGGAAAATCCCCATTTTTTGAATTATTTAAATACCCTAAACTTCAAAAATGCATACCTTTGTGTAGAAAAATCACAAAATTAAAATAAAAATACCCTCTTGCTCAATAAACAGAGGAGAATAATGTGGAAATGAAATCAAGTCATTTTGTTGAATATTTAATTTTTAATAATTTTTATACTGATTTGAGTATTTTAATTCTCCACTCACACACACAATTTACCATTGCATGAGACTATAGGGCTTTTGTAGCCTCTGATCTTGGGAACATTCGCTGAATTTTCTAAGGCCAGAGGCTATGTCCATGGTAAGTTATCTATTTTCCAAGTTTTTATGCCTGTTTTTGTTTTTTAATTCTAGTAATTAGTATAATGTTTGGAAAATTCCAGGAAATTAAGGATAGGTTCCCTATGACCAGTGGAACTCAAGGAAACTATCACGTGAACCAAAACATTATAAATAACCCTTATGGTTCACTTGACCTAAAACCAACTTTGAATTAATTAGGAAAATTTAAAATTCAAAATGATCTAAAACTAACTCTCCACTGTCATGTAGGATATAAAGAACCCCCATAAAAAGTTTGAAGAAAGTTAAAAAAAAATTTAACCCATTAAATGGATTTTTTTAAATGCCATAGTCAAATTTAAACTTAAAAAATTCATAAAATTTAAAATACATTTCAAAAATTCACCAAATTAATTTTGGATACACTCTGATGCTAGAGGAGTCTAAGAAAATTAAAATTGGATTTTTCTAAAAAACTTCATTTTTAACCAATCTTTTAATATTTTAATAATTTAAAATTATAAAAATCATAAAAATATTAAAATTCATAAAAATGTCATATTTAGTCTCCTAATGATTTAGGAACCAACTAAAATTTTCTCCCAAGTCTCCAAATAAAGATATTGAATTTTAAAGGCTTAGGGTAATTTCTAATATTAAAAATGGATTTTCCAACCCATTCACTAAATTAATTCCAAAAATTTAAAGAAAAATCAAAAAATTATAAAATTTATTTCTTTGAGATCTTTGGGATTAGAGAGATTCAAGAAAAATATAAAACCCATTTTTCCACTCTAATCTTATTTTATAATTAATTAATACTCCAAAACATAAAATAATTATAATAAATAAAATATAATTAAAAAAATCACCAAAATTGGTCCTCACTACACTCATAATCTACACTCTCACACACACAATCCAAATCATAAAACCACACCCATACCCAACTTGACTCCTTGACTCATGTAGGTAATTCATATGGATGGACCTTAACCCCTAAGCCCTGGCTAAGAGGGTTAGGAACAACATAGTGAATGCCTCAAATGAGTCCTCTCATGGCTCATATAGGCTTAACATGGCTTCATGGCTCAATCAAAGTGATTCCATTTCACTCATATTTGATCAATCTTCATTCTTCCAAAATTTCAATTTTCGACCACTGGAACCCTACACCTATCAAACCTACCAAAAGCCCTTAAAATTGCCCAAATCCTCCAAAATTTCCAAATCACCCAAAATTCCCCAAAATTAACCTTGAAAATTTCCTCACCAATCAAATTGATCATCCATAGCCAAAAATACCAAAAATTCCAAAAAATACCCCCCAATACCCTCCAAATACCCAAAATGCCCCTCTTAGCCAAAAAATCCAAAAATTCAGAAAATTCCCATAAAATTCTAGAAAAATCCCAAATATTCCTAATTTCATTTTATCCAACTACACCATGGGCCAATTTTGTCAATTTACCCCACTTTTACCAAAACCCCAATTTAGTCCATTCTTAACCCAAGTGAACTCAATGTCAAACCCAATCTACCCAATTGACCCCAATTTTGGTCCAATTCAATTCTAAACTTCAATTTAATATCCAAAATATCAATCTAGACTAAATCCAAGTCCAATTTAATTGAAATTTGAATCCAATTTCACTTTTGACCTTAAAGCCCAATTTGGACCCATGACCCAAACTTAGCCCAAACCAAACCAATTCAACTCGAATTGACCCTAAACCTCTTCTAAACCTTCCCTAACATCCCCACAAAAAAAACACTAACATTATTTGCCCAAAATTTGGACCTAAACCCCACTCAAATTCAACCCAAAACCAAAAAGCCCAATTTTGACCTAAATCCAAACCTAACCCAAATAAGCCCAAATCCCAAAACCAAAACCCAACCAAAGTTGAAACCTCTTTGAAACACTCCCATAAACATTTCCCAACATTAATTTTACATCAATTTCAACCCTAGCCCAACATTGGCCCAAATTATCCCAATTTGACCTATATTGGCCCCTTTACTAAAGAAGCCCAAATCCAACCCAATTCAAACCCAAACCACCTTAAAGTCATTTCAAATCACTCATTACACATCCCTAAACAAAACCCAACAATTATTTGGCCCAACCTTTTCCATAAACTTATTTTTAAAAAACCTAAGGCCCACTTCCTTAGGCCTTCTTAAAAAGCTCATCCAAAGCAAGTTCAAAAGCCCAAAGTCCATGACAAAGCCCACATTAAATTCCTCTCATCATCCCTTTGATTTAAAACACTTCCTAAGTTCTAAAATCTATCACCAAATAAATACAAATCAAGCCTTATGACAATTCTCCTTAAATTCATAAAAAATTCCAACACCCTTTCTCATGCAAGTGAGACAACTTTTCCCAAGCCATATATGAGCCATGAAGCCATGCATGAGCCACATGGGAGCCATGAGAGCCATGGAATCTACTTTCCACCTCACCAAACCATTAATGGCAAGGGAGGGGATCTCTTTCTTAAACCTTTTTAAACCTTTTTTTACCTTAAACATGATACTCTCTAAACCATACTTTGCCACCTAATCCTTGATGTGGACTTCACTACCTTTGGTAGGTTGACTCACATGATCCTCTCAGCCTAAAACCAGGTCATGGGAAGGTGAACCCAACCCAAACCATGGCTTGGACAAAATCAAGCCAAAATGGCATCTCCCCCATGCCATTTTAATCCAAGCCCTTTACACATGGCAAAGCTCAATTGCCTGCACAAACCTCCAGCCATGACCCACCTGAACCTGAGGGTGACCCATGCTCGCCGGCCAGCCGCTGGATCGCCGGAAAACACCATGGCCGAGACCTCGGGAGGAGCCAAATTTTGGAATTCCACCTTGCTGAGTTGCCTCACTCCAAATGGCCATTGCAGATGTTCTTCTCCTCACCAGAGCAGCTGATCCCAACCCGTAAACCCCCCTGGGAGGCCCTCCATCCTCTCCTATTTAAACACCCCCTCCTCTCGGCCAAGAGAGGTGCTGAACCAAACCTTACTGAAACACTGCAAAAATCATCCTAGACCACTCTCTACACATAGAGAACTTGATCCCCACCGAAATCCCCCTGCCATTTCCTCTCTGTGAGCTCAATTTCAGAGTTGAAATCCAAGTCCAAAACCAGGACACTTCACCACAGTGAGTCAATCCTCAAATTTATTGACTCTACACCTTCACCAGATCAAGAGGAGAAGTTTCCCAGTAAAAGCCCCCTCACCAGGCCAGCCATTGCTTCCAGCTTCCAAGCTTTGTGATCTGCTGTGGTCGAAATCATACCTAGACAATTCACCATGCTAAGGGACTTCATCTGGAGCTTGCTTGGACCCAATCGAACGTGACACAACCCTTAGATTGAAGCTTCACTTCTCTGAGCAAAGGTATGGACTCATTCTTCTTCCCAAGCTTACAGAGATTCTCCATTTAGTTTAAGTTAATTTCAGTGCATGTTTACCATATGGATGTGTTCATCTCTTCAAGAAGAATCCATAGAGCATAAGAACACAAAAATCCGTTGAGAATCGAGTGAGAAATTAGGGTTAGAAGGTCTACAGTCACGGGTTCGCACCAGTCGTAGACGATGACTGGGAGCCGTTGGATCACGCGTGTATCAGATGGACGGCTCGGATCGCGTCGGACCAGAACATGTTACGTGAAAGGCGGTTCCCGGGAAGACTGACTCAGATGGCGATGCCCAATCACAGCGCGACACGCACCCCCTTCGGAGCTGCCGAGGTTGACGCTGCGCCGCGTGGATAAGTAGGAAAATAGGGTATTTTTCTATTTATTTAATTACCAGAACTTCAAAAATTCATAACTTTGTGTAGAAAAATCCTAAAAATAAAATAAAAATACCCTCTTGCTTAGTGAATAGAGGAGAATAATGTGGAAAAGAAATCACGTAATTTCATTAAGTATTTTATTTTTAATGATTTATTTAATCTCTGCATTGTTTTAATTCTCCATGCATATAGGAAATTCACTATGGCATGAGACCATAGGGCTTTAAGCCTCCGAACCGGGAACATTCCTCGAATTTTCCAAGGTCGAGGCCATCCCTATGAGAAGTTATTGATTTTTTAAGTTCATGTTACTGTTTTGAGTATTTTAATTCCAATAATTAGCATGTTGAGAAATAAATTCTAGGAAAATTTGGTGATATTTCTTGTGACCAGAGGGACCTAGAAAAAATAAGTTTTGAGTTAATTCACTTTGACCAACCCTAATTGGCCTAAATACCCAAAATTGAACTTTAATTAGTTAGGGTTAACCATCCATCAAATTAACTTAAAAATAATTCTCCACTATCCTCTAGGGATAGGAGAACACCACATAAAAATTTGAGATCAATTGGACTTGGTTAGCCCCACCAAATGGGTTGATTAAGCCTCTTAAGTAAAAATGGGTAAAATTAAACTTTAAAAATTCATAACTCACAAAATACTTTTCAAAAATTCACAAAAATGGTTTTGGAGCTTCTCTGATATCAGAGGAACTTAGGAAAATTAAAACTGTAATTTTCTAAAAAAGTTGATTTTTATCATTATTTTAATATTTTTAATAATTAAAAAATAATAAAAATCATAAAAATATTAAAAATCACCAAAATGTCACATTTTGAATTCTAATCATTTAGGAACAAACCAAATATTTTTCTTAAGTCCCTAGGGTAAGATATTGAATTTTAAAGGCTTAATGTATTTTTTAAAATTAAAAAATGTATTTCCAACCTTTTCACTAAAATAATTCTAATAAATTAAAGAAAAATCAGAAAAATATAAAATTTATTTCTCTGAACTCCTTGAGGTCAGAGAGATTTAAGAAAAATATAAAATCCATTTTTCAACTTTAATTTTATTTTAAAATTAATTGATGCTCCAAAACTCAAAATAATTCTAATAAATAAAATATAATTCAAAAAATCACCAAAATTAGATCAAATGGTCCTCTGGTCATTAGGAGCGCCCCATAAGTTTCTTAAGGACAGAAAAACTTTCCTTGGTCATCTTATTGAATTTTCCTTGAAAATCCCTATTTTCCACAAAAAAATTATATAAATAAATTAAATGCATAAAAATCACATTTTCTCCTCTAATGTCTTAATTGACATGTGAGTGAAGCCACATAAAAATTTCAAATTCATTTAAGCTCAATTTAGTGAGTTATGGAATTATTAAGCTTGAAGGGCAAAATGGTAATTAAAATTTTAACCCTTAATTAAAACTTTAGGCTTAATAAAATGAGAGAATAAAATATTTGATCCTAATCTGATTTGGACGATTGAAATTTAAATAATTAAATGGTAGAGACCCATCAATCATTTTTAAGATTAATTAAAGTAAACCTTAATCAATTAATTAATTAAATTTGGAAGATTAATAAAAAAATTGAAATTATTAAAATAGGGATATTATTAAGAAGACATTTATTCTTTAATTTAAGAGTCCCTAAATTAATCACTTTAATAATATTTAATTCCCAATTAAAATGATAACCCAAACTCAAGATTTAAAATACTAAAAGAATTAATCATTAAATTAAATTAAAATTAAAACATTTAATCTAAATTAAATCAAAATTACAATTAAATTAATACTTTAACAATTAAATTAAATCATCTTTAAAAACATTAAAGATAAAAAAAATTAAATCAAATTAAAATTAAATTAAATCACAATTAAATTAAATCACAATTAAATTCAAGTTAAATTAAATTAAATTAAATTAAAAATAAAATCAAATTAAAATAAAATTAAAATTAAATTAAAATTAAAATTAAATTAAATTAAAATTAAACTAAACCAAATTAAATTAAATTAAATTAAATTAAATTAAATTAAATATAACATCACTTAAGACATAAAGAATTCAAAATAGATCTAAAACAACTTGAACACTATTCCAAACTTAAACCCATTAATTAAAATTAAATTAAATCACAAATCACTTAAACATCAATTTGCCCTTAAAAGCTCTTGTTATCATAACTCCTAAGTGGAGTATTTAGTGAAGTGTCACCTCATTCATAGGATATTCAAACATCCTAGTTCACTGAGCAAAAGAACAAAACTTAATTAAACCTCGGATGATTACTTCACCTGATTAATTAAATCCATTTGGACTCCAAACAATTCCAGCAATATTGAAAAGATGTTTAAGACTCGTCTTAAGCACTTCCTCAATATGATAGGATGTTTATAAGAACAATTGAACTTAATTGTTCTTTGATGAAGAAAATCGTCCTTAAACCAAAATACAAGAACCTAGACGTCATAAGAGATAACTAGCTATAGGATACTAGGACTCTGATAGACAACCAAAACCTTTCCCTTAGCTTTACCTAGGTACTTATTGAAATATTTAAATGCTTTAACATGTGTTTTAAGTGCAGCTTGGGATGATGGGAAGACCCTCCAGGTACGCTTTTATTTTATTGCAATTTACTTTATTGCAAATGCACTTTACTTTTCTTGCATGATAAACAATTGTTGTATGAAAACCAAAACCTTTAGGATAGTCCCTGAATTGAAACCAAAACTAAATTAAAAGTCATTACAAGATAAAAATCACCGCCACAACATTTCAAAATATAAAACAACTCAAAATTTAATCACGAAACGAACACAAAACTACAATTACAACTAAATTAAAACGTCTCGTCGAATGATCGGGAATACCTCTGATGATGTAACCCACGTGTTGCTAACGGGATTTCCCATGGTCTAAATGAAAGTATGGAACTCATTCAGTTGAGTTTAGCAACTTCATCTGGACTAAGTGAATTCAATGAAAATAACGGTGCCGGGATGACAGAACCGTGGGATCTTAATCAGTTCTGTTTAAACAACTTTAAGATTTGTTTTAATTAAAATAATAAAAACACTCGGATTTTAAGATTTTCTATAAACCAAAACACTTCTCTCATCTCCTGATTTATGACTTCTAAAGCTAAACCTCTGCAACAACAAGGAGCTCGGAGCATGGTGGGTAGCACGGCCATCGTCATCAGCAAAACTCGGGTCTACTCCACAGCAAAACCTTTCCTAGTTTTAAACAACAAAGCCATAGGATTTCGAGGTAGTTTGCCTAGTGCAACATAAATCCTCAACTCTTCGTTAGGCATTTGCATGATCATGTCATGTAAATTAAGCCCTAACCGGTCTTAGGACTCCGAGGTAGTCGTTTGGTACGACACAAACCCTCACATCTTCGAGGCTATTTGTATGATTTTATCATGCAAATATAAGTCCAAATTAATTAAAATTGGCAAGATTGAAATATCAAATAATATTAGGATTTTCTTAAAATCGAGCCAAACAATAGGATAGTTTGGGAAGTTGCCAAGATTCTTCTTGGATCCTCAGCTTCTCCTACTTCTCTTCCTTTAGATCCTCTGAAAATAAATTGTTCCAAATTTGAGCTATTCCCTATTGAAATTTCTAAAATCCAATCTTTTGAAAACCTTAAACTTTAAAATTCTTGAGGGCAAAACCACTGATCATTATCGAGAGTTTTCTTAAATGATTCACTTCATTTAAGATGTAATTAACTATAGGGGCTTGCCCTTATAGAGAACTTTATGAACCTGAGTAATATAAACCTCGTTTAATTCATTTATATTAAGCGAGGAATTTGTCGGCTTATAAAATTGGTTCGCGGACCAAACGGATGTCACGAATCTCCTAGTTTATTTAACCGAACCCCATCATCAAGTAGTGTGTCTATTCTTCGGGATAGATACACGGTCAGTGATGCGGTGCTCGTTTATATAAACTATTCGGGATGCGAGATCGGTTTGATTTCATATCTTAAAAATTATTTTCAAAATCAAATACTACTTTCTAAACCATATATACATATTTAAATTAAATTTAAAATCTAAAATTCACCGACAATTTCTGTTAGGCAACCCATTTTCAAAATAAAACACATAACCTAAAAATATGCCGACAGGTCGGTACCTAAATTCCAACTCTATTTCTGAGATTGATACCTAAATTTCAATTCTCTCCTTCGAGACTAGTACCTAAATTCCAGTTCTCTCCTTCGAGGTTGGTACCTAAATTTCGACTCTCTTTCTGAGATTGATACCTAAATTTCAATTCTCTCCTTCGAGGCTGGTACCTAAATTCCAGTTCTCTCCTTTCGAGGTCGGTACCTAAATTCTGACTCTCTTTCTGAGATTAATACCTAACTTTCAATTCTCTCCTTTGAGGCTGGTACCTAAATTCCAGTTCTCTCCTTTCGAGGTCAGTACCTAAATTCCGACTCTCTTTCTGAGATTGATACCTAAATTTCAATTCTCTCCTTCAAGGCTGGTACCTAAATTCCAATTCTCTCATTTCGAGGTCAGTACCTAAATTCCGACTCTCTCTTTGAGATTGATACCTAAATTTCAATTCTCATCCTTTTTGAGACTGATACCTAAATTCCAGTTCTCTCATTTCGAGGTCGGTACCTAAATTCCGACTCCCTTTCTGAGATTGATACCTAAATTTCAATTTTCATCCTTTTCGAGACTGGTACCTAAATTTCAGTTCTCTCCTTTCGAGATCGGTACCTAAATTCTGACTCTCTTTCTGAGACTGGTACCTAAATTCCAGTTCTCTTTGCAATTCTGAGGTTGGAACCTAGGTTCCAATTCTTATTCCAAATTCAGAATTTCCACGAAATCAACCTTGAATCTAACTTCAATCAAATTTAAATCAAAACTCTGATCAAATCAAAATTCAAACTCAAAATTAAAACTTGAAATAAAAAATGAAAAGAATCTAAAGCCTGATCTCTCCGGATCTTGTGATTTGGAAATCACCTCCTTTTTCCCCAGCGAGAGTTATGGAATCTTTAGTCTTGGAGATTTACCTGATACTCCCCAGTGAAAATTTTCCACGCTTTGTTCTAAGTGTGTCACTTAGACGTTTGTGTTGGTTTTGTTGATCTCCTCAGTCAACGCCAATTTGTGTGGTGTGCTTGGTTAGCACACCACACCTATTGGGGGTCCATTTGTTGACCTCATTGTTGGTGAGGTCTTTTCTTTACTCTTAATGCTTAGGATCTAGCCATAGGACTTCTCCTTGACTATCCTAGAGGACTAGAGATGGAACCCACCTTTTAGAAGTTCAAACCAAATCTTGATTCTCTTTGGAATCCTACATAGATGGTCATCTACCTCCAAATCACTTGGAAGTTGGGACCAATGTGCAGGAAGACGACGATGAATTCCTATAGGATGGTCAAGCCTTAGGACAACCCTGGGTGGCCTGGTCTTGGTGAGGTCTGCCTTGCACACACTGCACTCTCATACCCATCCTAAACCCTAAACCATCCCTACCAAATCTTGACTCTTGGTTCATTAGAGCACTCATGTGGCTAAGTCCAAACCCCTAGCCCTTGGCTAAGGGGGTTAGGAACAACCTATGAGATGTTAAAAAATGAACACTTTCTTGGTCCATGGCTCACTCTAAGTTTTTCCACCCTCCCAACCATAATCAAATTCTACTTTTCCCAAAACCCTAAGCCTACCTAAAATTACCCAAATTGCCCCTACAGCCCCAAAACTTTCCAAAATTTCCCAAAAATTACCCAAAATTCCTAAAAATCCTAATAACCATTTTGAAACAATTCCCACCTCTTAAATCCACCAAAAATAACCCAATATCCTCTAAATAACCTCCAAATACCCTAAAATACCCTTTTGGCCTAAAAATCCAAAAATTCCAGAAATTCCAGAAAATCCCAAGTATTTCCAATTGCATTTTGTCTAACTAAACCAAAAGCCAATTTTGCCAAAATAACCCAATTTTGTCAAAATCCCCAATTTGACCCATTTTTAATCTAAATGGACCCAATGTCAAACCAAACCAACCCATTTGACCCTAATTTTGCCCAATTTCAATTCTAAACTTTAATTCAACATCCCCAATACCAATCTAAACCAAATCCAAGTCCAAATTGATTCACAATTGAATTCAATTTCATTTGAAATCCAAAACCCCTAAATTTGCCAATTTAATCCAAAACCCCCAATTAACCTAATGTCAACCTATTCCCACCCAGATTTCAATCCTAAACCTTCATGGCACTCCCATGAAACCCATGCAACATTCAATTCCCCCAATTTGAGCTCAAGCCTAACCTAAATCCACTTGAAATCCAAAATATCCCATTTTAGCTTAAATTGAATTCATGACTTAAATCTACCAAATTGATTAGCCTAATCCCAAAATTTCCTCCCAATTGATGTTGGGAACTCTTCAATACATTCCCCTAAGCCATTTGAAACTTTCAATTGGGTCTAAACCTCACCATAACCCAACTTAGACCCAAGTTGATCCAACCTTCCCTATGTTAATCAAAATCCGAAAATCCACCAAATTGACCTATCGATTGAACTCAAAACCTTTCCATGTCTTCATGAAAGTTCTTCATGGAAATCATTTACACAATGTTGCTCAAGACACTTGAACCTAAATCAAACCCAAACCCAAGTTAGCCCAACATAAACCCAAATGAGCCAATTTGAACCCATGACCTAACCTAACCAATTGAACCAAATGTGGTTGAACCAACTTTTCCACATCCGCCATTTGAACCTAGGAACCACCCTAGATCCACCTAGCACAAGCTAGGTGAGCCATGGTCCAAGGGTCCCCCATTTTAAGGGATTTCTTCCCTCAAGTGGTGCCTTACCCCCAAAACATCCCCACAACTGTTAATCACCATTAAACTTCTCCTGACTCACCTGTCCTTGTCGGCCGGCCTAGTCGCCGGAGGGGGTCAAAATTGAGAGACACCACCAAGTGAAACTCACCCAAACTTCCCCAATTGGCCACCTCAGCCAAATTAAACTTTGGAGCTCCACTGTCCTCCACCTAAGCAGTGGAATCCACCCCTTAATTGAACCCAAGACCTGCTGTATGGCCCTGGCCATATAAGCACCACCTCTTGGCCAGGAGAGGGGTGTTGAAAAATTTTCTTACAAAACCTCCCTAATTCACTCCTAGAGCTTCTCCTTGCCTAGAGAGGAAGAACCCCACTGTTTTCCTGACTTGAACCCCACTGACTGAGCTTAATTTCTCAGTCCAAAATTAGGCCAGAAATAGGATGACCCGATCCGCAATAACGCAGTAATATTTGCTTCCAAAAGATGGCCAAAAACTTAACCCAATTTATAATTAGCAGCTAGTATATAAAATCAAAATGTTGTAAAATTTTAGAAAATATTTTACACACTAGGGGTACTACGCAAGTATACGTATCATTTCAAGTAATATAGGGTTTTCTTTTATAACCCCAGTATCGATCCCAAGGGGAAAAATTATAGTAATAAATTTTCTAAATATTATATTTCAAAAATATCTTTTTATCCTCTAATTTAACTATAAATTACTATTAATTTACTAGATGCAATAAAGAAAACAATAATAAGAAAATGATTTATGAAAACTATATAAAATAAACAACCTTCTTTCCTTCAATTAATCTAAGATTTTTAAGATAATTTAATATTCGTTGGAGAATTTGATTTATGGTATTGTGCCAAATAGAAGCATTCATATTCTTTACCCTTTGATCCGAGCGTAAAGAACATTAGGCTAATTTACGGATCGAGTCCGGATGTATTGTTAGTAGAATGGGTTAATCTAGACTCACACTACTAGATGTCCAAGGGTGGCTATGGTCAGCCCTACTAGTGACCCTTTCCTAATTTATAAATCAAATTATAACAATTTAGTCTGTCACTCTAAAAACTTATCAATTCTACGCCTTTTAAATCTTATCTTCCTATTTATTTGCACTTCACCTTGAATAGCCAGCACATAGCCTTCGACTACCCAAGGATTCATGTGACATTTACAAGTTAAGAGTTCTTCTCCTTCAAGGTCTCAAAACTCTTCAACGAGTTTTAACAATTTAAATGGCCAATTTAAAAAGTAAAGTAAGATCAGGTATTAATGTTATCACAATGTTTTGAAAATATTTTGAATTTCAATTCTCCAACGAATCTTTATATTATCTTATCTATCTCTTCATAATTGAAAGAAGAAAGTAAACTAACTACTCAGAAGCAAAACATAATAAATAAACTTTGAATCAAATATAAAATACTTATCTCAATTATTCCTTCTACATATCTTCCGATTCCTACCGACTCCACGAGTGTAATGAACTCCGGATGCAACAACTTGAAAATAAACTCACTAAACTAAACAAAAGTGGCCCTAAATTTCTCTCTCTATTTCTCTCTCTAAGGATGAGAGATCCTAAAGTGGATAAGAGAAAGGGTTACAATGGGAGGGGCACGTTTTCTGAAGCAATGGACCCTTATTTATAGGCTTCAAGGGTTGCCTTGAGGCACCTCTTCAAAACATGTCCACTTTCAATAAATCTTCTAGAAGGTACGTACCGGCGCCTAGCGCGCGGATCCGGCGCTAGGCGCCCGACACCACGTACAGTTCTTCGCACCTCTTCACTTTGGCTAGCACCTCTTCGCGATTAAAACCGTTTTGGAGCATCCAAATGCAATGTATCACATGTCCTATTATCAAGGAACAACTGCCAGTCTTCTAGAATGTCCAATAACCGCTCACTCCGTCAAAATAACTTTTCAAACGTTGTTAAAAACTTGACAGTTTCTGTATCGAGTCTGGCGCTTAGGCGCCAACTTCTGGTCCCTAGGCGCCAGGCCATATTTTTTATACTTTTTGTATTTTGCTCCATTTTTTATCCTTTTTGCTCCTTTTTGCTCCTTTATCCTTTTTAGACCTTTTTACATCACCTACATCCAAAAACACAAAAAATATCTTTCATTAAAGCATAATATCCTTAGAAATTAATAAGAATTAAGACATAAAGAAATATGTATTTTTTTATAGATCAAAATCCCCCAAACTTAAATGTTACTTGTCCTCAAGTAACTCTTTCTACTATACAAAATATATAACCTTTGGAATAAAAGATAAATATTTAAGATTTCTGATAAATTTTTATTTTATAAATTTTTTAGTAAATTATTAACCCAATTTCACTAACTAGGTTTAATTTTAAGAATTTAAAGAATATTTAACTACCAAATCATAAGATTTTAAACTTTTCATTCATTTTGAAAATAATAGAAGTCTATTATATTAAGATCTCATAGATTATTTATAAGAAAAAGATCTTCTTGAAAAATTGTTTCTAAATAAATATTCATGTATAAAAATTAAGTAAAATATGTAACTAGTTTTCTTCCTATAAGATAATTCAAGTGAAGCCAATTTTTGATTAAGCATTTCCTCAAGCTTCTCCTCTCTTCTTTTTTTTCTTTTTTTTTCTCTTCTTCTTATATATATATATATATATATATATATATATATATATATATATATATATATAGGATTACTATATCTCGATAGCCTATTAATGGTTTTAAACTTCGCTATCCTTAACTTATATTTTCAAAACATATACATTTCTACTTAATTATTATAACATAAATAAGAAATCAAAAAGATTTCCAATCTTTTCTTTTTCAAGTGATAATTTTTTATTACTTAATATTTCTAAAATTCTATTATTTCTATCATGAATAGAAAAATTCTTTAATCTTATTCTTCTTTAAGTTAAATAATTCTATTCTTAAAATCAATCAAAGTTAGTAAAATTTTGGTTAATTTCACTAAATTGTTTATAATTTGAAAAATAAAAGTGATCTCAAATAAATTCTTCATTCCTTAAGTTATGTTAAAAAGTTTTTATTTTTAAGAAAATATTAGCTCTTTAAGGACAAACAAAATTTAAATTTGAATGTATTTTCTCTTCCCCCAAACTTAAGTTTTGGTATACTATGATAATTTGAAAGTATGAGAGAAAGAAAATCATAAGAATTTTTATAAGTATGTAAAAACAATCTTAGAAAGAAAAAAATTAATTCTACTCATGCTTTTATGAATAATTAAGATAAAATTGAAGCATGTATAAAAAGTAAGCAGGCTAATTTTATGATGATACTAAATTTGAAACAAAATTAAAGCATAGCAAAATTACTAAGTACTAAACAGTAGACTAAAACAAACATATAAATTAACTCTAACTTCAGTCTCAACACAATATACTAAGAATATTTTTACAACAGAATCTTAACACTAATCAATCCACACAGATATTTAAACAAATTAACATACATCACTCACAAAACTAAACAAACAATCTAAACAAAACAAACTAACAGAGTAGCTCATCATAAAGATCTATAACTACTAGTCACTAGCTGTAGCCTCATCATCATCATCATCACCAAAGGAAAATTCTACGTCCTTAGGATCAACAAATGGTGTGAAACTAGGAAAAGTAGGGAAACTAACATCATGTTCACCCTTCAAAAATCTGACTAGGGCTTCATCATACTCAGCATCATAACTACTCTTCCTCTGGGTATAACCAGATAAGTGATCAAGTTTAATATCGACAGTATCAATCCTGCAGTGAGTTTGAAATAACTCCTACTGCTGCTCTATAAACTGATCATGCATTGATTCCCAGAAACTCGATGGTGGCTCAGCAGAAGTAGGGGGTCGAGAAGTAGAAGGTCTACCTGGAGTATGTGCAGAAGTAGAAGGAGTGGTCGATCTCTTCCCTCGAAGATGATCATAGATACTAACACTCTCCTGCCCAATTGGCTTGGTAGACTTTAACTTTTCCTCAGAAATATCAGCAGTGACTCCATTACTAGCACATAATGAATAAATCAGAGATGGGAATCCCAATCCAACAGAAGTGCTGGATCTCGCAAGAAAATCCATAGAATCATAAATAATACCGCCGACATCAATCAGGCTTCCTCTCCGAATGCAGTAGTTTAAGATCGCTCGATCTCTAGTCACTTCACTCAGGTGGTTGGAAGGTAACAATCTTGCAGAAATAAAGTAGTGCAATGCTTTAGAAATACCATTTAATTTGGAGGATTTTAAGTTTACCATTTTTCCGTTCCTGATCTTCCAAGATCCAGTACCATTAGTCAAATAAGTAATGATCATATCCAAATCTCCCTCAGATGGTGATAATCCAGAATAATAGCATTCAATAGTTGGTGGCAGGCCATAAAATATATTGATTCTTTCAGGACTAAATCCGACTCTGATTCCTCTGACAAAGACTTCATAATCTTCGGCATCCTTAAAATTTGCATAAAACTCTTGAACAATCGGTCTAACAACAAAAGTAGTGAAATAACAGAATCGTTGCCAATTGTGCGCAATGATAGTGTTTTCGATCATTTCTCCAGGATGATAGAAACTTCGTTCTGAAATGAACTTTCTGGATGTCGCAAATTCGTGGAAGCAAAAATGCGTAGCCGCAGTAGAAAATTTGCTGCTATCAAAGTTATCTCGTGCCTTCCCTCATTTAGATTTTGGAGCCATCTAAACGTGAAAGAAAACAAGAACAAATTTAGGAATCAAAGATTTAAACTCTTTTTAAGTTTATAAAACTTAAAATAAGTTTAAAATTCCAAAGAATCACTAAAAATCAAAATTTTTTTTCAAAATTTCGGTTCTTAGCAAAACTAGGGAAATCTATGGTGAAAATAAAAAATAAATGGTTTAAAGTGTAGATCTGACCTTGAGACGAAGAAATCGAGTGGTTTCATGCTCAAATCCTTGATGTTTTGACCTCAAAATGGATCTAAAAGGTGTATTTTCACAAAAATGGTGAAGAAGATGAAGCTTAGGCGTCAAAAATGGCTTTTAGGGGTTATTTAAGTAATTTTTCGAGTACAGGCTGAACTGGCGCTTAGGCGCCGAATTCTGGCTCCTAGGCGCCAGACTCGCCTTTCACAAAAAATTATTTTTAAATTTTAATTTTCCACCAAAATTCATAAATTCAACTTCTAATTACTCATATCATAATAGGGCTTCAATTTCTAACTTCCACAACATTTTTCAAAAATTTATAAAAATTAAATATTTAATCCACCAATCAAACAAAAAGTTTAAATCAAACTCACTAATTCCATTTATAATCTTCAATATTGACTCAATACATTCCAGATAAGTATTATATTTGATTCAAGTTCCTAATACATACTCAAAACTAGCAATTTCTAAGCAAAAACAAGACACATTGAACATGAAAGCAAATACACAAACAAACACAATAGATTCTCTAAATCGATACAACGACTCAACAAACCATATAATAACTATCTCATTACCAGAATATTCTAATCTTCACAAGGGAAATTGTGTATTCCACTTGGAAAGAACATTAACGCTCTCGGGAAATCTGTAGCCGTCTTTTCATCAATCCACTTGTTCTTCGCATACATTTCAACTTGAGCATCTTGATAAGCTGAAAAATGATCAAATTGAAGTTTCATTTGCCATTCTAGATGTTCAATTTGATGAAACATCTCATGAAGGCGATCTCCAATGCTTTTAAACTCCGCTTCAAACTTATCCAAACGACTAGAAATTTTCTCTAAACTTACAACGATGAAACCATTGAAGTAGGGTTGAGGATCCTTTGAGACCTTGTCCCTAGCTTCTTCTTCATGATTTCTTCCTTCCATTTCTTCAAAATTTCTCAAATCTCTCAAGAATGAAGTGCAAGGGACGTAATTTTGATTGCTTGATGGTTATGGAAGAAGATAGGTTGATTTAAAAGGGGAAATCGTGTGAAAAACTGAAAAAATTTTTATTTTTGCACGACCCAGTAACCGTGGCGCTTAGGCGCCGAATCTGGGGCCTAGGCACCGGATCTATTGATACAGAGTTGATTCTGGCACTTAGGTGCCAAATTTTGGCGCCTAGGCGCTGGAACTATGTTCAACTCTGTTTCGCTTAATCGTCAAATTTCAAAATTTCATTCTCCAAGATAGGTATATTATACTGGTAAGAGTAATTTAGACTCAATAACTCACATTGTAAACAATCATAATGAAGGTTAACTTGATCTCCTTTTTACTCATATTCAAAATAGAGTGATCCAATTTTTAAATCTTACATACTTTAAAATAATTTTCAGCCTAAGTCAACAAAGACTTATAAGCATCAAACTTTTCTAAAGTAATATAAAATTAATTAAGATCGAGGCATAACCATACATTAAAACACAAAAACACTCATAACACAAGATAATTATGGGTTTCATCCCACAAAGCGCTTGGTTTAACGTCGTCAGCCCGACTTAAGTAAATCTTTAATCAGGTCTACTCAATTCATAAGCCTCTTTATAAATCTTTTTAATATCTCCCAAATAAGGCTTCAATCTTAATCCATTTACTTTAAAATTTTTTCCTGTTTTGGGATCTTTAATATCCACAGCACCATAATGGTATACTTTCTCAACTATATAGGGTCCAATCCATTTAGATCTTAATTTTCCAGGAAAAAGTTTTAAACGAGAGTTAAACAGTAATACTTCTTGTCCAGGCTCAAAAATATTTCCTGAAATTTTCTTATCATCCAACATCTTCATTTTCTTTTTATAAATCCTCGCATTTTCATATGCTTCATTTCTTATTTCTTCCATCTCATTTAATTGTAATAATCGCTTTTCTCCTGCTTTATTCAAATTAAAATTAAACTCCTTTATCGCCCAATAAGCTATATGTTCAAGTTCTACTGGTAAGTGACAATGTTTACCATAAATTAACCGGTAAGGTGACATTCCGGTTGGTGTCTTATAAGCTGTTCTATAAGCCCATAATGCAGAATCAAGTCTGTCAACCCAATCAGTTCTCTTAGGATTAATAGTCTTCCCTAAAATTCTTTTAATTTCTCTGTTTGATACTTCAGCCATTCCACTTGTTTGTGGGTGATAAGCGATTGCAATTCTATGTTTGATTCCAAATTTTTGTAGTAATGATTGAATTCTTATATTCCCGAAATAACTTCCACCATCAGTGATAATTACCTTAGGCATTCCAAATCTTGAAAATATCATTTTCTTTAAAAATTTAGAAACACTTTTGGAATCACAGTTTGGTAAAGCTACAGCTTCAATCTACTTTGAAACATAATCAACTGCTAATAAAATATAAATTTTTCCAAATGATGGAACAAATGGTCCCATAAAGTATAAACCCCATATATCAAAATTTTCAACTTCCAATATATAGTTTAAAGGCATTTCATTCTTCCTAGATATATTTCCCATCCTTTGACATCGATCACATGTTTTCACATAATGTCTCACATCTTTAAATAAGGTAGGCCAATAAAATCCAGAATTTAAAATTTTAAATGCGGCTTTATCTATGCCAAAGTGTCCTCCAAAATCGGAATCATGACATTTTTGAATAATAGCAAAAGTTTCCTCATAAGGTACACATCTTCGAATCATAGAATCTTTACCAATTTTAAATAAATGAGGTTCTTACCAAACATAAGATTTAGCATCATATTTAAATTTCTTAATAAATTTGTTATCCAAGTCATAAGGCAAAATATTGCTAACTATATAATTAACAATATCAGCATACCAAGGTGTTTTGTATTCTTGAATAACATATAAAGATTCATCAGGAAATTTCTCATTTATATTTTCTTCCGAAATAATATCGTTTTTAATTCTAGACAAATGATCAACAATTTGGTTTTCAGTTCCTTTTCTATCTACTATTTGAAAATCAAATTCTTGTAGAAGTAAAACCCATCTTATAAGTCTAGGTTTAGAATCCTTCTTAGATAATAGATATTTAATAGCAGAATGATCGATATGAACTATGCATTTAGTACCAAGAAGATAAGGTCTAAATTTATCAAAATCATATACTATAGCTAGAAGCTCTTTCTCAGTGGTAGTGTAATTTCTTTGTGTTTCAGTGAGAGTTTTACTAGCATAATACACAACTTTGAAAATTTTCTCATATTTTTGTCCCAATATAGCTCCAATTGCAAAATCACTTGTGTCACACATTAATTCAAAAGATTTATTCCAATTAGGTGCAACAATGATAGGTGCAGTTATTAATTTTTCTTTTAGAATATTAAAAGCATTAATACATTCTTTATTAAATTCAAATTTTACATCTTTTTCCAATAAATGACAAAGAGGTTTAGCAATTTTAGAAAAATCCTTTATGTATCTTCTATAAAATCTAGCATGACCTAGAAAACATCTCACATCAGTAATAGTAGTAGGTGGTTGCAATTCAGCAATAATTTTCACTTTTGCTTGATCTACCTCCATCCCTTTTTGTGATACTTTGTGACCAAGTACAATGCCTTATGTGACCATGAATTGACATTTTTCCCAGTTAAGAACTAAATTTGTTTCTTCACACCTTTTCAGAACTTTGGCTATGTTTTCCAAACAAAATTCAAAATAAGTCCCAAAAACTGAAAAATCATCCATGAATATTTTAATTCCTTTGTCAATCAAATGACAAAATATTGACATCATACATCTTTGAAAAGTTGCAGGTGCATTACATAAACCAAAAAACATTCTTCTAAAAGCAAATATTCCATAAGGACTTGTAAATGTTGTCTTTTCTTGGTCCTCAGGAGCAATAAGTAATTGATGATAACCAGAATATCCATCTAGAAAACATAAATATGAGTGTCCAGCTAATTTATCGAGCATTTGATCCAAGAAAGGTAAAGGAAAATGATCCTTTCTAGTGGCTTTATTTAGTCAATACAAATTCACCATCCAATAACTTGTCTTGTAGGAATTAGTTCATTTTTATCATTAACAATCACAGTTACACCTCCTTTCTTCGGAACATAATGAATAGGACTTACCCATTGACTATCCGAAATAGGATAAATAATACCAGCATCTAACCACTTGATAATTTCTTTTTTAACAACCTCTTTCATGATAGGATTTAATCTTCTTTGCGATTCTATAGTAGGTTTAAAATTTTCTTCCATTAAGATTCTATACATGCAAATGGAAGGGCTTATTCCTCTTATATCGCTAATAGTCCAACCAAAAGCTTTCTTATAATTCTTTAACACACCTAGTAGTTTTTCTTCTTGATCTCTACTCAGCTCAGAAGAAATAATAACAGGTAAAGTTAACGAATTTCCAAGAAACACATATTTTAAATGGGAAGGTAACATTTTTAATTCCAGTTCAGGGGGTTTTTTAATTGATGGTAAAATTATATCATTTTGAGTTATGTCTAAAGTTTCCCAATTATCTTTTATAAAATGAGTCTCTTCTTCTTCTACTACTTCATCTTCATCAGTTAAAAATTCAAAATTTTCTTCAGAAATGACTTTACATTTTTCTTGATAATGTTTTTCAATTAAATAATTAATTATATCCATTCGATAAAATTTCTCTTTATCAGGGTACTTCATTGATTTAAGAACTTTGAATTTAATTTCTTGATCATTAACTCTCATGGTTAGTTCTCCCTTTTGCACAACAATCATAGCTCGTCCGGTAGCTAGAAAAGATCTCCCTAAAATAATAGGTATCTCTTTATCTTCTTCCATATCAAGTACTATGAAATTTACAAGGAAGATAAATTTATCCACTTTAACAAGGACATCCTCTATAACTCCTTTAGGATAAGTGATAGATCTATCAGCTAACTGAAGGGTTACAGTGGTGGGAGTAATATCTCCTAAATCCAATCTTCGAAAGATAGAAAATGGCATGAAATTAATACTTGCTCCTAAATCGCATAAAGCTTTTCCACAAAATTTTTCTCCAATAGCACAGGGTATAGTGAAACTTCCAGGATCCTTAAGCTTTTCGGGTAATTTCTTTTGAATTATTGCATCGCATTCTTCACTTAATGCAACAGTTTCAAAAGCTTCAAATTTTTGTTTTTTGCTTAAAATATCCTTCATAAATTTTGCGTAAGTTGGCATTTGTTCCAAAGCTTCAGCAAAAGGTATGTTAATAGTATGTTTCTTAAAAATTTCAAATAACTTAGAAAATTGATGATCTAATTTCTGTTGTTTAAGTATTTGAGGAAAAGGTGGTGGTGGTTTTTCAACTTCCACATTAACAGGTATAACAGTCTGATCTTGACTAGGAGAGAGAGTTTCTTTAGGTTTTTCAATCTCTTCGACCTCAATCTCTTTTTCAATTTCATTCTGCATTCTTTGTTTTAATTCTTTTCCACTTCTAAGTTGAATATCTTTAACTTGTTCATGTTCTTTTCCAGTTTTCTTTGGATTAATTTCAACATTACTAGGAAGTGTTCCTACAGGTCTATTATTAATTAAAGTAGCAATTTGCCCCATTTGATTTTCAATATTACGAATAGTAGTATTTTGATTTTGTAATTGATTATTCATTTGTAAAATTAATTCTTCTATTGATAACTTTTTATGTTGATTATTAAATCCAGGAGGTTTATAATTTGGATTAACTTGATTATTCCAATTTCTAGTGGGATGAGATTGATTATTACCCCATTGTTGTTGTGAATTATTCTAGTTAAAATTAGGATGATTTTTCCACCCAGGATTATAATAATTTGAATAAGGATTATTTTTACTTGCAATAGCTTGTAAAGTTTCAATAGTTTGAGAATCTTCAATATTAGTAGAGTCATTATGTGAAATATTAATTGCAAAATTATCTAATTTCTTAGACATTGCTGCTACTTGTGAAGCTAAGATAGAAAAGGCTTCATTATTATGAATACTTGCCATCTTTTTAGGATTAATCCTTTCGGAAGTCCATTGAAAATTGTTATTAGCCATTTCTTCAATTAAAGTGTAAGCTTCTTCAAATGATTTAGACATTAAAGAACCTCCAAGAAGACAGCATCAATAATTGATTTTAAAGATCCAATTAATCCATTATAAAATGTTTGAATAATTAACCAATCAGGTAAAGCATGATGAGGACATTTTTTTAATAGTTCTTTAAATCTTTCCCAAGTTTCATATATTGTCTCCCCGTCAAATTGACTAAACGAAGTAATATCATTTCTTAATTTAGCAGTTTTAGAAGGAGGAAAATATTTAGCTAGGAATTTTTGTGCCATTTCAGCCCATGTTTTAATAGAATCAGTTGCTAATGAGTTTAACCACATCTTTGCTTTATCTATTAAAGAAAAATGAAAGAGTCTAAGTCTAATAGCATCATCAGAAACATTGTTATATTTAAAGGTAGCACAAAGTTCTAAAAAACTAACAAGATGTAAATTTGGATCCTCATTTGGTGTTCCACGAAATTGATTGTTTTGCACCATTTGAATAATAGACGGTTTAAGTTCAAAAGAATTAGCATCTACAGTTGGTATTTGAATACTAGTATGAAGTTCATCAACTGTAGGGTTAACATAATCCCTTAATGGTTTATAAGCATTTTGATCATTAAGTTCAATTGGATTTTGTAAAGTAGTCATTTCTTGAAAATTTTGAATTTTTTTTCCCTTTTAATTTTTCTAATTGTTCTTTCTAATACGTAATCTAAAGGTATTAATCATTCAGTAACCAAATCTTCGCATAAACAAGGAATAATATATATATATATATATATATATATTATTTTTATTTATTTATATAAAAAATTTTATTATATTTTTAGAAATATAATATACAAAAATTTATACTATTTTATATCTTTCCCCGGCAACGGCGCCAAAAACTTGACCCGACCCGCAATAACGCAGTAATATTTACTTCCAAAAGATGGCAAAAAACTTGACCCAATTTATAATTAGCGGCTAGTGTATAAAATCAAAATGTTGTAAAATTTTAGAAAATATTTTACACACTATGGGTACTACGCAAGTATATGTATCGTTTCAAGTAATATAGGGTTTTCTTTTATAACCCCAGTATCGATCCCATGGGGAAAAATTATAGTAATAAATTTTCTAAATATTATATTTCAAAAATATCTTTTTATCCTCTAATTTAACTATAAATTACTATTAATTTACTAGATGCAATAAAGAAAACAATAATAAGAAAATGATTTATGAAAACTATATAAAATAAACAACCTTCTTTCCTTCAATTAATCTAAGATTTTTAAGATAATTTAATATTCGTTGGAGAATTTGATTTATGGTATTGTGCCGAATATAAGCATTCATATTCTTTACCCTTTGATCCAGGCGCGAAGAACATTGGCTAATTTACAGATCAGGTCCAGATGTATTGTTAGTAGAATGGGTTAATCTAGACTCACACTACTAGATGTCCAAGGGTGGCTATGGTCAGCCCTACTTGTGACCATTTCCTAATCTATAAATCAAATTATAAGAATTTAGTCTGTCACTCTAAAAACTTATCAATTCTACTCCCTTTAAATCTTATCTTCCTATTTATTTGCACTTCACCATTAATAGCCCGCACATGGCCTTCGACTACCCAAGGATTCATGTGACATTTACAAGTTAAGAGTTCTTCTCCTTCAAGGTCTCAAAACTCTTCAACAGGTTTTAACAATTTAAATGGCCAATTTAAAAAGTAAAGTAAGATCAGGTATTAATGTCATCACAATGTTTTGAAAATATTTTGAATTTCAATTCTCCATTGAATCTTTATATTATCTTATCTATCTCTTCATAATTGAAGGAAGAAAGTAAACTAACTACTCAGAATACATTGAATATAAACAGCAAAACATAATAAATAAACTTTGAATCAAATATAAAATACTTATCTCAATTATTCCTTCTACAGATCTTCTGATTCCTACCGACTCCACGAGTGTAGTGAACTCCGGATGCAACAACTTGAAAATAAACTCACTAAACTAAACAAAAGTGGCCCTAAATTTCTCTCTCTATTTCTCTCTCTAAGGATGAGAGATCCTAAAGTGGATAAGAGAAAGGGTTACAATGGGAGGGGCACGTTTTCTGAAGAAATGGACCCCTATTTATAGGCTTCAAGGGTTGCCTTAAGGCACCTCTTCAAAACATGTCCACATTCAATGAATCTTCTAGAAGGTCTGTCTGGCGCCTAGGCGCCGGAATCTGGCGCCTAAGCGCCGGACACCGCGTCCAGTTCTTCTCACCTCTTCACTTTGGCTTGCACCTCTTCACGATTAAAACCATTTTGGAGCGTCCAAATGCAATGTATCACATGTCCTATTATCAGGAACAACCGCCGCTCTTCTAGAATGTCCAATAACCGCTCACTCCGTCAAAATAACCGTTCAAACGTTGTCAAGAACTTGACAGTTTCTGTATCGAGTCTGGCGCTTAGGCGCCAAGCCATATTTTTTATACTTTTTGTATTTTGATCCATTTTTTATCATTTTTGCTCCTTTTTGCTCCTTTTTTCTCCTTTTTCCTTTTTAAACCTTTTTACATCACCTACATCCAAAAACACAAAAAATACCTTTCATTAAAGCATAATATCCTTAGTAATTAATAAGAATTAAGACATAAAGAAATAGGTATTTTTTATAGATCATAGGACACTCACCAAATCTCCACAGAAACCAAATTAACTTCTCCCACACCTTCACCAGAGTTAGAGAAGAAGTTCTCCAGTGAAAACCCCCTCACTAGGCCAGCCATTTATTCTATCGGCCAAAACTCGAAATCGGACTTGCATGAAGTCATACCTAGGCATTTCACCAGCACTTGAGCTTCAATCTGTAGCCTCCTGGGACTCCAAAAAATGTGTCAAGCATTTCTGATTGAAGCTTCACTTCTCAGAGCAAAGGTATTCAGCTCTTCTTCTTCCCAAGCTTCCATGGATTCTCCATTTTATTCTGCTTGTTTTAAATGTGTATTAGCTATAGGCTAGACGAGCATGTAGGAAGAAACCACACTCGATTTGGTGATGTATCGAGTGAGATCTTAGGGCTAGAAGGTGGACGGCTCTCGGCTCACACCAGTCAGAACGATGAACGGATACCGTTGGATCGCGCGTGTATCAGATGGATGGCCAGGATTAAGTCAGATGGAGGTATGGAAGGTGAACAGCAGGACACGTAGCTGCTGAGTCAGATGGCGACGCAGAATCAAACCGTGCCGCATGTGCTTTCGACCCGTCGCAGGATCCAATCAGCGCTAACCGGTTTAAGTAGGAAAATCCCCCTTTTCTGAATTATTTAAATACCCTGAACTTTAAGAATGCATATCTTTGTGTAGAAAAATCTCAAAATTAAAATAAAAATACCCTCTTACTCAGTGAACAAAGGAGAATAATGTGGAAAAAATCAAGTTATTTGGTTGAATATTTAATTTTTAAAAATTTTTATACTTATTTGAGTATTTTAATTCTCCACTCACACACACGATTCACCATTGCATGAGACTATAGGGCTTTTGTAGCCTCTGATCTTGGGAACATTCACTAAATTTTCCAAGGCCAGAGGTTATGTCCATGGTAAGTTATCTATTTTCCAAGTTTTTATGCCTGTTTTGGTATTTTAATTCCAGTAATTAGTATAATGTTTGAAAAATTCTAGGAAAATTAGGATAGGTTCCCTATGACCAGAGGAACTCAAGGAAATTGTCTCATGAACCAAAACATTGTAAATAACCCTTATGGTTCACTTGACCTAAAACTAACTTCAAATTAATTAGGAAAAATTAAAAATCAAAAAGATTTGAAACCAACTCTGCACTGTCTTGTAGGATATTAAGAACCCCCATATAAAGTTTGAAGTGAGTTAAAAATGCTTTGACCCAATAAATGGATTTTCTAAATGCCATAGTCAAATTTAAACTTAAAAAATTCATAAAATTTAAAATACATTTCAAAAATTCACCAAATTGATTTTGGAGACTCTCTGATGTTGGAGGAGTCTAAGAAAATTAAAATTGGATTTTCTAAAATACTTCATTTTTAACCTATCTTTTAATAATTTAATAATTAAAAAATTATAAAAATCATAAAAATGTTAAAATTCATAAAAATGTTATATTTAGTCCCCTAATCACTTAGGAACCAACTAAAATTTTTTCCCAAGTCTCCAAGTAAAGATATTGAGTTTTAAAGGCTTAGGGTAATTTTTAATATTAAAAATGAATTTTCCAACCCATTCACTAAATTAATTCCAAAAATTTAAAGAAAAATCAAAAAATTATAAAATTTATTTCTCTGAACTCTTTGGGATTAGGAACATTCAAGAAAAATATAAAACCCATTTTCCACTCTAATCTTATTTTATAATTAATTAATACTCCAAAACTTAAAATAATTATATTAAATAAAATATAATTCAAAAAATCACCAAAATTGGTCCAAGTGATCCTCTGGTCAATAGGAATCTTCCATAATTTTTCTAAGGACAGAAACTTCCTTTTGATCATGTTATGAAATTTTCATTAAAAATCCTTATTTTTCCTTAAAATTATTATATTAATTAAATTAAAATTTGAAAAATCACATTTTCTCCTCTAATGTCTTAATTGACATGTGAGTGAGGTGACATAAAAATTTCAAGTTCATTTGAGCTTAATTTGATGAATTATGAGATGAATATGCTTAAGAGGGCATTAAAGTAATTAAAAGGTTTTAATCTTAATTAATCTTTAGGCTTAACCAAAGGGAAAGGGAAAATCTTTGATCCTAACTTTATTTTGGATGATTGAAACATAAGGAATTTATGTGGTAGAAACTCATTAAACCACCTTAAACATTAAAAAGAAACATTAATTAAATCACATGAAATTTGGAAGATTAATTAAAGCTTGAATGATTAAGATTAAGGGGTGTAATATAAGATGATCCTAATTCTTTAAATAAAATCCCTAATCAATAATTTGATCAAACATTATTTATTAATGGAACTCTAAAATGATTATTAAAATTAATATTTTAAAAGAAGAACAATTTTTAAAAATCTTATGATTAAACTAAACACATTAAAAGAAATTGATTTGAAATTGTCTAAAATTTAAATTAAAATAAGCTCAAATTATTAAAGCTAAATTGAAATACCTTAAAACATCAAGATTAATCTGAAGTTGTTTGAAACTTAAATTAAAAGTAAGCTTAAAACATTAAAGTTAATTTGGCATAATTCACAAATCACAAAATTATAATCAAAGAAAAACTAAAACAATTTAAAATATTCAAAATGAGCCTAAAAAGTTAAGACTTTCCAAAATACTAAAGCTTAATTGAATTTAAAAACTTGAACACTATTCCAAACTTAAAAAAATTGATCAAAATATTATAACTAAACTAAATCACTTCAAACCATTAAAGAAAGCTTTAACTAAGAACGGTTGAATCTTTAATGAATTAATTTGCCCCTAAAGGCTTTCATTATCATAACTCTCAAGTGAAACATCAAATGAAATGTCACCTTATTCACAGGATAATCAAACATCCTAATTCACTGAGTAAGAGCAACCTGGGTGATTGATTCATCACCATAATGAAGCTAACTGAACTCAAAATACTCGCTAAAAGTTTAAGAAGTTCTTCAGAATTTAATTTCTAGCACTTCTCTAACTTGAGGGGATGTTTTTGAAGATCAATTGAACTTTATTGTTCTTTGGTGAAGAAAATCATCCTTAACAACACAAGAACCTAGACGTCATAGGAATTGACTAGTAATAGGACTAGGATTTTTGGTAGACAAACAAAACCTTCCCTTAGCTTTACCTAGGTATTTCTTACAATTATATAAATGCCTTAACATGTGTTTTAAGTGCAGCTGAAAATGATGGGAGTGCCTACCAGGTACGCATTTAAGTTTATTACAATTTACATCCAACGATTTATTAAATGTCTTACTTTCTCGTACCTACAAATGCATGAAAATGATCGAACCCAGCATGTTTAATCAACTCAAAATTTAATCACCAACAAAAATAAAACTGCAATTACAACTAAAATTAAAACGTCTCGTTGGATGATCGAAAATCCCTCGGATGACGTAACCCACGTGTTGCTAATGAGATTTCCCTCGGTCTAAATGAAAGTGTGGAGCTCATTCAGTTGAGTTTAGCAAATTCATTTAGACTAAGTGAATCCGATGAAAATAGCGGTACTGGGATGACGGAACCGTGAGATCTTAATCGGTTCTGTTTAATCAACTTTAAGATTTGTTTTAATTAAAACATTAAGTCATCTCAATTTTCAACCTTTTTAAACAAAAAAACTTCTCTCATCTTGTCACATTCTAAAATTAAACCTCTGCAACAACAAGGAGCTTGGAGCACAGTGGGCAGCACGACCATCTCCATCAGCAAAACTTGTGTCTACTTCAACAAAACCTTTTTTAGAATTAAACAATAAAGCCATAGGATTTCGAGGTAGTTTGCCTAGTGCAACATAAATCCTCAACTTTTTGTTAGGGATTTGCATAATCAGGTTATGCAAATTAAGTCCTAACCGGTCTAAGGACTCCGAGGTAGTCGTTTGGTACGACATAAACCCTCACATCTTCGAGGCTATTTGCATGATTGTGTCATACAAATATAAGTCCTAATTAATTAAAATTGGCAGGAATGAAACATTAAATAAACTCTCAAATTGAAGCCAAATCATAGGATAGTCGGGAAGTCGCCGAAGTTCACTTCGGGTCCGTGACATCCCCTACTTCTCTTCCTTTGGACTCTTAAAAAACAAACTGTTCCAAATTTGAGCTATTCCCTATCAAAATTTCCAAAATTCAATTGTATGAAAACCTTAAACTTTAAAATTCTTGAGAGCAAAATCACTGATCATTAGCGAGAGTTTTCTTAAGTAACTCCCGTCATTTAAGATGTAATTAACTATAGGGGCTTGCCCTTATAGGGAACTTTAAGAACCCAGGTAATATAAACCCTGCTTAATCCCTTTATATTAAGCAGAGGAACTTGTCGGCTTATAAAATTGGTTCGTAGACCAAACAGATGTCACAATTCTTCTAGTTTATTTAATCAAGCCCCATCATCAATTAGTGTGTCTATTCCTCGGGATAGATACACGGTTTCTGATGCGGTGCTCGTTTATATAAACTATTGGGGATGTGAGATCGGTTTGATTTCATATCTTAAAAATTTTCAAACTTAAAAAATTATTTTTTAAAAGTCAAATGTTACTTTATCAAGCTATGTATATATATGTTTAAATTAAATTTAAAATCTAAAAAAAATTGCCGACAAACACTTCTTTACTTCACTTGAAATTTTCAAAGGCTTAAAGTCTAACCTCTAAGTATTTAGGAGGATGAGACCAAGCATTAGGAAGCTCAAGGGAGTTCCCTATAGGACAAGCTTTATAACTTACCCTGGGTGGTCTGGAGTAGGCTCACACACATACTTACACATTACACTCTCACACACTGTCTCACAACCGTAAACCAAACTTCTCCACACTTGATCCCCCACTCCTTTGGGAACTCATGTTGGTGGTTTGCCCAAGCTCTTAGCCTCAGGCTAGGGTTTGATTGGTACCAGCACATGGAGAATCCAATTGCGAGATTCCCTTGGTCCACGGCTCAAATTGGTTATCAATCCCACTAAACTCCAAATTTTACTAAAATCCAAAGTTTTGACCCGTCTACCCCTAAACTCCACCAAACGACTAATTTACCTATAAAACCCAAATTTTCCCCAAAATTCCCAAAATTAACCAAAATTACCAAAATTTCCCAAAACATTCCTCACCACTCAAAATATCCAATACACCTCAAATTTACCAAAATTCCTAAAATACCCCCAAAATGTCCAAAATTACCAAAATGCCCCACCTAGCCAAAAATTTCCAAAAATTCCAAAAATTCTCTAAAATTTCCAAATCCCTCCAAATATTCCCAATTTTAATTTAGACCACATTTTTTAACCTAATTTGACCAAAAGCCTCAAATTGCCCATTAAGGCCCAAAATGCCTAAATTACCTCTAATGTCCACCAATATGACTTCAATTCTTTGCAATTCCAATTCAAAAATTTAATTCAACATCCTCATCCCAATTAGAACCAAATTCAAGCCCAACATGACCTACATTTGAACCCAATTTCAACCAAAATCCAAAAAGCCTCAATTTTGACAATATGACCAAATTTCCCCAAATAGAAATCATTGTCAATTAATTTCCCCAAATTTTGGATTGTAAACCCTTAATAACATTCCCCTAAACCAAATTGAACCATAAATTACCTCCAATTTGAGCCCAAACCTCACCCAAGTCCAACCAAATTCAAAATCCCCAAATTTGTCTCAATTGTGTCACATGTCCAAAATCCACCAAATTGAATGTCCCAATCTCAAAACTTCCACCTAATAAATATAAAGAACTCTTCCTAACATCCTCATGGACCATTTGAAACCTTCAATTGGCCTTGGACCCAACCTTAGCCTAACCTAAACCCAAGCTAACCCAACTTACCCAAAATTGACCAAATACCCAAATCAAGCCAAATTGATTCCCCAAACCTATTTAAAATCAGCCTGATCCTCTTCTAAACTCTTTATAACAATCATACACACCATATTGAATAATTGATTGGACCTAAAATAAGCTTGAACACAACTTAGTGGCTTGTAACCCAAGTGACCAAAATTTAACTCATTAGCCAAATTAACCAAAATCAAACCAAATGTGACCAAACCAAGCTAACCATAGACAGCCATTGGACCCCTAGGACTAAGCTAGATCCACCTAACCCACTCTAGTGGAGTCATGGATCAAAGTTCCCATGATTCAGGGGATCCCCTCCCTTAAATGGGTAAAATTTAAAGAGATTTGCAGTTAACACTTAACCACTTATGTTCACCACCATGATGGCCTACCCACCTTACCACTGACCTCTAACCACCTCTCTAAATTGTCTCCTAATCATTTAGAAACAATTGGAATAATTATCATAACTCTATAAAGAAAGACATTAAATTTTAAAGGGTTAAAATTATTTTTAAAGGCTAAAAAATGGAATTTCCTTAATTTCTCACTAAAATAATTCTAATAATAGAAATATAAATAGAAAAAATATAAAATTTGGTCCTCTTGGTTCCTTGACCTCGAGAGAGATTTAAAGAAAAAATAAAACTTAATTATAAACTTAAATAAAATTTTATATTTAATTAATACTCCAAAAATTGGAATAATTATAATAATTAAATTAAAAGTCAAAAAATCATGAAATTTGGTCCAAGTGGTCCTTTGATCTACGTGAACGTTCAATAATGTTTTAAGGACAAAAGCATTTTTTTGTCTAATTATTGAATTTCCCTTTGAAAATCTTTATTTTTGCATTAAAATAATTATATAAATTAAATTAAATCAAGAAAAATCATATTTTCTCCTCTGATGCTTTGGGTGGGGTAGCATAGAAATTTTGAAGTCATTTGAATTAAATTTAATGAATTATGAGGTGATGAGGCCTTTAGGGGCAAAAGTCCAATTTTAAAGAATTTAGCCTTAATCAAAATTTAGGCTTAATTAAAATGGGAAATGGGCAATTGTTGACCTCATTTTTGGTGAGGTCTTTTCTTTTCTCCTAGTGCTTAGGATCTAGCCATAGGACTTCTCCTTGACTATTCTAGAGGACTAGAATTGGGACCCACCCTTCTAGTAATTCATCCACTTCTTGACTGCTCTTGGTACCCCACTTGGATGGTTGCAAACCTCTAAATCACCTTAGAAGGTTAAAACCACCATATGGGCACCAATAGTGAGTTCCTATAGGATTGTTTGGACTTATGGTAACCTTGGGTGACTTGAGCTTCTCTTGCACACACACACATCCCTAAGGCACTTAACCCAAACCTGAACCCTTGCCTTACTACCCTTTATGAAACTCACATTATTTAATCCAAGCCACTAATCTTTGATTAAGATGGCTAAGGTCAATATGTGAAGGATCATAAAGTGGTTATCATTTGGCTAGACTTGGTCCCAAAGTAGTTGGACTTGGCTAAGTCCATGGCTCATGCTTCCAAACCCTAATTCCATTCCAAATCACTTTTTACTCAATTTTGACCCCACTCAACTGATCTCATTCCTCCCTATTTAAAACACCATTCATTTTGCCAAAATTTCTGGTTTGACATTGGGTCCCCTAAACTCACCCAAAATTACCCAAACTGCCCCTACAACTACCAAATCATCCAAAAATTCCCAACAAATTACCCAAAATTTCTAAAAATCATTTTAAAACAATTCCCACCTATTAAATCTACCAAAATACCCCAATACCCTCCAAATAACCTCCAAATACCCTAAATACCCCTTTTAACCCAAAACTCTAAAAATTCCAAAAATTCCCTAAAAATTATCCAAAATTCCTATAATTCCTAAAAATCATTTTAAAACAATTCTCACTTTTTAAATCTACCAAAATACCCCAAAACCCTCCAAATAACCTCCAAATACCCTAATACCCCTTTTAACCCAAAATTCCAAAAATTCCAAAAATTTCCAAAAATATTCCAAACAATCTCAAATATTCCCAATTACATTTTTTTCAACTACTCCATAACCTACTTTTATGAATTTAACCCAATTTTATCAAAATCCCCAATTTAACCTATTTTAACCCAAATGGACCCAATGTCAAACCAAATCAATCCAATTGACCTCAATTTTGCCAAAATCCAATTCTAAAATTTAATTAAACATCTATAATACTAATTTAAACAAAATCTAATCCCAATTTGATTAACATTTGAATTCAATTTCAACTCGAAACCTAAAACCCCAATTTTGGCCTATAACCCAAACTTACCCCAAACCAACCCAAATCAACTCAATTTTCCCCAATTTCAATTCCAAACTCTTCCTAATACATCCCTGCACCAAAAACAACATCAATTAGTCCTCAATTTAAACTCAAACCCTACTCAAAATCCCTTTGAAAGCAAAGTCCTCAAATTTTCCCTAAAGTTGTCACCTACCCTAATTATCCAAATTGAATCCCCTAAACCCAAAATTTCCACCCAATTTCTATCCTAAACCTTTCATAACAATCATTTGTAACATTTTGAACCATCAATTAGCCTTGAATCAAACTCTAGCTAAATCTAAATCCAACCTAACCCATGGTGACCAAAATTAATCAAAACTCCAAAGTCCTCCAAATTGAAACCCCAAATGAACTCAAAACCACTTCATGTCTTCATGGAAAATTTTCCTTAGAATCATTTACACAAAGTTAATCAATCAATTTGATCCAATTCCAACCCAAACTCAAGTTACCCCAACTCAAACCCAAGTGAACCCAATTGAACACATGAACCAAATTGAACTTAACCAAACCAAAATTGATCAAACCAACCCCTTGGCTGCCAACCCTAGACCTCCTAGGGTGGGTCTAACCTGACCCAACCCAAGCCCAATTAGCCATGGACCAATGGTCCATCACTTTGGACCAATGGACCAAGCTACATGGCTAAAGCCATGTCCCATCTCTAAAGCCATGTCCCATCTCTAATCCCCTTAAGAAACCTCCTTTGCCAAAATTAATTGAACTAAACCTCTCCCCCACTCCTCCTCAGCCTACCCAGCCACCTAACTATCCTTGCCAGCCACCCCAGCCACCGGAATAGCCACGCCTTAGCACCCCATTTTTCCTTGAAACCCAAAAATTGAGCATGGGCAGTGGCCAATCCTTTCACCAACCACCTTGCCTACACTGCCCTCACCCTAAGCGGCCCAGGGCACTCATTGCCTAGCCCTGAACTCCCCTCTTCGGCCATGGCTATAAAATCCCCTCCTTTCGGCCATGAATCAAGTGTTGAAACTCCCGTCATAGAACTCCTCCAAACTACTCCCAAAGCCCCTCCTAGCCAAGAGAAGTTCATCCTCGCTGTCCTTCTGCCTTGAAATCCCCTGACTGAGCCCAATTTCTCAGTCGAAAATCAGGCCAGAAACAGGACATCCCCTGAACCTCCACCAAAATCAAATTAAACTCACTCACACCTTCCCAACACCAAGAGAAGGGGTTCCCCATTGAAAGCCCCCTCTCTAAGCCACCCAGTTGCTCTATCGGTCAGAGCTCGAAATAGGGTCTAGTCACTTTCATAGCCAGACATTTCGTCAGCGCTCGTGGCTCAATTCGTAGGCTCCTTGGACTCCAACAAACGTGCCGAGCACATCCAATTGAGGCTTCACCTCTTGGACCAAGGTATGGAAACCCCTCTTGCTCCTGAGCTTCCAACAATTCTCCATTTTGTTTTGTGCAATTTTGATGCATGTTAGCCGTATAGATAGGTTCGTCTAAGCTAGACGCGTCGATAAAGACCAACCACCCGAGATTTGGTTGAGTCTCGAGCGAGATCTTAAGTATACAAGGTGGATGGCTCTCGAGTTAGTTCAGTTTGGGACGATGACCAGCGACCGTCCGATCGCGTGTGTATCTGATGGAAGACAGCGATCGAGCAAGATGATGTAGTGGAACGGAACCGCGGGCCACGTGGCTGCCGAGTCAGATGGTGGTGCCAAATCAGACTGCGCCGCATGGAGTTTCAGATCTGCCTATGATTAGGTGGCGCCGCGTCACATAAGTAGTAAATTTTGGTATTTTTGATTTTTTTAAATACCAGAACCTTTAAAAATGCATATCTTTGCATAGAAAATTCCTAAAAATAAACTAAAAATACCCTCTTGCTCAGTAAATAGAGGAGATTAATGTGGAAAAAGAATTAAGTTATTTTGTTAAGTATTTAATTTTTAATTAATTTAATACTATTTTGAGTATTTTAATTCTCCACTCACATGCACAATTCACCATGGCATAAGATCATAGGGCTTTTGTAGCCTCTGATCTTGGGGACAGTACCTGAATTTTCCAAGGCCAGAGGCTACCTCTATAACAAGTTATCTATTTTCCAAGTTTATGTGTCTATTTTGGTATTTTAATTCCAATAATTAGCATGTTGGTTAATAAAATCTAGAAAAATTAGGGGAATATCTCTGGACCAGAGGACCCTAGGAAAATTGTAACTTGGCTTAACTCATTTAAATGAACCCTAATTTGTCCAAAACCCTAAAATTAATATTGATTTAATTTGAAACAACCACTCATTAAAATAATACAAAATCTATTCTCCACTGATCTTTAGGGTCAGAGGAGTCTCATATAAAAATTTGAAATCAATTGAAAATTATTTGATCCACTAAATGAATTATTTAAGTTACATGACCACTTTTAAAATTCAAAAATTCATAAAACATAAAATATATTTCAAAAATTCACCAAACTAATTTTGAGGCCTCTCTGGGATCAGAGGCGCCTAAGAAAATTAAAATTGGAAATTTTCTAAAAATTTTCATTTTTAACCCAATTTTGAATATTTAATAATTAAAAAATAATAAAAATCACAAAATATTAAAAATCACAAAAATGTCACATTTTGTTTCCTAATCATTTAGGAACCAACCAAATATTTTTCCTAAGTCCCTATGTAAAGATATTGAATTTTAAAAGCTTAATGCAAATTTTAATTTTAAAAATGGATTTTTCAACCTTTCCCACTAAAATAATTCTAAAAATTCAAAGAAAAAATAAAAAAATATAAAATTTGTTTCTTTGAGTTCCTTGAGGTCAGAAAGATTTAAGATAAATATAAAACTTAGTTTTCAACTTTAATTTTATTTTATAATTAATTAATACTCAAAAACTGTAAATAATCATAATAAATAAAATAAAATTCAAAAAATCACCAAAATTTGTCCAAGTGGTCCTCTGGTTAGTAGGAACATCTCATAATTTTCCTAAGGACAGAAACTTTACCTTGGTCAAATTGTTGAATTTTTATTGAAAACTATTATTTTTCATTAAACTAATTATATAAATTAAATTAAAAATGAAAAAAATCACATTTTCTCCTCTAATGTCTTAATTGACATGTGTGTGAGGTGACATAAAAATTTCAAGTTCATTTGAGCTCAATTTAGTGAATTATGAGGTGAATATGCTTAAGAGGGCATAAAGTTAATTGAGGGACTTTAACTCTAAATAATACTTTAGGCTTAATCAAAGGGAGGGATGAACTTTTGATCCTAAATCTTCTCTTGGATGATTGAAACTTAGATACTTAAAGAGGTAGAAACCCATTGATCATCTACAACATCAAAAATGAAACTTTAGTTAATTAAACCATTTAAATTTTGGAAGAATAATTAAAAAAATTTTGGATTATTAAAATTAGGGATATGACTTAAGAAGATACCAATTCTCTAATTTAAAGTCCCAAAATGGATTAATTCGATAATATTCAACTCTTGATTAATTCTAAAAATGAGAACAATCCTTAACTAAATTAAAGTTTAAAACATTGAATGATTTAATAATGAAGCTAAAATAAACCTAAAATATTAAAGCTAATTTGAAACCACTTAAAATTTAACCTAAAATAAATTTAAGGCGTTAAAAATAATCTCAGAAAAGTTAGAATATGATAATCAAATTAAATTAAAAATCAATCTAAAATTTTATAATTAAGTTAAAACAAATCCAAGTCATTAAAAAATTTCAAATAATTCAAATAACTTCTTTAACCTAAGTAATCTAAAACTTTTAAAAATCAATTTGAAATTTTATAACTAAACTAAATTGTCTTGAAACAATGATTCAGCTTTAATGGTTAAATCCTTTAACAAGCTAACTTGCCCCTGAAGGCTTCCACTGTCATAACCTTTAAATAAAGTATCAAGTGAAGTGTCACTTCAATCATCGGATAATCAAATGTCCTAATTCACTGAGCAAGAGTAACCTGGGTGAGTGATTCATCACCACAATGAAACTAACTGAACTCAAGGTAATCCCTAAAATGTTTAAGAAGATGTTCAAAATTCAATTCCAAGCACTCTCTAACTTGATGGCATGTTTTAAAAGAACAGTGAGACTTCATTGTTCTTTGATGAAGAAAATTATCATTAACAAAATACAAGAACCTAGACGTCATAAGAATTGATTAGCAATAGGATCAGGATTTTCGTAGAAAACCAGAACCTTCCCTTAGCTTTACCTAGGTATTTCCTGTAAGTATTTAAATGCCCTAACATGTGTTTTGAGTGCAGCAGAGAATGACGAGAAGACCCGCCAGGTATGCTTTTATTTTATTACAATTTATTTACCTGCACTGTACTTTCTTCCTTGCAAAACTTGCATGACAAACAACAATGTCACCCTGCATGAAAGCTGAAACTTTTAGGATAGCCACAAAACTGAAACCCAAAACTAAACTAAAAATCAATACAAGATAAAATTCACCACTACAACATTCAAAAGATAAAACAATTCAAAATTTAACCACAAATAGAACAACAAAACTACAACTATAACTAAATTAAAACGTCTCGTTGGATGATCGGGAATCCCTCGGATGATGTAACCCACGTGTTGCTAACGAGATTTCCCAAGGTCTAAATGAAAGTGTGGAACTCATTCAGTTGAGGTTACCAAAGTCATTAGGACTAAGTGAATACGATGAAAATAGCGGTGCTAGGATGACGGAACCGTGGGATCTTAATTGGTTCTGCTTAATCAACTTTAAGATTTGTTTTAATTAAAACATTAAGCCATCTCAATTTTCAATTTTTTCTAAAACCAAAACAATTCTCTCATCAGCAAAACTTCTCTCATCTCAATTTTCAAACTGCCACTTCTAAAACCATCTTCATCAGCAAAACTTGTGTCTTCTTCAGCTAAACCTTTCTTAGAATTAATTAACCAAGTCATAGGATTACGAGGTAGTTTGCCTAGTGCAACATAAATACTCAACTTTTTGTTAGGCATTTGCATAATTATGTTATGCAAATTAAGCCCTAACCGGTCTTAGGACTCCGAGGTAGTCATTCGGTACGACATAAACCCTCACATATTCGAGGCTATTTTTGTGATTATGTCATATAAATATAAGTCCTAATTAATTGAAATTGGTAGGATTGAAACATTAAATAATTCTCTCAAATTGAAGCCAAACAATAGGATAAATGAAAAGTCACTGAAGTTCACTTCGGGTCTGTGACATCCCCTACTTCTCTTCCTTTGGACACCCAAAATAAATTGTTCCAAATTTGAGCTAATCCCTTTTGAAATATCCAAAATCCAACTTGTTTGAAACCATAAACTTTTAAATTCTTGAGAGCAAAGCTATTGATCATTATCGAGAGTTTTCTTAAATGATTCCCGTCATTTAAGATGTAATTAACTATAGGGGCTTGCCCTTATAGGGAACTTTAAGAACACAGGTAATATAAACCCGGTTTAATTCCTTTATATTAAGTAGGGAAATTTGTCGGCTTATAAAATTGGTTCGCAGACTAAACGGATGTCACAATTCTTCTAGTTTATTTAATCGAGCCCCATCATCAATTAGTGTGTCTATTCCTCGGGATAGATACACGATTGTTGATGTAGTGCTCGTTATATAAACTATTTGAGATGTGAGATCGGTTTGATTTTATATCTTAAAAATTTCCAAACTTAAAAAAAATTATTTTTCAAAAGTCAAATGTTACTTTTTCAAACTATGTATATATATATATATATTTAAATTAAATTTAAAATATTAAAAAATTCGCCTACAACTTCGTAGGCGAACCCTTTAAAATACAACACACAACCTAAAAATATTTCGACAACAATAAATGATCTTAATGAACATGTTTGAATGATTGAAACATAAAGGGATAAATGGTAGAAATCAATCTCATTTTTGACATAATAAAAGGTAAATTTGTAATTTCTTTAAATCACATTAATTTGGATGAAATTTAAGATTAAAAGATTCTTAAGGTTAGGAGTTTGGTTTTTGTAAGTTAATAATTATCAATTAAATAGCATGTATGTGATGCTTAAATGATAAGAATCATATTTATATAACTAAACCCTTCTAAAAAATTATAAACATACCCACCTAAATCATAAGGGGCTTAGTAGTGAGGCTAAGCTTAATCAAATTTGATTAATAAGGGTTAGAAAAGAAAATAAAATTAATCTTAAACACTTTTGAAACACTACAAGACCATCAAAATTGGTTAAATTCTTTCATAAATTGAATTGCCTCTAAAGGCCCCCCTTACATAACTCATAAATGAAATACCAAGTGATATTTACCCCACCTTTTATGATAACTAAAGCATTAGTCCACTAAGCATAAGGGTATGAAATAAATGAATCATTTAATAATTATCATAAGTTCAAAATGAACCCAAGGAAGCTCAAAAGGATTGTGAAATATCTAGGTATTTCCTAGGACTTCTCACAAATCTTATGGACACATTGTAGGACAATTGTACCTATCATATTTCTTAAATGAAAAGATCTCTTAAATGAATGAATAAGACCCACCAAGTTGTGACATAGGATTTCGTAAGTTTGTGATGAACATATCTATCAACTTTTACTTTCCTGCAAATTATAAATGTTTATTGCGAGATACTAAAGTTTTAGGTGGAGGAATGAGAAGACACTCCATGTACACTTTTATAAGTTTATAGTACCTTTCCCTTACTATACTTTTCTTGCTTACGAGCTTGCATGTTAAACAACAATGTCACCCTGCATGAAAATTAAAACTTTTAGGATATCCACAAAACCAAAACTAAAATCAAAATTAAAATAAATACAAGATAAAATTCACCACCATAACATTCAAAATATAAGACAACTCAAAATTTAATTACAAACAGAACAAAAATCACAATTACAACTAAATTAAAATATCTCTATCAGATGATTGGGAATACCTCGGAGGATGCAACCTACGACTGCTAATGAGATTTTCCATGGTGTAAATGAAAGTATGGAACTCATTAAGTTGAGTTTAGTAAAGTCATCTGGACCAAGTGAATCCAAAGAAAATAGTGGTGTTAGAATGAGGGAACCGTGGGATCCTAACTGGTGTCGCTATAATTAACTTTAACATTCCCCTAAATAAGACATTAAGATACCTCGATTTAAATATTTCAAAAACATGATACTTCTCTTTTCTTTTCAATTGACACTTCTTGAAACTGAACCTGCTATGATGAGGATGTTGGAGCATGCATAATGAGCAGCACGACCATCTTCAATAGCAAAACTCCTTAGAACTTAAACAACAAGCCATAGAACTTCAAGGTAGCTAGCCCAGTGCAGCATAAACCCTCACTTTATCCCTTTAGGCCTTTGCACTTTGTGCAATATAAGCTCTAACTCGTCTTAGGATTCCTAGGTCGGGATCGGATATGATATAAATCCTCTTATCTTCCAGGCTATTTACAAGATCGGTATCAAGTGAATGTAATCTCTAAATAATAAAATTGACAGAATAAAATACCAAATAATCATCTCAAATCGAAGCCAAACGATAGGATAGTTTGGGAAAGCTCCAAGATTCTTCTTGGTTCTTTGTTTTTCCCCTGGCTTTCTTTTCCTTTGGATTCCTATAATAAATATTCCAAAATTTGAGCCACTCACCTATTGAATCTCCCACTATCACATTTTCTTAAAGATCTTATCCTTTGGAAGTCATAACTACAATATTTCCTGATCTTTATCAAGAGATTTCTTAGGTGACTTCGGTTAGCTAGGATGTAATTAACTATAGGGGCTTGTCCTTATAAGAAACTTAAAGATCCCATACTAATATAAATCCTATCTAATTCCTTCATATTAGATAGGGAAAATTGTCAGTCAACATGAATGGTTCACAGACCAAAGAGATGTCATGAATTCTTTATTTTATTTAATTAAGCCTCACCACCGAGAAATGTATCTATTCTTTGGGATTGATACATGTTTTGTAGTGAAGTGCTCGATTATTTAAACTATTGATTATATGGGATCAATTTGATTTCATATTTTTAAAAATAAAAAATGATATTTTCTATACTATTCATATATCTTAAATTAATTTTATTTTAAATCAGATGTCGGGATATCTATTCTGGTGACCCACAAGGACTTCCTCCTAAAGGTGATAAGCTCTCGATGAAATTCTAGTATAGAGGCTACCATTTATGGGGCTTTGAATGGAAAACTTCTTCTCTTGCTCTGGTAAAGGTGTGGGTGAAGTTAATTTGAATTTGGTGGAGTTTTTAGAGGTGTCCTATTTCTGTCTTGAGATTTAGAATGGGAAATTGGGCTGTGGTAGTGTTAATTAGGGCTGGAAGACAGCAGGGTTGAGCTTCTCTGGGCTGTGGGAAGAGTTTGGAACCAGTTTGAAGATCATGGCTAGGTTTTGGTCCATCATACTTTTAGGCCGTAGAAGGTGGCTCTTCTTATATCCATAGTCATGGCCATGGTTGTCCTCAGGACAAACTGAGGTGGCAGAGAGCCCACTTAGTTGGAGGGAAGAAGGGCTCCAATGGCCAATGGCAGTGGGACACGTCAGGTGAGTTTAATTTTGGTTTTTGGCCATGTCAGTCTTCTCAAGCTGGGTGTTTTTTTGCGGCTGGGGTGGTTGGCCTGCCAGGGTCAGGTCACCTCTAAGTTCAAGTGAGCCAGGGAGGTTAAATGGTGGAGTTAATTTGGTTTTATGCTGGCTCAATGGTGAATATTCAAAGTGAATTTGTGGTATTGGCTAAGTTGGCTATGTTTGATTTAACTCCTTGGTCACTTGGCTAAATCATTTCCCAAAGTGGTTAGAGCTGGTCTTAAGGTCCTTGAGTGGGTTTTGGTGTGTTTAGTGGCTTGTTTGGGCATGAAACCAAAGTTAAGATATATCATGAAAAGAGGAAAACAAATGAAGGAGTGAGAGGGAAGAGTTGCCTACCTTTGCTAATTTTAGCAAAATTGACTTTGGGATGGCCATGGGAGGCTTCATGGGATATGTCATGCCATGCATGATGCCATGAGTGTTTCATGAGAAAGAAACTTCTTATTTTATGAATTTTCAATGGCAAATGTCAACATACCCAATTTGAATAAAGTTTGATATATGCATGGCTAAGTTTGTTATGATGCCATGATGAGGTAATTTAAATGCAATGGGATCATGAAGGTTTAATTCTTTATCATACAGGCTCAAGTTGGACTTTTAAAATTGATGTCACAGGCTTTTGAAAATTGTTTATGTAAATGGGTTTTTAAAATGCATGTAATGGATTTAATTTTAGATATTGATCATGGGCTAATCAAATGGGTTTGGATTTGATTGAAATTAGATTTAGACATGTTGATGTTCGATATGAATTTGAAGTTGGGGCATTTGGATTGATCATGAGGTTTAATTTGAGGAATTTAGGATTTTAGTTCAATTTGGAGCAAATAACTTGGACTTAAATTTATGGTTTTAAATTGGGTTAAATTGGGCTTCAAATTGGTTTAGACAGAAATTGGATGTTCAATTAGGGTTTAGAATTAAAATTGGGGAAATTTGGGATTAATTTGGTGAAAATTGGAATTGATTTAGGGATTTTGGGCCTAAAGGGACAAATTGGGGATTTTGGTCAAATTGAGTTAATTTGGTCAAATTGAGCTCAATGAAGTGATTTTGATTGATTTTGGGGACATTTGGGATGATTTTGGAAATTTTGGGGATTTTAGAACTTTTGGATTTTTGGGTTTTTTGGGGGTATTTTGGTAGGTTTGGGTGATTTTGGGTCAATTGTTGGTTTTAAATGATTTGGGTAAGGTTTTGGAATAAATTCGGAGGTTTTGGTAAATTTTGGGTTTTTGGCTTGAAATTTAGAGTTTAAGGTGAAATTAGGGTTTTGGAGTATTGGCTCATGGGTCTTAGCCATGCCTAACCACTTTGGGACCAAGCCTAACCAAATGGCAACCTCTTTGTGAACCTTTACATATTGATCCTAGCCATGTTAATCAAAGATAAGATGCTCGGGACCACCCATGTGAGTTTCTTAAAGGGGTAGAGAGGAGTTGGTTTAAGGTTTAAAAAAAGTTGGGGTAGGTGTGCAAGCTTAACCAAAACCAGATCACCCAGGGTTGTCCTAAGTTCAATCATTCTTATGGGAACTCATTCTTGAACCTTTGCATGTTGGTCTTAATCTTCCAGGTGTTTTAGAGGTTTGAGATCATCTATGTAAGATTTCAAGATGAGCTAGGAAGCGGTTCAAATTTCTTGGTGATGGGCTTTATTTCTAGTCCTCTAAGATAGTGAAGGGGAAACCCTATATCTAGAGCCTAAGTTCTAAGAGGAAGTTTATGACTCACCAATAATGAGGTCAACACCTGGTGTGATTCAAAATTGATATCATTCATGTATGTTTTGCTTGCATTGCAAAGCATTGCATCTATTTTCCATATATATGAGCATTTAGGTTGCATCTCAGGCAAAGTGGAATTCCCTTTGGGTGTCTTGTACTCAATGCACTTAGTTTGCATGTGTCATATGAGTGCAATGTCAGTGATTTTTACACCAGCATGCTTATCTTCACACCATTAGCATGCAGTCATACGCACGTAACAAATGTATGGCACGTTCTGGAGGCTAGGTCACCTAGCGCTATCTTGTCTCATGTTATCCTCAGTACGAATTGTATTCACCTAACATATAATTCTGTCGTGGTATCCTTTTCCATTTGAGAAGAATCATTTTACCTAATATTATTTTATTTCTATATAAATTATTCTATTGCTCTACTTGTGTGTGATCGTTTATCTCATACGATCATGTTGAATGAGCAATTCATAAATACTTGTATATGTGATGGCATGTAAGTCTTCAGCTAGTGTGACACTCATGTCTTTGTAATATCTACTACCTGAAGTGAATGCTCACACCTCAATAGAGAAATTACATAAGGTTTGTCTCTTTAGTGTACTTTTGTGATAACTCACACCTTGATAGTGATCATGGTACACTATATCTCCTTGCATATTATAGGCACATTACCTACCCTATCTTGATGTCAGATCAACCTCATTAGTTGAGCGACATTTTGTTGGGCATGATGCTTTATTGAGCACTGCACACGAGCAAATCTTAGCTAGGAATTCTAATTATTTCATCGGGATCAACACGTGTATGTTTATATTGAGGTTGCAAGAGGTTTAATATGTGCCAAGTAGGCTTCTCTTTCTTTAGGAATTCTTTTAAAACAAAAATTTATATTTATTAGTAGAATTCTTCATGTTTTGAACTTTCTTTAAAACTAATGTATATACAGTTTAAACAACATGTAAGGTCAACTCTTTAAAGCTTTTACTTGGATGAAAACTGTTATATTAGTGGCACATATTAGAATTTTTGGATTATAGACTGGGTTCGGGGATGGCGACTTGTCAAAAGAATACTCCATCCTTAGCCACATTTTTGCATACACATAGATGTTTTGGTTAGAACACCTTATTTTAGATGTTTTGTTAGAATATTATAGGGTGTAGTTAGGATTTTTATATATCCAACTATTGTTGATGATTTGTGTCTACCCGAACTTTTTGTTGTTGCTTTGGTGCAGTGATTGAGTTTGAGATGTTTGCATTAGCATATTATGGTAGTTTTCTATGCAGGGATCCATGTTTATAAAAAAAGAGTTATTGTGATTAAACTAATGCCTTTTCTATAGGTGTATCTTAGCTCTCTTCCCACTAACATAGCTTATGATATGATTGCATGTTGTAATCTATTTGTATTACAGGTCAAATATTTTTAGACTTTTGCTATAAATTTTGTTAGTCTTTAGAAGAGTTTCTATCGGAAATAAGGAATGTGCATGAGTTACATGCCATTTATGTGGGTATTCACATGACGGAGACTAGGAGTGTTGTGCTTATGTCTCAAGCCTTAATTTTGAATCTATATTTGTTCTATAGATTAAGATTAGCTATGTAAATGTTGAGCTTGTAGCCTTTTTTGCTTTTACAGATATGTTACCGACCTAGTGATACTGGCCTCTTTATTACTTATATATGATTTGTTTACTTTGTGTTATCTGCTACCATATTCTCTTTATTATGATTATGGTTTGTTTGGGAAGCTCATCAAAAATGTAATCATGGCTCTTTATGATTGAAATACTTTATTTCTATGAAAATCCTAATAGTAATATATTGAGTTTAATTAAAATTTAGAAGTAAAATTGTATCATTTTAAAATGTTACTTTCTACTTTTACTTTCATGCATGTCAATCGGGCTAGTATAAAATGCCTTGCATAGCATAAATATCTCCTAAGTTATTATTAAAATGACCACCACATTAGATTTTATTTATAAAATTGTGTCATTTTGGACATCTCAAGGTGGAGTCCTTGTGCTCCTTCAACCTGATTGACCAAGCATAAAATTCTTACCTAAGTGGTCATCTTGATCGACTAAGGTGTTAGAGGCTTCTCTAACCTAGATGGGTGTAATTCTTTTATGAGGTTGTTTTGGCTTTGAGCCCTTATTTCTCTTCACTCTAGAGGTATCCTCACTATTTTCGCAGTGGACATGTCACACACTTATGAGTTCCAACTTTGAAGGGGAATTAGAGGTTTCATTCCTCTGACCTTGAGGTTATAGAGGTTCCTTGGATGACACAACACTTGTGTTGTTGACAAGGAGTCTTTGGTCGATTTGCGTCGACTACCATCATAACTAGGTAGACCTAGGGCCTCAATGCTTCGAATGATGGATCCATGGAATCATGGCCTAGCTATATTAACCCACTCAGGACTTTCTTTCCCTATCTCTAGATATGACCCTTTTGAGCCTATTATATTCTCTTTGATAAATTGTTGATGTCATCTCATAGGCCCTTATAGTCGATAAGTTACTGCCGATTTAGGATACGATGATTCGCCCTCCATGCTAATGGCTTGTTTAGCCCTTGATGCCTATTGTGGACCATATTGAGACAACTTGATTATCTTATAAGGCCTCATTTCCATATGATCTATATCCATTTAGGAAGTGAGAGGCTCACTCATTGACCTTATGGTTTAGCGTAAGCTCAGAAAGCATTAGTATGCTCTTATTTAAGATAACCATCCCTTTGATACACCCCTTTTACTAGTCACATGAATATAAGCAAGTCTCGTAATTATCATGAGTATTCTTATATATCTCCTAAGATGTAATTAACTGAGGAGGTAAATTCCATTGGGAGTAAGACTTGACCAATAACAAAAGAAAATAAAATTGGTTCTCTAGTTATATGTCTTGCTTATTTAAGGATTATCTTCTTAGATAATGTGTTTCAATGTGTTTCAGTTTGATCTCATTTTTGACCTACATTCTTAACCTAGCATATGAGGATTATCTTACATAAACTCTCCACATTTCTTTTTAATTTTTCTATCCAATTTTTTTATATGTTTTCCTCTTTCAGCTCCATCTCTTCTCTGAATTGTTTTAATGATTGAGGAAGGAGGGTTATGAGTTAAAAAGAACCAAAAATAATCCAACAGAGAAAAATACTCTAGTCATCAAAGACAAACTAGGTTACTAAACAAAGGGTGGGTCACTGTAACATGGCGAGTAGACACCATTTAGCTAAGAGGGCCTAAGAAACTCGCATGCAAAAAATTTAACAAAGGAAATGAATATGCCCAATGGAGGAATCAATAGATAAGTCAAAGAAAAAAGTTGTCAGATAGAAATAGCCTGGTGGGCTTCATGAAATCATTCTCTTAAACTTTTGGACCCAAGATCTACTAAGGAGTGAAGGTAATCAAGGCAACCCAGCTACTGATCACTTCAATCGTAGCCCATGTATTGCATCATTTAAAGCTACCCTATAGATTTGAAACCAGAGGAAAGAAACATCTAAGTTCTAATGACTCTATCTGGATCAATAACATTGAATATAAATTATACCATGCAATCTCACATCCTGATAATTACAAAGGTGTCCTATGGACAAAAAATCTATCCAGAGGGAAGAAAGAATGGACAATACACCTATAAGGGTAAGCTTCCCCATAAAAGGGCTCACAATCTTATCTGGATTAGGAAAGCTTCTAACACCCTATATTGTACTAGATAGCCACCGAATTATATAAAACATATAATGGGCTAGTTAAATTAGAAAGCAAGAATACTTTTCTTGAGTTATGTAGCATGTATGCAATTACCTAAGACATCCTAATCGTGGAGGCCCTATTAATATGTGATCACCCTTAAAATTACCTAATTTTTTATATCATTTTTAACTAATATTTTAAGGATATTATGCTTTAATGAAAGGTATTTCTTATGTTTTTGGTTACAGGTACAAGAAAATAAGTTTATGAAGAAAAAGAATCAAAAAAGGAGTATAAGGAGCAAAAATGAGTCAATAGAAGAAAAGAAGAAAAAAAGTGCTGACTCTGGCCCCAAATCTAGCGCCCAGGTGCTAGACTCAGCAAGGAAATCTAGAGAGTTCTTGGATGGTTTTGTGACTGTTATTGATGACTCAGAAGCAATCTAGAAGCCTCTGGAAAATTTCTCATATGTTATAAACAAGATACAATGAATTTAGACATAGGGAATTAGTTACTCAATGAAGAGGTGTGACTCAAAACCTGAAGGGACGCATCCATTCGCGCAGAAGACTAGCGCTTAGGCTCCATAGTTACCTTCTAGAATATTCAATGAATTTTGAAGACGTGTTTGAAACCCCTGGTCATTTTTAAAGCTCTATAAATAGAGAACAATTCTACAGCAAAGTGTGGTCATTTGGAGTGTGTAAGTGTTATAAGAGTGAAAGAGGTGTGTCATTTCATTTAGTTAAAGAGAGTTTAGAGTTATTTACTTTTCTTTAGTGAGAGTTCAGAGTGTTTAAGTGTGTTTGCTGGAGTTGGAGTCTTGTAGAAGTCAGTCAAAGTTAGAGAAACTTCAAAGGATTGCTTGGATATCATTCCAGATAAGTATTTATGATTTGGTTCTTAAGTTTTGTATTTTGAATTTAAATTATATAAATATGGTTTGTGGTGTAAATCCTATGCTTTCTGAGTTGTCTTCTTATTTTTTTCCTACGAATATGAAATGATTTAGATAAGGATTTAATTTAGTTTTAAGAACTTATTTTCTTCATCATTATATTGTGATGTTACTTTACATTATTTTCATTTACATTATAACTTGATCACTTGTAATGTTAAAATCTGTGGAGAGTTCTTGAGACCTGACCGTGGGCTAAGATTTCTTAACTTGTAAGTATCACATTTCCCTTAGAAAGGTAGATGGTAAATCCTTAAAAGGGAGGTGCGAATAAATAGGGAGATAATCTTTGAAGGGCGTAGAATTGAATATGTTTTTAGAGTGACATACTAAATTCTATCAATTTGGTTTAAGAGGAGGTGATGGGTCACTAGTAGGCCCGACCATAGGCACCCTTAGGGGCGGGGAGAAACTAGAAGTGAGAGCCTAGAAATTCGTCCCTTACTACTAACAATACATCCTGATCTAATCTTTTAAAACTAGCCAATGTTCTTTATACACTGGACCAAAGGGCAAAGAATAATTATGCTTCTATTCGTCACAATACCACATTCTAAGTTCTCAAACTAATTTAGATGTTTGCTAATCATTAAATAATTCGTATGAGGAAAAACCTTTGTTTATTGTGTTAAGGAATTTAAATTACTATTTTTATTTATAATTGTTACTTTAATAACTTGCATATTCATACTTATTAATTGATTAGTTTATAAATAGATTTTCATCTTTCTTTTCTTAATTATTTGTACTTAACCTTCCACGTGGGATCGATATCTGAGGCTTAATCAGAAAGCTCTATATTACTTGAAAAGATACGTATACTTGCGTAATACCTCCAGTGTGCGATTTATATTTATTTATAAAATCTTTAATCTTTAAAATATCGTACATTAGCCCCTTAATCTAATTTGGGGTCAAATTTGGCCATAATTTTATAAGCTATTTTACTTGCGTAATTGCGGTCGGGTCAATATGAAATGATGATATATTCATATATTTTATGATCATTTTAAAACTGATTCAAAGACCAGTTAGGACAGTAAAAATAAGAAGTAAAGTTGGTGATTTTAAAATCTTACAATTTTAGTCTTAAATTTTAATAAGAAATATATCTTAAGACTAACTTTTGTAGCAAATATATATATATATATATATATATATATATATATATATATATATATATATATATCTTGAAGAGCCTAATCATGATCACCTTTACACAAACCACATGCATACTAAAGAATGAACACATGCAAAGTGCAATAGGAAATACTTAAAATAAAAGAATAAGAGATTAGGTTTTGTTGCGTCAATTAAATCCTAAAAAATAAAAAAGGTTGTCATGCTCTACATATATATACCAAATCCTAGAAATTATGAAAAAAATCAATTTTTTGGAATTAATGTACAAGGAATAAGCAAACAACTCATAATCCTCACCATATGGTTCCTGCTCCAAGCTTTGGGACTCATGCTTGTACCTTACATTCAATAAAAAAATATTTTAAATCAATCTAAAAAAGTATATGGAGATAATCCTAAAATAGACTCGACCCACAAAATAAACATTAGAATGAGCTGTCTAACACAACATATAAAATGTTTTTTATGATGGGATGAGAGCTGAGCAACACCAACCAAAAAAATAAATTATATTTAAGTCATTATTAAGCTCCTTCTTGTTAGATATGACATCCTGCAAGAAACAAGCCACCATAATATGTAGTGTGCACCTCTTAAACTTGTTTAAGCATGGAAAAGGCACACAAGGTGTTTGACAACTAACACAAGCCAATGAATAATAACTGCATACAAAAATCCCTAATTATGCACTATCCTTAGAAATGAAAGTTGTCTTAAGCCTATGCTTGAAACGATCCCACAATATTTGGTAATAGTAAGGTAACTCACATTACTCATTCAAATAAGGCAATTTACAATGCTTATTTCTATATTATTACCATAGGTTATACTAAGGCTTGTCCAAATACTACCACCGACAAGCTGATACATGAGACCTAAACCTATATGGTGCAGTAGGAAACATGGTCATACTCAGAAAATTATGACCCTATGTGCATGAAGACACATAAAAAATGCTTAGAACATGCAATAAAGGATATGCATTGAGAGTTAAACCCTAACAACAATGATAGTAGGTCCAATAAAACATGCAAGATGTGCATGAACAAAGACTTTGGGGACTTAACCCCAATAATATGGTCAATAAGCCTCAAATACTAAAAAATGACAAATTGCAATAAATTTAAATGAGAATAAGAAAAACACTCATGAATATGCTTGAATGAAAAAATATACCCTTTTATCATAAGAGGTAGGACACTACGGGAACATGGAACACTATCTCATAGAATGATCTCTAAGATTTGAGGGGCAAAAGGAGGTGGAACTCAAGCATTAACAAATAACACCTCAAACTAACCCTTTTTACTTAGACAAAAGAAGATGATGTTGACAACAAGATGATTAAATGAAACCTATACTTGGTTGGTAACAGAACTCTAACAATATCTTACAAGCCCCACATAGATGATTCATAAAAGATAAAAAGGAAGTAAATGAGCTTACATGGGGTCGTATCATAAAATGAAATATGCAACGACGTAAGCTATGTTGATTAGTTAGACAAAGTAGAGTCGCCACCCATTTGAAAGGGTGTACCAATAGTTCATGAGGGAAAATTTCCTGAGTCAACAATTTATAAAGAATAGATACCTATTTGTTCCCAAACCCTAGAGGGGCAGTCGGATAGACTCAGATAGTCTGAAGAAAACAAACAACCTATCAAATAACTTATTCAAAATAGAAACTTATCATGTTGTTGAGTTGTCAGGCACTTGCCTTTTCTTGAAACGAAGACCAAAGCCCACATGGACAGGGACAATAGTGACACCTACATAAGCAAGAATTCCCGTCTTCTTAGGAGAGCATAAAACTAGCACCTTTATAACTGTGGGTTCCTTACTAGTATGCAGGTAAACCGATTAACATGACTAAAAGTGATTGTACCAACATCAACATAAAAGTTTAAAAGAGGTAAGATAAGATGTTACCCTTAACAAACTCAATCATGATCACTCTTTTTGTTGACATACCTACATGAAAGAGAAATAAGGATTCAAAAACATTTGAAAGTATTATAACACATGTAGTGTATAGTATATACATTTGGGAAGTAAAAAAAGATAAATGGAAGTTATGAAAATTCTAATGTTGAGCAAAAGGTTACAACAGTGTTATGACATTAGGAGAAAACTATTGGTCTCCATAAGACTCAATGCTCAATCACTCTCTGGATAGTTGAAGTTATATAACTAGCATTTTGAGGGCATAAAGGGATATGAACGACATCAGCCAACTAACCCTAGTGACCATACCATGGAAGAGAAGAAATATGAATCAAATCATGCCAAGAATTAAGTTAAATTGGTTGAAAGAGCAACATTATGAACTAAATGAATACTTAAGGTCAACACAACACCTAATATAATAAGGTAGCTTCTTTCTCCATTAAAGTTGTTAGGTTTTGTTCGCAACTCATTTTCTTCAGACCAAAATTGCCTTTGCATTACATGTACTCTTTAAATTTCCTTTTCTAGGTCACCCTTATTAGAAAAAATAAGAAAATAAAGGAAGAGATGAAATATTAAAGGAAATAAAAATATTAGCCACAATGATATTTGTATATAAAGTTCTTGTAATATAAACTAGAGAAGAGTGGTCTAAAGTAAGTCAGAACTTACTCAACAATAGAAAATATACAAGAAAGTTTCTATAAAAAGACATTCATATTCAAACATTAATATTTAAATTAATTTTCTTCTGGGTTCAAAGAGACCTCCCACGATGACGTATCCTTATGGTTAATTACATAAACGAAATACCCAGAAAAACTCATGATAGAAAGTGTTGTGTTTACTTATGTTGTCTAGAAACATCGGAAACTTAGGAAATTTTTTATACTCCCAATAAAGAGATATTCTTCAATCATCAAGCAAAACTAGGCCAGAAAATAGAGAGTGAACCTTGATAACCTAGTGGGTAGACATCTCCAAGCTAAGAGGGCCTATGCTACTCGCTTCCAAATGGCTCGACAAAGAAAATAGTTATGGCCAAAGGGTAATACTTAACAGGTAAGTTAAGAAAAACTGATACAAATAAAGATAACATGGTCAGGGCTTCATCTATCTATGCTCTTAGACTAATCCATGAAGGTATTTCACAGAATCTAGTTTGGATCACGTTTTCTGCAACCAATATGTTGCATTATTTGAAAAGAAATATTTAAATTCCTATGATTCAATATAGATCTATATGGTAGATAAAAACTAAAACTACCGAGTGTATGTACAGGAAACCTATGCAGAGAAAAGAAGGAAAAAATAACTTAACTACAAGGATAAGTTGCCCATAAAAGGGCTTATAGTTCCATCCAGATAGGGAAATATCTAACATATTATATAATACTAGATAACCAGCTAATCATACAAAATGTATGTTGGGATATTTATTTAAGAAATTGAGAGTACTTTTATTTAGTTTTACAACATTTATGCAATTATCTAAGACATCCTAATCATTGAGGCCCTATAAATATGCAAGGTAATATATCCATGCATTTTATGATCATTCTAAAATCAACCTGAAGGCCATACAAAATAGGAAAGACAAGAAATAAAAGTGATAATTTTAAAAATTTATGATTTTAATCTTAAATTTTTTTAAGATAAATCTTTTAAGATTAACTTCTGTACAAAAAAAATATTTTTATCCTAAAGAGTCTAATTGTGATTTCATTCAGACAACACTAACATAATAAATATTGAACACATGAAAAGTACAATAATTTAGTGGTCTCATCACCCTACTTGCTCTCTATATATAGAGGGGGGAACGACTAGACGTACGCCTCATGGCATGAGCACATTTTCATAGAGGCATTTCTCAAAATACAAATTTTTTGAGGAAAAGAACGATAGAGAGCTTCATTACAAGGAATTTGGCATACACAAACCGTTAGATTTAGGCATTATTTATAGAAATTAGGTGCCTAAGTGTGGGACATGGTGTCATGTTGCTAACCCAAAATAATAGCTGTTTTGAACGACCACAATGAATATCTCTGATAGGGCGCCAAGACATTAGGCTTTGGGTCAGAGCGCCTCTTTTGTGCCTCAGTGTTTCACCGAATGCATTGAATAAATTGAATATTCATTGTGGGGAAATTATTCGGTCCGGATCGCGTAAGCAGAATTGCGTCTGGACACCAATCAGCGAAAGCCACCTGTAAAAATGGGCCCCACAGCGCAAAATAATAAAAAACGCTGCTTTTACTCCTGACTCGGCCCACCCAAGTGTTAAAAAAGTGTTATTTTGACATTTTTGGTTTCTGTCAATTTGGAAAGGCGTATTTTATCTCCATTAGCTTGAGGTTTTTTGACATTTCTTTGTATGCATTAGTTTTAGGTTTTGGGAGAGCTTTTATCTACATTAGGTTGACGGTTTTTTTCCTAACGATGAAATTCAACCGGTCGCTAAAAATACTTTCAAGAAACATGACAATGAGCTGGAATCACAAAGTATATTCGCAGAACATGATTTCAGGCAGCTGCGACTGAAAATATCCGGCATGTTTGTGATTTTTTTTAGTGCGGGTTTTATGGTTTATGCACAGTTTGATGGTTTTTCTTTTATCGGACATGTAACCTTAAATTTGTGCTAGAGTGCGACATGGTGATATGTAGGTAATATCATGGTGATATACCGGTAGTATTTTTTAGTAACGTTAAGTTTCTTTTAGACTAGGACGTGGAATGATTTAGGTAAAATGACGGTGTTATTAAAGTTCTTTTTGGTGTTTAGGGAATATTCATCGCCTTATTGGATTAAATTACTCTATCAATGAAGAGTAATTCTGCTCACTGTAATGTTTTTATTGTGGAGCTATTCTGGTGTTATTACTGTATTATTCGCTTCTACTATTACTGTCTCCATAATGGTGTTATTCTGGCATTATTTTGGTTATATGACGGTGTTATTAAGGTAATATTGGAAACGATGAGCCTATGATATTGTGGAATTATGTTGGTAATTTAGGTTCAGTATTATTGGCTGGTTTCGTTAAATTTGTGGTGGAGTGGAGTGTGGTTTTTTTAGGCATTATCGTGGTCTTATACTATGGTGAATTGATTATAGGAGACGATTTTATTGAAATTTTTTGTCTGTGTTATAGTTGTGGTACCTGTGTGTGACCGTGGTGTTGTTATGGTGTTATTTATGTTTTATTCGCTATTAAAGTGTTTGTTACTGACATACACATCCGGATCTAATTGTAGTTACTCGAGACAGAAAGTGCTTCAAATGATCCAATTGCAGACATATTGCTTTCTGCAGTTGCCCATAATGAGAAGGAAGCATATGAAAAATATTGTGCCTACGCACACTATGATGGATTTACTGTGCGAAAGGACCACTATATTTTTGGTCAAATCCAAAGAGGATCAAGACAAGGGACTTTGTGTGTGGCAAGGCTGGTTTTAAGAAAGAATTGAAGGAAAATACCACGGTGAAGTTCAAAAGAGTAGACATAAGGACTGGTTGTCCAGCCATGATTCGATATGTCGCTGATGCCGATGGTAACTGGTCGGTCAAGAAATTCATCGAAAGACATAACCATCCATTGGCAGAAGATGATGACAAGCATCTATTGCATTTCAGCAGAAAGATGAGTGACATCAATGCAAATGTTCTCAGATCGATGACAAAATCAGGGATTAGAATAACCGATGTGTTTAGCTTCCTAGCCACAGAGGTCGGGGGAGTGGCGAATCTTGATTGTACAAAGAGGGATTCCTACAATTTCATACAAAGATAGAGAAAAGTTCACATTTAACTAGGGGATGCTAATTTTTTACTACAACTGTTCAATTCACGGCAAGCTGAGGATCCAATGTTTACGTGAGACTTCCAAATTGATGAATCTGCTAGTTTGTTGAATTTCTTATGGAGCAATGGGATGTCCAGACTTGATTACGACTGCTTTAGGGATGTAATAACCTTTGATACAAGTTACAGACTGAATAAATACAACTTATGTTGTGCGCCGATTGTAGGTGTGAACCACCATTGACATAATGTTCTTTTTGCAGTTGTTTTTTTATCAAATGAAACCGTTGAGTCATTCAAGTGGCTATTCAAAGCCTTTATCCGTATAATGGATAACAAACACCCAATTACAATATTCACTAACCAGGATCAAGCAATGTCTAAAGCAATTTAAGAGTGTATGCCGCACACTAGACATAGATTATGCCAATGGCATATATACAAAAATTTATCTTCAAAAATATATTGTGGTGTGGGGAGCAAGATAATCAATGATCTTTTTTATAAATGCATGAATAGATGTGACTCAGAAGAGGAGTTCAAAAAAACTTGGGGTGAAATTATTGATAGAGGAAATATTCAGGAGAATGTTTGGTTAGATGATTTATATAATATAAAGCATTGGTGGTCAACAGCCTTCAATAAAGAAATATTTGGAATGGCTATTCTATCAACTCAAAGAAGTGAGTCAACAAATAACATCTGTCATGATGTCTCCAAGGCAACAAGCTCCCTAACTGAATATTTTTTGGGTCTTGAAAATATCATGAAAAGTTGGAGAAGAAATGAGAAGGATGAAGATTTTAAATGCCAACAGTCTGCAATTGTTCTTGCAGTAAAAATCAGTGTTGTATTGAGGCGGGTTGCTTTACATTATACAAGGAAGTTATATTTGAATTTCGAAGCAGAGTTTCTATATGGTTTGTGTGGGCTTGCTGTGGAGTGCTCTAGCAACAACGATTCGGAATTTTAAATACGAAGCTATGTTAATATGGACATAGACAAACTCTGGATTGTAAAACTTGACAGAGGTAATTCGAAAATTACGTGCAGTTGCAAAAAATTTGAAATGATGGGTTTATTATGTGCTCACGCTCTAAGGGTTCTTCAGCATGCAAATGTGGCCAAAATTTCACAGAAACATATATTAATAATGTGGTCTATTCATGCAAAAAGAGACATATATAGCAGTTACGGATTTCAACAGCTTAAGGGGTCCCAAATGTTACCAAGCGCTTCAAGTGGACTCATATATCGCACACATGTTCATAAATTTGCATACCAGATCAGTACAAAAAATGCAAGGTCATGAACGCGCTGTGCAATTTGTTCTAGAGATATTAAAGAAACTAACAGTCGATGTCGATAACATATTGAGTGGGAGAGAACCTCAGGAAAGGGCAAAATCAAGTAAGAAGAAGACACCGCGTAGAGCGCAAAATGTTAATTACCTTAGAAAGATGCGTCCAAAATGAATATTTAATTCAAGGTTGAAAGGCTACTGCGAAAAAACAAGAGAACAAAAACTAAGTTTTAGTTCGCTAAATTAAAAGTATTCAAAATTATACATGGACTCCCTAACATGTAATATTTTTTACAGGAATGGAGAAAGATGACGGATCAAGAGAAGTCAGAGTTCCTCCAAGCTCGGCAAATTGGTTCGGAACGTCGGATCACATTAGCTAGGAACTGCCTACATCACAACACACAAACATATACGAGCTTGTTAATGGACATGGATGATTATGTCTAGAACGATAAGTTCAATTGCAATATTTTGGAGTTGTTCTATAGTTGTTGTTATTGGATTTCATTGTGGTGTGTATTTGATAATGGAAAAAAACAACCGCCACTGGATTTAGTTTATTCAACTCAATCGTATTATTTAGGTTATATTCTGGAATTGTTGTCGTTTTATTGTAGTTGCTATGCTATTGTCCCTTCACTGTCGTATGATTTGTGATATATTTTTGAATTATTATCGTTGAATTATACTTATGATATTAATTCCCTTCCACTGTTCATATTGGAATGTTCGGCAGCTCAGTCCTCTTAGACTGTGGAATAAAGAAGCCTACGGACTACAAAATTAAAACGACTTTAATAATGCTCTAATACAATAGCAGCTTCTTCAGCTTGTACGTTTGATTGTGTTATGTTCCTTAATGCACTTAGTTTCATGACAACAAACACTCATATTATTTAGGCAGTGTTCTCGAATTTTTTTCGTTGTATTATACTTCAAATGATATTAAGCCCCTCCACTGGTTGTATTGGAATATTTCGAGGCTCATTCCACTTAGACCGCGGAATAAAGCAGCCTACAAAATACAACTGTAAAACGATCGTAATAATGTGAAGGTACTACGCGGCGGATAAAACACGGTAGTATTAAAATATTCGTCTTTTTTCGGAATACCACGGCGGATAAAACATGGTTATATTGGAATATTCCTCATCATACATTGGAATACTGCGGCGGATAAAACACGGTAGTATTGAAATATTCGTCGCCTCATTTCGGAATACTGCGGCGGATAGAACAAAGTTGTATTGGAATATTCCTCGTCATACATTGGAATACTGTGGCAGATAAAACACAGTAGTATTGGAATATTCATCGCCTTATTTCGGAAGACTGCGGCGGATAGAACATGGTTGTAATGGAATATTCCTCGTCATACGTCAGAATACTGTGGCGGATAATATTATCATATAAAGAGTACTACCTTAATACGTCCTAAGAAATGCCCAAATACAACCAATGTAAAGTGTCGGCATATTTTTTTAGGTTGTGTTTTATTTTGAAAAGGGGGTCGCCTAACAGAAGCTGTCGGCGAATTTTTAATTTAATTAAAATAAATAATTTGAAAAGTAGTATTTGATTTTGAAAATAATTTTAAATTTGAAGGTTTTAAGATATGAGATTAAACCGATCTCACATCCCAAATAGTTTATATAAACGAGCACCGCACCACAAGCCGTGTATCTATCCCTAAGGATAGACACACCGCTTGACGGTGGGGCTCGATTAAATAAACTAGAAGATTTATGACATCCGTTTGGTCCGCGAACCAATTTTATAAGCCGACAAAATTCCCCGCTTAATATAAAAACATTAAACGGGGTTTATATTACTCAGGTTCTTTAAAATTCCCTATAAAGGCAAGCCCTCATAGTTAATTACATCTTAAGTGATGGGAATCACCTAAGAAAACTCTCGATAATAATCAATAATTCTGCTCTCAAGAATTTCAAAGTTTAAGATTTTCAAGGGATTGAAATTTGGAATTTCAATAGGGAATGGACCAAATTTGGAACATTTTGTTTTGGGAATCCAAAGGAAGAAAAGTAGGAGAAATCACAGATTCGAAGCGAACTTCGGTAATTTCCCGACTATCTTATTGTTTGGCTTGGATTTAGGGAAGTCCTAATATTTATTTAAATGTTTTGATCTTGCCAATTTTAGTTAATTAGGACTTATATTCGTATGACACAATCATACAAATAGCACTCGAAGATGTGAGGGTTTATGTCGTATCGGACGACTACCTCGGAATCCTAAAACCGGTTAGGGCTTAATTTACATGACTCGATCATGCAAATGCCTAACAAAGGTTGAGGGTTTATGTTGCGATAGAGCAAACTACCTCGAAGTCCTATGGCTTGGTTATTTAATTCTAGGAAAGTTTTGCTGATGTGGATTCAAGTTTTGCTGACGACGATGGCCGTGCTGCCCACCATGCTCCGAGCTCCTTGTTGTCACAGGGGTTTAGTTTTAGAATTCATAAATCAGGGGATGAGAAAAGTGTTTTGGTTTAGAGAAGTCTTAATTTCCAAGTGTTTTTTACGTTTTAATTAAAATAAATCTTAAAGTTGATTATAACGACACCGGTTAAGATCCCACGGTTCCATCCTTCAGGCATCATTATTTTTATCGGATTCACTTAGTCCGGATGAATTTGCTTAAACTCAAGCCGAATGAGTTCCACACTTTCATTTAGACCGTGGGAAATCCCGTTAGCAACACGTAGGTTACATCATCCGAGGTATTCCCGATCATCCAACAGGACGTTTTAATTTAGTTGTAATTGTAGTTTTGTGTTCTGTTTGTGATTAAATTTTGAGTTGTTTTATATTTTGAAATGTTGTGGCGGTGAATTTTATCTTGCAATGACTTTTAACTTAGTTTTGGTTTCGGTTTGAGGGCTATCCTAAAGGTGTGACTTTTCATGCAACGAGTTGTTTATCATGCGAGAAAAGTAAGTGCAATGCGGTTAAATAAATTGCGATAATGTAAATTGCAAGAAAGTAAATTGCAATAAAATAAAAGTGTACCTGGAGGGTCTTCCCGTCATCCCAAGCCGCACTTAAAACACAATTAGAATATTTAAGCAAGTTCCTGGTAAAGCTAAGGTAAGGGTTATGGTTTTCTACCAAATTCCTAATCACTATAGCTAGTGCATTTCTCTATGACGTCTAGGTTCCTTGTGTGTTGGTTTGAGGACGATTTTCTTCATCAAAGAACAATTAAGTCCAATTGTTCTTATAAATGTTCTATCATATCGAGGAAGTGCTTAAGACAAATCTTAAACATCTTTTCAATATTTCTAGGATTGTTTTAAGTCCAAATGAATTTAATTATACAAATGAATTAATCGTCCGGGAATTCAAGTTTTGTTGTTATCTTGCTCAGTGAACTAAGGACATTTGAATATCCTATGAGTGAAGTAGCATTCCATTTAATGTTCTATTTAGGGGTTATGATGACCAAAGCATTTGAGGGTAAATTGGTGTTCAGATGGTTTGTGATTTAGTTTAATTTCAATTAATGGGTTTAAATTTGGAATAGTGTTCAAGTTGCTTTATATTTAATTTCTTTTCGTTTTAGGTGATGTTATATTTAATTCAATTTAATTTAATTTAATTGAGTTTTAATTTAATTTAATTCAATTTAATTCAATTTAATTTGATTTGATGTTATATTAATTAATTTGATTTGATTTAGTTTTAATTTAATTTGATTTAATTTAATTTAATTTAATTTAATTTAATTTAATTTAATTTGATTTAATTTGATTTAATTTAATTTAATTTAATTTAATTTAATTTAATTTATTTTAATTTATTTAATTTAATTTAATTTGATTTAATTTAATTTAATTTAATCTTTAATTTAATTTAATTTATTTAATTTAATTAATTTAATTTAATTTAATTTAATTTATTTAATTTAATTTAATTTTAATTTTATTTTTTAATTTTAATTGAAATTTTTAAAAGAGTTTAATAATTTAATTTTAGTTTAATGATTAAGTCTTTTAATATTTTAAATTTCGAGTTATCATTTTAATTAAGAATTGAATATTAATGAGATAATTAATTTAGGGATTTTTAAATTAAAGAATAAATCTCTTCCTAATAATATCCCTATTTTAATAATTCCAATTTTATTATTCTTCCAAATTCAATCAATTATTTAATTAAGGTTTAATTATTTTAAAATTGTTTAATGGGTTTCTACCCTTTAATTATTTAAATTTCAATCATCCAAATCAGATTAGGATCAAATATTTTACTTGTTAATTTTTTTATTAAACCTAAAGTTTTAATTAAGGGTTAGAAAATTTAATTACCACTTTACCCTTTAAGCTTAATAATTTCATAACTCACTAAATTGAACTCAAATGAACTTGAAATTTTTATGTGACTTCACTCACATGTCAATAAAGACATGAGAGGAGAAAATGTGATTTTTCTGTATTTAATTTATTTATATAATTATTTTTGGTAGAAAATAGAGATTTTCAAGGAAAATTTAATAACATGACCAAGGGAAAGTTTCTGTCCTTAAGAAAATTAGGGGACATTCCTAATGACCAGAGGACCACTTGGACCAATTTTGGTGATTTTTGAATTATATTATTTTTATTATAATTATTTTAAATTTTGGAGTGTTAATTAATTTAAAAATAAAATAAATGTTGAAAAATGAATTTTATATTTTTCAAAAATCTCTCTGATATCAAGGAAATCAGAGAAGCAAATTTTGCAATTTTCTGATTTTTCTATGATTTATTATAATTATTTTAGTGAAAATGCTAGAAAATACATTTTTTTAATTTTAAAATTACCTTAAAGCTTTAAAATTTAATATCTCACTAAATAGACCTAAGAAAAATGTGGGATTTGTTCCTATGTGATTAAAATTCAAAATGTGACATTTTGGTGAATTTTATTATTTTTGTGATTTTTATTATTTTTTAATTATTAAAAATATTAAAATATTATTAAAAATCAACTTTTTTAGAAAATTGAAATTTTAATTTTTTTAGGTTCCCCTGATATCAGAGAGGCTCTAAAACCAATTTGGTGAATTTTTGAAAGGTATTTTTAAAAGTTATGAATTTTTAAAGTTTAAAATGACTAAGTGGCTTAATCAACCCGATTAGTGGGGCTAACCAAGTCCAATTGACCTCAAACTTTTATGGTGGATTCCTCTGATCCTAAAGGTCAGTGGAGAATTGATTTTAAGTCAATTTGATGCATGGTTAACTCTAATTAATTAGAGACTATTTTGGGTGTTTAAGCGAATTAGGGTTGTTTTAGATGAACTAACTCAAGACCTATTTTTCCTAGGGTTCTCTGGTCATAAGGAACATCACCAAATTTTCCTAGAATTTATTTCACAACATGCTATTTATTGGAATTAAAATACTCAAATCGAGTAACATGAACTTGAAAAATCAATAACTCTTCATAGGGATGGCCTCCGACTTTGGAAAATTCAGGGGAATGTTCCCAAATTCGGAGGCTTCAAAAAGTCCTATGGTCTCATGCCATGGTGAATTGTATACATGCATGGAGAATTAAAAGTATGCGGACAGTAAATAAATTATAAAAAATAAAATACTTGATGAAATTAAATGATTTCTTTCCACATTATTCTCCTATGTTCAGCTGAGCGAGAGGGTATTTTTATTTTATTTTTGATTTTTCTACACGAGTTATGAATTTTTGAAGTTTAGGGAATTAAATAAATAAAAAAATACCCTAATTTTCTATTTATCCACGCGGCGCCAACTCATCCTCGGCATCTCCGAAACGCCGCGTGTCGCGCTCCCATTCGACGCCGCCACCTGAGTCAGCAGCTCGGGCCCCGCGGTTCTCGTACCATCTCCTGGTCCGACGCCATCTGAGTCGTTCGTTCGCGCGTGTATTGAATGGACGGCATCCGTTCATCGTTCCCGAGCGTCCTCACCCGAGAGCCGTCCACACTAAATCCACTAGATCTCACTCGATACTCGATGGATTTTCATGTTCTTATGCTCATGGATTCGTCTTGAAGAGACGAACACATCTATACGGTTATCATGCATTGAAATTAAAGCATTCGAAATGGAGAATCTCTAGAAGCTCGGGATGAAAAATTAGCTCATACCTTGGCTCAGAGAAGTGTAGCTTCAATCTGAGAGTTGTTGCACCTTCGATTGGATCCCGGCAAGCTCCGAGATGAAGTCTCTGAGTGCAGTGAGTTGTCTAGGTGTGATTTCGACCCTAGCCCGATCACACAAGCTTGGAGGTCGGAGCAACTCGGGTGGCTCGGAGATGGGGCTTTTGCTAGTGGACACCTTCCCTTGGTGCTGGTGAAGGTGTAGAACCAATCAATTTGGGGATTGGCTCCTTGTGGAGAAGTGTCCTGGTTTTGGGTGGAATTTCGGTTGGGAAATTGGATTTTATCGGTGGGGATTAGGGCAAATTGACACTGGGGCTCAATTGCTCTAAGGGTGGAGAAGGGTTTGGAACAATTTTGGCAGAGTTTCGGCAAGGTTTGTGTAACTCTCTTCCATGGCCGTGAGGGTGAGGGGTTTAAATAGGAGAGGCTGGAGAGCCTTCCAGGGGGAGTTGAGGCATGGGATCGAGCTTGCTGCGGTGAGGAGAAGAACGACCGTAGTGACCATTTGGCATGGGGCGGCTCGGCGAAGTCGGAATTCCAAACTTTGGCTCCTCCCGAGGTCTCGGCCATGGTGTTTTCCGGCGATCCGGGCGGCTGGCCGGCAGGCATGGGTCACCCTCGGGTCCAGTGGGTCGGGGCTTGGAGGTTTGTGCGATCGATTGGCAATTGTCGTGTGTAAAGGCTTTGAATTAAAATGGAATGGGGAGGGGTTATTTTGGCCTTAATTTGGTCGACCCATTGGTTTGGGTTGGGTGCACCTCCCCATGGCCTGATTTTGGGCTGAGAGGATCGGTTGGGTCGACCGAGGAGAGTGGTGTGGTCTACATCCATGATGAGGTGGCTAAACATGGTTTAGTGTGTGACATGCTTAAGGTAAAAAAGCTTAATGAACGATTAGGAAAGGGGCCCCTCCTTTTACCATTAATGGCATGGTCACATGTCAAGCCTTCCATGGCTTCATGTGGCTTGTCCATGGCTTGCATGGCTTGTCTTTGGCTTGGGGAAAGTTGAGTCGATTTCATGGAAATGGGTTTTAAGAATTTTGGATATTTTGGTGAAAATTTGCATGAAGCTTGATTTGGAATGGTTTAATTGATGATTTTGAAACTTAGGGGTGATTTTGATTAAATGGATGATGAGGGGAAATGCCATGTGGGCTTTGGATGGATTTGGGCTTATTTAGGTTAGGTTTGGGTTTGGGTTTAGGTCAAAAATGGGCCTTTTAGCTTTGGGTTGAGTTTGAATGGGGTTTAGGTCTAAATTTTGGGCAAATCATGTTAGTCTTTTGTTTGTGGGAATGTTAAGGAAGATTTAGAAAAGATTTGGGGTTAATTGGAATTGAATTGGGTGAGTTTGGGTTAGGTTTGGGTCATGGGTCCAAATTGGGCTTTAAGGCCAAAAGTGAAATTGGATCTAAATATCAATCAAATTGGACTTGAATTTGGTTTATATTGGTGTTGGGAATGTTGAATTGAAGTTTAGAACTGAATTGGACCAAAATTTGGGTCAATTGGGTAGGTTTGGATTGACATTGGGTTCACTTAGGGTTAAAATAGGTCAAATTGGGGGTTTTGACAAAAGTAGGGTAAATTGACAAAATTGGCCCATGGTGTAGTTGGACAAAATGAAATTGGGAATATTTGGGATTTTTTGGAATTTTTCTGGGAATTTTCTGAATTTTTGGATTTTTGGGTCAAGAGGGGTATTTTGGGTATTTGGACGGTATTGGGAGGTATTTTTGGAATTTTTGGTATTTTTGGGTATGGATGATCAATTTAAGTGATGTGGAAATGTTTGGGAATGATTTTGGAGAATTTTGGGTAATTTGGAAATTTTTTGAGAATTTTGGGTAGTTTCAAGGGTTTTAGGTAGGTTTAGTAGGTGTAGGGCCCCGGGGGTCAAAAATTGAAAATTTGGGAAATTGAAGATTGGGTGAATTTGAGTGGAGTGAAATCATTTTGGTTGCGCCATGAAGCCATATCAATCCCCTATGAGCCATGAAGGGACTCATTTGAGGCATTCATTTATGTTGTTCCTTAACCCTCTTAGCCGAGGGCTTAGGGGTTAAGGATCATCCATGTGAATCACCTACATGAGTCGGGAGGTCAAGTTAGGTATGGGTGTGGTTTTAGGAGGTATGTGGAAGTGTAGTGTGTAGGTGTAGTGTATAAATGTAGTGTGTGTGTAAGTCGGCCCCTTCACCGAGACCGGGCCACCGAGGGCGATCCTAAGGCCGAAAGAGTCCTATAGGAACTCATCCTTTAAACTTCCACATTTGATTTCAACCCTCTAGGTGATTAGGGGTCTACAATCAAGTTTGTAGAGTTTGCGGGGAGTTAAGAAGTGGTTTGAATTTCTAGAAGGTGGGTCCCAATTCTAGTCCTCTAAGACAGTCAAAGGAAAAGCCTAAGGCTAGATCCTAAGTACTAAAGAGAAGAAGAGAAGACCTCATCAAAAATGAGGTCAACATAAAGTAGCAGGTTGTAGAACCAATATTTCGTAAAACAACATTAGGATCTAGATACAACCAATGATATGTATATACTAACACAATAACATCGAGATAAAACCCAGATGCAGGACAGAAACCTGGAAGCCTTATTGAACTCCAACAACAATAATGTACAAATACATTCATAATAAGTAAAGAGGAAAACCACATACAGCATTAACACATCACTTTATTTAGGACTAACTGATAAAAAACACTACACGGATCATGGGCTAATTGTGCCCTGAATTTAGGCATGTGTGCTTGCCGACCTACTACGACTCAATCAAGCCGGGTTAGCTTCGTCTTATTTCTCCATGTATTTACATACAAATATACCACAGTCAATACTATTTTTCTGGACGGGTACGCCTTTAACGACTGTGATCCCCTAAGTTCCTGGTTTCCCCCTAAAACATTGCCTCGCTTGGATTGCAAACACTTTGACCTACAAAATAAATTATAAAATTTGTTACCTAGACTAGAAGAATGCATGGGATTTATTTATTCTCATGAATGTACTCACAACATTTTGCAGACTTTCTTATGTCGTTCGTTGGGTAATGAATCGTATATTCTCCATTTCTTGATTGTCAAGTTCGCTACCAACAGAACCCAGTGGTCGTTATGCACAAAGGAAGCAGAATAAGATCTGCATTTTTCACTGAAGTCTTTGTGATATGCATAAAAAACCTCGAGGCATCATCGTTTATTTTATGATAAGTCTGCAATAAATGAAACACAGTTAATATTCTCATGGAGCATATAAGAGACTTAACACTGCATTTATCCACTTACCTAGTATAGCGGTGACACGTAAAAGTAATTATTAAACAATTTTGGATTGGCTCTCCTTATTTTACTCAGAACTGTTCCTAAGGCATCAACAACTTCATTTCCTATCGATCGATCAAACAGTAGATTGTCCATCATACCACGGTCTATGAAAATGTCACTCCTGAAAAACATGAATAAAAAAGTTGTGTCACTTCACTTTAACAGACTTGTAATAAATTAGGAAGATAAGGATTTACTAACTTGTTGGGGTATTTTGAAATGCACTGATCAATTATTTTTTGCATTTCTAGTGGAATCAGTGTACTCTCAGAATACTCAAGTTGCTTGTCTCCCGAAGTAGAAGCAAGCTACACATGGTTAAAACTTATGAAAAATTTGATATTAAAAGCCAACATATGCAGAATGTTTGCGAATGATTTTCAAAATTACCGATGTTATTTGTTAGGTTGCTACATCTTGAACTTGCGCAACTACAGAAGGTGAAAATAGAACTATTTGCAAGGCATTCTCTTCTTGATTATGTTAAGCATTTTCTTCCTCTATTCTTATCGGACTCTATGCAAGTTGTTCCCCTCCTGCTTGCTCGGGGTGTCCGAAGTGTCCTGCAGTAGTTGTTCTATTATTGTAGATATTTGTGCATTGCTTGATCTACCGCGACGTAATTAGCTTCATCTGTTATTGGTTCTTCAGCTATAGTGTGTGCCTCTGTTTCCTTTGATTTTTTCTTCTTTTAAATTGGAAAGTAGTGAACGGTGAAACAACTGCTTTCTTTTTTCGACTACGTTGGCCCTTAACCCTTTGCATTAAGCTCGGAATTGAGGGTGTCACTTCAGAAGAATTATCAACCTGAGAACCACCTTCTATTAATGACATGCCTTCGTTGCTACCTTCTCCGGTACCGACTTCAAGACGATGGGATGTAACATGCATTCTCTCATTGTTCATTTCAATATCGTCTTCCACATGAGGGGTTTCAACAGGTGGAGAGGATGGTTGGCCATAATCGTCTACCAACACTGGTCCTTTATTAGCTAAATTTGTAACAATCTTGTCAACTTTATTATGCAATATGGACATTTGCTCCTGCATTGTTCCTTGGAATTCCATGAACAATTTTCCCTACCCTCTAATAATTTCAAGCATTACTTCCATGTTCTGATTCATTGTATTTAATAATGGAGCAAAAGCGTTGTCATCTGAGGCAACTTGACCCATATCATATGTAACAGGTAATTGAGTTCTAACTTCTGCTTCACGGGGATGGACTGGACTGGGAAGTCCTTCATCCAGATTGGCCAGCAAAATAAACACTTCCTCCTTCAGATCAATAAATTTATCGTAAACCTGGGAATTATTACAGAAAGAAATCCGTTAGTAATTGTTTCAATATATAGTGTGTAACAGGGATGTAGATGACATGCCTGTTGGGTGTTCAGCCTCTTAAAAGGCCAGATCAATCTGTGAAGCGCTCCAGCCAATAGTTCTTGACCACCTCAACATTCAGGGTCTGGCCTCGGGAGCGGCAGGTGTCACCAAAGAAGTGTGCTAGTAAAACCAGAGCTGAGTAAAACATATGTAATTGTCAGCTTTGATCAATACCAATAAAGGAATTGTGAGGTTTCTGTGAGATACTAACTGTTACCAAAAATAGAAAACCATTTATGTATCCAATGTTACAATTTCACCTTATTTTGATAGTAGCTGCATTAAGTTCCTCTATTAGGTATTCACAGATATCAGCGAACTAGTAAAAGGAGGAGAAGGTTTGTGTATTCTCCTCAAAGGTCTCCAGTGTTACTGGCACAATCAAATTACTAGAAGGAAAAAATAAGTTTGATAACAAATATTTTATGAACAATTTATCAAAGGGGTCTGAATGGTCCCCGCTTGAAAATGCCAAAAGATTATCCTTCATCTTGATAGCATTCAGAGCAGACGGTTGATGTTGCTTCTACCTAGGCACTTCTCCTCTATTTGTCATGTCGATCATCAGTGCAACTTCATCGGGCAGGATTATTAGCTCTTTGCCTCCCATTATGAATAGCATTTTCTCATAATGCTAACATTGCAGAATTTGAAGTTTTAGGATATTCTCTTGAAGGTAAGGACGTAGAGCAAAAAACTAGTCAACATTCATTAATCTGAGGCCATTTCTAGTATCCTCGGATATTCCAGGCCTGAGCTGATCAAGTACTTCTCTCATCATGAACGGCCGACATCTACAGCTCATGGACCTCGGGTTAAGAAACCTATATATAAAAAAAATGCAATGTAGTATAGATTTCAGAAAGTTGTTAAACATTCACAAAATCTTTCTTTATATGCTGGTATTATTTAAGCTTTTTTTAGGTATTCTTTGGGTAGAACTAAAATAGGAATACTAAAGTACTATTAAAGTTTTGCACGGGTATTATTTAGATTATATTTTAGTATTATTTTGATATTATTGAGAGTGGAATGCTAAGTGCTTTTTATGTTTTCATTTGGCACTGTGAAACTTTTATTTAGGTAGTGTTTCGGTTTTTATTTGGCATTGTTAAGGTCTTAGTTTGGTCTACTTATGGGGCCATTTAAAAATAAAAAATACAACCACGAAAGTAAAAATATTACCTCGATGAAGTCGTCCTTGTGACCTTCTTGCTGTTATTCCATTTTTTCTTCTTATTCAGCTCAGTGACCTTTCCCGAAGGCAATTCCCTTTCAGCAATCTCGGTTTCCATATCCAACGGCACCTCCGCATCCACTCCGCTACTAGCATTTCTTGGGTTTCCATCTATCTGGGCTCGGATTCCATGTCTGTAAACTACTGGAAATGGAGAATGTGGCTCACCTCTGCGATCTGAAACTCAAAACCCTAAAAACTTTATGCAAATGATGGGAGTGGTGGCGCGTCGAATCAACCTTCTTCCATTTTATTATTTTGAAGTGACCTTACATTTTAGCATTTTTTACGGTTAAAATTCCCATGTGTGGAATTTGGGAGGGGTCCCACATCATTTACACGTAGCATCTAAACATATGAATAATAATACTAATACAACAATAATACTCCAATAACATTATCGTTGTATTGCAGCATTATTAAGATTATTTTAGGGTTGTATTCTGTAGAGTCCTCCAATTCCGCGGTCTGACTAGAATGAGCCGCAGAATATTCCAATACGACCGGCGAAGGGATTTAATAGGGTAAGATGTAGAATACAACAGTAATAATTCAATAATACAACCTCAATAATATAAAATTTCTCTGTCATCAAACTAAATCCACACGGTATCTTAGCACAACCAAGTATAATTTCAGTAAAGTTGTATTTTTAACGCAATGATACCTGAGCAAATATTCAAAAAATACTGTGGATACTATAATAACTCCGACCCCCCTAGACCGGAGATTTTATCAGTTGTATTGCAACATTATTACGATCATTTTAGGGTTGTATTTTGTAAACTCCTCCAATTCCGAGGTGTGACTAGAATGAGCCGCAGAATATTCCAATACGACCGACAGAGGAATTTAATAGCGTAAGATGTAGAATACAACGGTAATAATTCAAGAATATAACCTCAACAATACAAGAGTTTTCTATCACAAACTAAATCTATACGGTATGTTAACACAACCAAGTATAATTTCAGTCAGGTTGTATTTTAACACAATAATACCTAAGCGATTATTCAAAAAATACCATGGATACTATAATAACTCTGACCCCCCTAGATCGGAGATTTTATCAGTTGTATTCCAGCATTATTACAATCATTTTAGGGTTGTATTCTGTAGACTCCTCCAATTCCGCGGTGTGATTGGAATGAGCCACGGAATATTCCAATGCGACCGGCGAGGGGATTTAATAGCATAAGATGTAGAATACAACGGTAATAATTCAAGAATATAACCTCAATAATACAAGACTTTTCTGTCACAAACTAAATTCACACAGTATGTTAACACAAGCAAGTATAATTTCAGTCAAGTTGTATTTTAACGCAATAATACCTGAGCGAATATTCAAAAAATACCGTGGATACTATAATAACTCTAACCCCCCTAGTCTGGAGATTTTATCAGTTGTATTGCAGCATTATTACGATCATTTTATGGTTGTATTCTGTATACTCCTCCAATTCTGCGTTGTGACTGGAATGAGCCGCAAAATATTCCAATATGACCGGCGGAGGGATTTAATAGCGTAAGATGTAGAATAAAACGATAATTATTTAAGAATATAACCTCAACAATACAACCTCAACAATACAATAGTTTTCTGTCATCAAACTAAATCCAGACGGTATCTTAACACAACCAAGTATAATTTCAGTAAGGTTGTATTTGTAACGCAATGATACCTGAGTGAATATTCAAAAAATACCGTGGATACTATAATAACTCCGACCACCCTAAATTGGAGATTTTATCCGTTGTATTACAGCATTATTACGATCTTTTTAGGGTTGTATTCTGTAGAGTCCTCCAATTCCGCAGTCTGGCTGGAATGAGCCGTAGAATATTCCAATACGACCGGCGGAGGGATTTAATAGGGTAAGATGTAGAATAAAATGGTAAAAATTCAAGAATACAACCTCAACAATACAAGAGTTCTCTGTCATCAAACTAAATCCAAACGGTATCTTAACACAACCAAGTATAATTTCAGTAAGGTGGTATTTTAATGCAATAATGCCTGAGCGAATATTCAAATAATATCGTGGATAATAATATGCTAATAGAAGAATAATACAGGATTAATGCTTGAATAATTCATAAATAATACTACACTAATAGAGCAATGTGTTACATTATCCACAGAATAGTACACTAACACAAGAATTATTTTTGCATTATACACTTCAGTTACATTATCCACTGAATACTAAATTAATACATGAATGCTACACTAATACTTGCATAATACATTATTCGATTTATGTTTATTGAAAGACTCGTTGAAGTCATTGTCAGAATCACTTTACATGCTGAAAAAAGTCCTCATGAATCATAGGACGTAAAATTAGATTTCTTATTTGAAGAAGAAGTAAAAACCATTACACATAATGAAATATATCATTATCAAAAGTTGTTGAGAGGTATGTACCAGGAAGTAAACTAGTGAATCAAAATATTTGTAAAAGTTGCATTCTTTAATTGCTATTTTAATTTTGAGAGGGAATTAATTTTTTTATTTTTAATGTTGTAGATGATTTTGAACTATTTGATGGAGAAATATTGTGATTTTGGGAGAATGATGATGCATCATTAACAAAAGTGAATAATACAGAAGAAAAAAATATAGATGAAGCTGCCGAAAAGCTAAATGTTGGTTTTACACTTCTAAAGAAAAGATGTCAGGAGCTGAACATAGGACGTTGGCCATATATAAAATAAGGAACATGGAAACATGGATCCAAAACATCAAGGTTCTCTCATTTCACTTTTTTTGTTGATTGAAAGACTAACTGAAATCTTTGTGGTAATCATAATAATGATGGGAAGCTTCTCATGACTAAAATGGATTTAAGTGGAATGGAGTGTTCTTTGATGGCTAGAGAACGCTCCTTTCCACTAAAGAAGGTTCTCTCATTTCACTTTTTCCCAGCATTATAAATTAAAATAGCAATTAAGGAATGTTGTTGACCTCATTTTTATGAGGTCTTTTCTCTTCTCTCTCCATAGTACTTAGGATCTAGCCATAGGGCTTCTCCTGGACTATCTTAGAGGACTAGAAATGGGACCCATCACTTAGAAATTCAAACACTTATTGGCTCCCTTCAAACCCCACAAGTTTGATTGTAAACCCCTAAGCCACTTGGAGGGTTAAAATTAAATATGGAGGTTTAAAGAATGAGTTTCCTATAGGACTCTTTGGCCTTAGAATTACCTTGGGTGGCTTGGTATGGTGAGGGTTGACTTGCACACACCTCACTCCCACACACACATTCCAAGCCCTAATACTACCTTTAACCAATTTGACTTCCTGACTCATGTAGGTAATTCATATGGATGGACCTCAACCCCTAAGCCCCTAACTAAGAGGGTTAAAAACAACATATTGAGTGCCTAAGATGAGTCCTCTCATGGCTTTTGTGAGCTTACTATGTCTTAGTGGCTCAACCAAAATGATTTCATTTCACTCACACTTGATCAATCTTCATTTTTCCAAAATTTCAATTTTTGACCCCCGGGACCCTAAACCCACCAAGCCTACCAAATGCTCTTGAAATTGCCCAAAATTTGCAAAATTGCCTAAATTACCCAAAATTCCTCAAAACCAATCCTAAACATTCCCCCCACTCAAATTTATCATCCATGGCCAAATATACCAAAAATTCCAAAAATACCCCCTCAATACCCTCTAAATACCCAAAATACTCTTTTAACCTAAAAATTCCAAAAAAATCATAAAATTCCCAGAAATTCCAAAAAATCCCAAATATTCCCAATTTCATTTTTTTCAACTACACCATAAGCCAATTTTGTCAATTTAGCCCACTTTTACCAAAACCCCCAATTTGACCTATTTTTAACCTAAGTGGACCCAATGTCCAACCAAACCACTCCAATTGACCTCAGTTTTGATCAAATTCAATCCTAAGCTTCAATTTAATATCCCCAATATCAATTTAGACCAAACGCAAACCCAATTTCATCAACATGTGGATCCAATTTCAATCTGAAGCTTAAAGCCCAATTTTGGCCCATGGCTTAAACTTGGCCCAAACCAACCCAACTCAACTCCAATTAACCCCAAATCTTTTCCTAAACCTTCCTAACATCCCCACAAACAAAACACTAACATGATTTTCCCCAAATTTGAAACCAAACTCCACCCAAACCTAACCCAAATAAAAAATCCCCAATTTGGCCTAAATCCATCATGAACCCAAATGAGCCCAAATCCCAAAATCAAAGCCCAACCAAAGTTTAAGACTCTTTGTCACACCCCCATAAACATTTTTCAACATTAATTTTACATCAAGCCCAATATTAACCAAACCTTAGCCCAAGTTAGCCCAATTTGGCCCATTTTGACCCCATTACTAAAAAGCCCAAATTGAACCCATTTCAACTCCAAATGGCATCAAATCTCTTCTAAAGTTCTCACGACACATCCCTAAACTAAACCCAACATTTATTTGACACAACCCCCTCACCAATTTTCATCCATCAATTTATTTCAAAACCTAAAAGCCCACTTCCATAAACCATTTTAAAAGCCCATCCAAAATGATTTCAAAAAGCCCAAAATTTGCTCTAAAGCCTACATGACAATTTCTTCTCATCATACCTTTAATTGATATCATCCCTAAGTTATAAATCAATCATCAAATAAATCCAAATCATGCCTCATGCCAATTTCTCCTAAATTCATCAAAAATGCCAAAACCCATTTCTATGAAAATAAGCCAACCTTTTCCCAAGCCATGAGCAAGCAAATGAAGCCATTCACAAGCCATATGAAGCCATGAGAGCTTTGACACCTCACCAAGCCATTAATGGCAAGAAGAGGGGGCTCTTTCTTAAAACTTCATTAAGCATTTTTAACCTCATCCATGCTACACTCTAAACTAAGATTAGCCACATCACCTTGGATGGGGACTTCACCACCCTTTCCTAACTGACCCAAGTGACTTTCTCTTCACCCAAACCAGACTTAGGGAGGTGCACCTAGCCTAAACCATGAATTGACCAAATTGAACCCAAAATGACCTCTCCCCCATTCCACTTAAATCAAACTCCTTTGCACATGTTAAGCCGCAATTGAACTCACCAACTTCCAGCCCTGACCCCACTGAGTCAGATGGTGACCCATGCCTGGCCGGCCAGCCACCACAGCCGCCGAAAAACACTAGGCCAAGAGCACCCATTTGATTCAAAAATTCAAATTGAATTGGCTGAGCTGTCCCATGGCCAATGGTCACTGCAGCTAATCTTCCTTTGCATAGAGCAGCTGATCCAAGCCTTCAAATCCCCTTAGAAAGCCCTCTAGCCATGTCTATTTAAACCCCACCACCTCTCGGCCAAAAGAGGTACTGAACCAAACCTTACGATAACTCTGCTAAAATCACTCCAGACCCTTCTCCAAACACAGAGCACTTGATCCCCACTGAAATCTAGCCCTAAAACCCCCTCTGTGAGCTCAATTTCTCAGCTCAAAATCCACCCAAAAAACAGGACACCTTCACCACAGTGAGCCAATCCTCAAATTGATTGACCCTACACCTTCACCAGACCAAGAGAAGAAGTTCCCCAGCAAAAGCCCCTTCTCCAGTCCAGCCATTTCTTCTATCAGCCAAGCTTTGAAATCGGGCTTGGTGGAAGTCTGGTCTAGAAAATTCACCAGGGCAAGAGGCTTCATCCCTAGGCTCCTCTAGCTCCAACGAACGTGTCAAGCCCCTCTGATTGAAGCTTCACTTCTCAGAGCCAAGTTATGGAACTCCTCCCTCCCAAGAGCTTCCAGTGATTCTCCATTTCATTTGAGTTAATTTCAATGCATGTTAGCCGTATGGATTTGTAGCTCTCGTTTAGACGAACACATAGGATCAAATTTCATGTAAATTGGTTAATAAATGAGGGAGATATTAGGGTTTTAGTATGGACGGCTCTCGACACACACCAATCATAGAAGATGACCAGGAACCGTCGGATCGCGCGTGTATCGAATGGATGATCCAGATCGAGCAAGACGAGGAGATGGAACGAGATCGCGGGACGCGTGGCTGCTGACTCAGGTGGCGGCGTCGAATAGGAGAGCGTTGCGTGGGGCTTCAGAGCTGCCGAGGTTGGCGCAACGCTGACTGGGTTAAGTAGATAAATAGGGTATTTTCTATTTATTTAGATACCCAGAACTTCAAAAATCCATTTCTTTGTGTAGAAAAATCATAAAAACAAAATAAAAATACTCTCTTGCTTAGTGAACAGAGGAGAACAATGTGGAAAAGGAATTAAGTTGTTTTGATGAGTATTTTATTTTTAATTAATTATTTACTTATTTCAGTATTTTAATTCTCCATGCATTTATATAATTCACTGTGGCATGAGACCATAGAGCTTTTATAGCCTCTATTCTTGGGAACATTCCCTAAATTTTCCAAGGCCAGAGGCCATCTCAGTGGCAAGATATTGATTTTCTAAATTTATATGTCTATTTTGTCATTTTAATTCTAGTAATTAGAATGTTGCTTAGAAAATTCTAGGAAAATTAGGGGAAGTATCTTACGACCAGAGCACCTTAGGAAAATTATGGTTTGGCTTAATTCCCTTGAAATACTTCTAATTGACACAAACACCCAAAATTGAATTTTAATTAATTAGGATTAACCACACATTAAAACCACTTGAAAATAATTTTCCACTCATCTTTGGGGTCAGAGAAGTCTCACATAAAAATTTGGAATCAATTGGAAATGATTTAACCCATTAAATGGATTAATTAAATCACTTGGCTATTTTCCAACTTTAAAAATTCATAAAACCCAAAATACATTTTAAAAATTCACCAAATTGATTTTAGGACTTCTCTGGTAAATGAAAATTTGAATTTTTAAAAAATTTTCATTTTTCACCATATTTTTAATATTTTAATAATTAGAAAAATAATAAAAATCACAAAAATATTAAAAATCATAAAAATGTCATATTTTGCCTCCTAATCACTTAGGGACAAACCAAATATTTTTCTCAAGTCTCTAGGTTAAGATATTGGATTTTAAAGGCTTAAGCCAATTTTTAATATCAAAAAATGAATTTCCCTACATTTTCACTAAATTAATTCTAATAAATCAAATAAAAATTAGAAAAACATAAAATTTGCTTCTCTGAACTCCTTGAGATCAGCGAGATTTATGAAAAATATAAAATTCATTTTTCGACTTTAATTTTATTTTATATTTAATTAACACTCCAAAAATCAAAATAATTATAATAAATAAAATATAATTCAAAAAATCACCAAAATTGGTCCAAATGGTCCTCTGGTCAGTAGGAACATACCATAATTTTCTTAAAGATAGAAACCTCATCTTGGTCATGTTGTTGAATTTTTATTGAAAACCCCATATTTTTCATAAAAATAAATATATAAATTAAATTAAATTCAGAAAAATCACATTTTCTCCTCTAATGTCTTAAGTGACATGTGAGTGAAGTGACATAAAAATTTTAAGTTCATTTGAGCTTAATTTGATGAGTTATGAAATGAACATGCTTAAAAAGACAAAGGTAATTAAAGAATTTTAACCCTTATTAATATTTAGGTTTAATCAAGGGGAGGGTAAAATATCTGCTTTTAAAATTTTCATTAGATGATTGAAACCTAGGGAATTAAGCGGTAGAAACCCATTAATCATCTTGAAAATATTTAAATTAAATTTTAATTAATTAAAAAATTTGAATTTTAAGAGAATAAGTTAAAATTTGGATTATTAAGATTAGGGGTATGATTTAAGAAGATATCAATTCTTTAATTTAAAAATATCCCTAAATGAATCACTTTAATAATATTCAACTCTTAATCAAACTAAAAAAAAGATAATTGAAATTAATGATTAAATAATTAAAAGAAAAATAAACCTTAATTAAATTAAAAGCTTAAAACATTAAGTAATTTGATAATTAAAATTGAAATAAATTTAAAACATTAAAATTAATTTGAAATTACTTAAAAAACAAATCTAAAACAAATTTGAAACATTAAAGAAAATTAACCTTAAGACAATTCATAATTAAAAACATAAAAAAAAAAATCAAACCAATTAAAATTGACCTAAAGTGTTACAATTAAGTCAAATTAAATTTAAATCATTAAAAGTTTAATTAAATTGAATAATATAAACACCTCTTTCAAATCAAACAATTTAAAACACTTAAGAGAAAATCAAATTGAATTTTGAAACTAAATTAAATATCTCAAATCATCAATTCAACTTTAATCAAAGCGGTTAAATTCTTTAACAAATTGATTTACCCCCTAAAGGCTTTCATTATTATAACTTTTAAGTAAAGCATCAAGTGAAATGTAACTTTACTCATCGGACAATCAAATGTCCAAGTTCACTGAGCAGGAGACAGAACTCAACTAAACTTTGGATGATTAATTCATCAGTACAATAAAATTCATTTGGACTCAAAATAATCTCAGAAGTATTGAAAAGATGTTTAGGACTCGTCCTAAGCACTTTCTCAATATGATGAGATTTTTTAGAAGAAAAATTGAACTTAATTATTCTTTGATGAAGAAAATCATCCTTAACAAAACACAAGAACCTAGACGTCATAGGAATTGACTAGCTATAGGATTAGGATTTTGGTAGACAACCAAAACCTTCCCTTAACTTTACTTAGGTGTTTTCTTGCAAATATATAAATGCTATAACATGTATTTTAAGTGTAGCTTAGAATGACGGGAAGACCTTCCAGGTACGCTTTTATTTTATTGCAATTTACTTACCTGCACTGCATTTTACTTTTCTTGCATGTTAAACAAGAATGTCACCCTGCATGAAAACTGAAACCTTTAGGATAGTCACAAAACTGAAACCCAAAACTAAATTAAAAATCACAACAAGATAAAATTCATCGCCACAATATTTCAAAATATAAAACAACTCAAAATTTAATCACAAACAGAACACAAAACTACAACTACAACTAAATGAAAACGTCTCGTTGGATGATCGGGAATACCTCAGATGATGTAACCTACGTGTTGCTAATGGGATTTCCCACGATCTAAATGAAAGTGCGGAACTCATTCAGTTTTGTTTAGCAAATTCATTTGGACTAAGTGGATCCGATGAAAATAACAGTCGGAATGATGGAACCGTGGGATCTTAACCGGTGTTGTTATAATCAAATTTAAGATTCCCCTAATAAAACATTAAAAATATCTGAACTTTAAGACTTTTCTAAACCAAAAAACTTCTCTCATCTCATGATTTTCACTTTCTAAAACTAAAAATCTGCAACAACAAGGAGCTTGGAGCAAACATAGTGGGCAGCACAGCCATCGTCGTCAGCAAAACTTGTGTTTACTTCAGCTAAACCCTTATTTAGCATTAAATAACCAAGCCATAGGATTTTGAGATAGTTTGTCTAGTGCAATATAAATCTTCAACTTTTTGTTAGACATTTGCATAATCATGTTATGCAAATTAAGCTCTAATTGGGTTTAGGACTCTGAGGTAGTCATTTGGTACAACATAAACCCTCACATCTTTGAGGCTATTTATATGATCATGTCATATAAATATAAGTCCTAATTAACAAAAATTGGCAGGATTACAACATTAAATAAACTCTCAAATTGAAGTCAAACCATAGGATAATTGGGAAGTCACCGAAGTCCACTTCAGGTCTGTGACATCCCCTGCTTCTCTTCCTTTTGACTCCTAAAATAAACTGTTCTAAATTTGAGATATTCCCTATTGAAATTTTCAAAATCCAATCCTTTGAAAACCTTAAACTTTGAAATTCTTGAGAGCAAAACCACTGATCATTATCGAGAGTTTTCTTGAGTGTCTTCAGACATTTAAGATGTAATTAACTATAAGGGCTTGCCCTTATAAGGAACTTTAAGAATCCAGGTAATATAAACCCTACTTAATTCATTTATATTAAATAGGGGAACTTGTCGGCTTATAAAATTAGTTCGAGACCAAACAGATGTCACAAATCTTCTAGTTTATTTAATCGAGCCCCATCATCAAGCAGTGTGTCTAATCTTCGGGATAGATGCACAGTTTGTGATGCGGTGCTCGTTTATATAAACTATTTGGGATGTGAGATCGGTTTGATTTCATATCTTAAAATTTTCAAACTTAAAGTTATTTTCAAAATCAAATGCTTCTTTCTAAAACTATATATATATTTAAATTTAAATTAAATTTAAAATTTGCCGACAATTTCTATAGGAGACCTCCTTTTCAAAACACACAACCTAAAAATATGCCGACAAATGCAACTTTTATAAATATTTTGATTTATTAGTTTACTTCCTGGTACATACCTCTTAAGAACTTTTGATAATGATATAATTCATTAGGTGTAATGGTTTTTGCTTCTTCTTCAAATAAGAAATATAATTTTAACTTCTAATATGGAGCTTCATTTGATCACAACACAATATATGTAAGAAAATAACAATGATTTTACAATATTGACAACAACATTCTGAGATAAACTCACTTTGATACCAATATCATTGAGAGACATCCCCCGCAGCAAAAAGTGTAGTGCTGCATAAAGCAAAACTTTTTTTCAAAAAAAATATGAAACACCAAAGCAAACACACTGTACTAACATAGCAATGAAAAAACAGAAAATAATACCAGCGATAACAACATTAAAAAACCGCCACAATAACAACTGAAAACACCAGCAATGCCACTCCCTAGTAAATTAATGACAATAACACGATAATATGACCAGAGTAAATCCGAAATAACGCTACAATAACGCCACAATAAATCGAGAAAATACAAAATAACACCACAATAACATCACAAAAATACAGCAATAACACTGCTTTAACGTTCTATACCGCAACAATAACACCTGAAAACATCAGCACTGTCACTTCTTTATAAATTACGGATAATTACACCGCAATACGACCAGAATAAATTTACTAAATAATACCACGAAAAAACCCTAAATCCTAGACAACCAAAAACAATGTCACTACTTCATAAATTAGGTGAACAAAATACCGCGAGAATAATCACCTACAAAAGCAAAGAGTTTAAGACACAATACGAGTTCAGTAAAACCAACATGATGAGAGAACATGGAACTTCATTGCATCACCATACAAAATACATAAAGAATAAAAATGGCTTTGAGATATTGAAGACATTCTGAGCTAAACTTACTTTGAAACCAATGTCATCGAGAGACCAATCCATCTCAGCTGCTCGAAACTCCGTCCTGCTAAACGCCGTGGTTTCTCTCTTGATTCATCTTTGAAATCTATCTTGAGTTGGTTGACACAGCTACACCATCTCAGATAGCCCAAACCCTAAAATAGGGGTAATTATTCTTTCGCATCATCTAGCAGGAATGTGTCGGATGCCATAAATCCAATTTATGAGGCCGAGAAGACACTTGGGCGGGTCGGGTCGGGAGTAAAAGCAGCATTTTTTATTATTTTGCGCTGTGGGACCCGTTTTTACAGGTGGCGTTCGTTGATTAGCGTTCGGACGCAATTCTGCGTACGCGGTCCAGACCGAATAACTTCCCCT
>CM040436.1:32710269-32726310 GCA_022702705.1 Papilionanthe hookeriana x Papilionanthe teres | reverse complement strand
AAGATTCTGAGTTGACTTAGGTAGTTCAGAATATGTCCTAATTATGATTGTCGGTTTAAACAGATCCTCACAAAAGCGAGGTCAACATATATTTATCATCCTATTTTTAGTGTGTCTAATAAATTTGACTATAAGAATAATTAAATGATTGTTCAAGATTATCAGTGAAGCATACTTAAATCAAATATAACTTTATTAGAAAATATAAAATACAATAATGTGAATTACTTTTTATTAAATAATTAATTAGATATATTACATATTAGAAATTACTTTAGAGTTATTTGCATCTGTTCACGTAACGGTTCCCATGCACGCGCCTCTGTTAACTTAACCGCCCCACGAGTGTACCCATGCCACACACACACACACACACTCAACTGCATGCATGCGCTCTTATGAAAGCACTTGTGTGCACGTGAGCACAGGCATTTATGTCGCCACACCCACGTGCCTTCACGCATGCCGCTACACTCCTCTAGTGCTCGTACTCTCCTGAAGACCCTGCTACATGCTAGGGCACACCATTAGGGTCACTTGCTCGCATACACGTACACATGCACATGCACCTAGGCACACTTGCCTACACACACACAATGCTTACAACCACTGCCAATAATGGCAAGACGTTTGGCCATATCTATCTACTCTATCAATTTTCAATATTCTATACTCAATTTTGGAATTTGTAAAACATCATGAAGCATCTATGAATAAATTTAGATGATTTTAAATGTGAAAGATTTTTGTTCCAATTGACTTACAAATTTCTAGAATATCAAAAATTACGATAATGACTTTTTCAATAATTTATCATTTTAGAGAACATAAACATCGACATCCAAAAATAGGAGAAAACTAATGTGTTATCAAAAAACTTTTATCATCAACTAAAATTTCGATGCATTTTGAGTAAGAAACATTTCAAAGTCAAACTAAGAAGCTTGATAAGTCAAATCTAATGAAGCTTAAAGTAATCAAATTATAGTTCGAATAAGCCTATATGAAATACTTTAAATGTTATCAATGATTTTGGTGCATAAATTGGAAGACTAAATAATAACTAAATTTAGCATAGTTATAAACAAATGAAGCGGCATGATGAGAGAAATATTTATTTGTTTTATTGGTGTTTAGGGATTTTTTTTTCCTCTACGAGTTGTATCCTAGGATTCCAAGTTGTATTCTGACTATGTCTTGGTCTTCGGTTGGTGTTTATCCTTCGTATTCATTTCCCCCATCCTTTCCCTTTTTCTTTCCCCATCAATTCTGGATCTCTTTCCCTTGGCTATTCTTTCTACTTGATTGTTGTTAGGATGCCTAGAAATTCCAACTTACTAGACGCCTCTTTGCCACCATCTCGTAGGTCTAAACCCAAACCAGCACCGCCTACACACTAGATCCAACCCTTACTCCAATGATGTGCTGTTGTTTTGTTGCCATTTTTATTGTTTTGTTGTTTATTGTAATATCAACTTTAAAATAACTAATAATATATGTTTTCCTTAGCTGTTTGTTAAATTTTGATATCACGGCCCTCTTAAAAAATTATAAATATACACTTATTTTTCTTTTAAAGAATTGGGGAGAAAAGGTGCAAACTGATAACTAAAGCATTACTCTTGCCACTAGTAATCGTTGCAGCCAAGTACGACTATGTAATAACCGACATAGCTTATATGGCCAAATATGGCTATTGTAGCCAGTAACGAAAGCTCTTGTAGCCAATTACGGTTATTATAGCCACCAACTATGTTTAATATGACCACCAACTATAACTAACTCCTAAACCCTGAACAACCATCATTTTTGTGAAAAAATATTAGGTGCGGACTCCGGATGCATCCGAAGGCCAGTGGCGGGGCGCAACGTGGCAAGTTACTCTTCGCTATTAGGGCTGTAAACAAGCCGAGCTTGACTGAGCTCGTGTTCGGCTCGTTCGAAATTGGCTCAGCTCGAAATCGGCTCGTGTTCAAAATGGCTCGTGAACAGCCTGTTCTTGTTCTGCTCGAAAAACTTATTCGTGTTCTTGTTCGGCTTGTGTTCGGCTCGAACTTGGCTCTTTAGAATATAAAATTATTATAATAATTAATTTTTTATATAAAATAAATTAAGAAATTTTCTAAAAAAGCTGTTTAAATTTATAATTTAATTCCATACAAATTTCAAGAATGAAACATAGATTAACTGAAAAAATTTCAACAAAAAATTGCAACAAAATTTTACACAAAAAGAATATTATTTTTTTTACGAAGTTTTACCCAATAATAACAACTTTATTACAATTTTTGCAATTTACAAATTAAACAAGAATAAAAAAATACAAATAAAATCTAAAAAACAATTGTATTGAATATTGCGATAAAATTTACATTTAATTTTTACATAAACCTAAAAAAATAAAAAAGACATGAAATTTAAACGACGACTTTGAATTAATTTTGCTTAAATTTGTAGATTGTTTTTTATGGAGCACCAATTCATCCTCTTTCATCTTAATTTCATTCCTGAAAATCATTTCATATAAGGCTCTTAGGTATTCTTCTGGTAGATCTTTGTCATCATCAATACCATGATTATTACTAATAAAATCCTCCAGAGACATCTGCATCAAGGAATACAATAAGCTGTCATTTTTGTGTCATAATAAAATTGATTAAATTTCTCTAATTCAAAAAACATAAAGTATTATATTAATTCATTGCAGTAACAAAAGATAATTACCTTAATCTGTGTCTAACTCCCTTGATCAGCAAATGATTTTAGTGTTCAACTTCTCAGCCAATAGAATAAAAAGCAATTTTGCTGCAGATCTCAATGAGCACATTTAAGCCTGCAAGCAAATAAAACTAATGGAGCAGGAGAAGACAACCGCACAAACTTCATAAATTCATGAAACCTATGTTCAATTGTTCATTTTATGTTTGGTTGTATTAATAAAACATGATGATAAATCTGCTCCTGAACACCTCATTCTCTTTCAAAATATTCTAAAAAATAACTTAGAGAGCTGAATAATTTCATCCAAAATACCTAAGCGAAATTCATAGCCACAACCTGCCTATAAACCCAAACAGAAAGTCTCCAACGTTTAGTCCATTTCAGAAACAAAGCAACATATGTAGCAAAACTAATAAAATGTCAGCTTGTATAAACCAATTTATTACAATATATAATGATGTTTCTAGCTCAACTTTATAAGGAATCAAAGAGTCATGTTTCTAGTTCCGTTAACAATGACCTCGAATAAAACCTCCTAATTGCAAACTTCCACAAGCCAAATCCCCCACCAACAGCTTTACCCAAGCTTGTCAAGTGTATAAAATAGAGTGTTAGTGAGAGCTTCATTGTATTTGAAACTTATTCTAACAAATTCAAAATTATTGCATGCATTGAGTTTACATCCAACCAAACAACTCATTGATTTCTAAATGGCAAGCATTCTAGTTATTTTACAGTTCTAAAATGTATGCATTTTAAATACATTCAACCAAGTAGTCTCAAAATCATTATTGCTAACAACAAAAAATCATTCAAGAGCAAATAACAAACTTTCATGATTTTTCAGTGAGTTCAACAGCTTCACCGGAATTTCCATGTGATTAGAACAAGCTATCAATTTTCCATGGAGAGTGAAGCACCACTGAAAGAGAACAGCTGTATAAATCCTGTACACTGCAAAAACATAAACATTAACTAATTGTTAGCATAAAAACATACATACAAGATCTTGCTTAAATATTTATACATCAGTGAAGCACCACTGATGTATTTATACATACCATCTGAGTTCAGTCTCAGCATCTTCTGGCAATAATACAGGGACCAATCAAAAAAAAGATTATAAAGCAGAAACTAAGACATTGAAATGAGGGAGGTAATGCAAATCTGAAGCTCAAATCCGTATTTACACCATCAAAAATCTGAAGCTCAAATCCATATTTATTCACTGATGCATTAATCCACTGATACATAAGAATTGCACCAATGATGCATTGATCCAGGTTAAATAAGATAAAACATACACACAACAGACTAAAACAAATTACAGCATCTTAGTTTCTGCAATTACTAATAAATTCCATAGTTTTCTGATGAGATTCAATATATGATGAAGAATACCCAAAATCAACTAAAGCAACACCAGTTGGGAGTTTTTGCAATCACCCGAAAACCAATCTTAACAGCTCTAGAAATAAAATAGGCAATAACCTAAATCAGTGACAATATGAAGCCCATGAACATAGTGTACAAAATGTGAAGGTAATGCCACCTCATAAATGCTCCCAAAAACCAAGCCCTTTCACCAAAATGGGAGTAGCAGAATCGCCAAACCCCCCAAACTGAGCAAAATCATGCCCGTCATAAATGCTCCCAAAGTGTATTAAGGCACATCACCAAACCCCCAAACTAATCAATGCTCATAATATTACCAAAGATAACTTTTGAAGGTAATGCCACCTCAATGCTCATAATATCAAGCATTGCAAATTTAAAAATCATCACACATGTAGTAAAGATCTATAACAGTATCCAAATTACCACCTAATTCTTTGTAATTTTCAAATGTAGTAAACATCTATAATAGTATCCAAACAAGAGGCACTAGACCTCACAGCAAAAGGCACTAAACATCATAGGAAACTTTATATATTGTTATCTCAAAATGGTTGCAACCAGATGTTGCCTTCTAAAATTAAGATTAACAATAGTCACCTTTGGCAACTTTATATACTCTTATCTTAAAATGATTGCAAACTATTCCAAAAGTCTCATATGTCCTTTCATAAAGAAAAATGTAACTTTAACTGCAATAAAGAGAGTATAGGGTGGGAGGGAGAGGGAGAGGGAGAGGGAGAGGGAGAGGGAGAGGGTGAGAAATATAGTTGATGAAACAGTCCAATAAAGCATTTTAGATAAGAAAAACTTCTTATCATTGCACCATGTTATTTGTATGCATTGACTTCAAAGTCAACTATCATAATTGCAATACTCATGAATGGATCAATTCTTCTTTCATAAACTTGCACTTGATCTTAAAAGGACCACATATGCACATAAGAACATCAAATAAAATAAGCAATGTACCACAAAGCTTCAACCTGGAATTAAGAAAAGAAAACCCTCCATATATTATGTTGGTCAAAGTAAACATGTGAGAAAACCCTCCACAAATCTTCTATGGAGAGGGAAACATGTCATTTTAATATACATATGAATCATATCTATCATGCAAATAGAGAGATGTCCAAGGCAACCATCCTTTGAGAACTACATTTGAGACAAACACTTAAATTGAGACAAACACTTAAATATTGAGATGCTCAGAGTATTGTACATTCTTTTTTAGTAATGTACATTCTCTTTTAAAAATTGGGACAAACACTTAAATTGCATCTTAGATGCTCACAGAAAACAAACAAGAAAATCTAAAGCTCCCTTCAATCATTTAGAAACAAGCTAAATGGCTATAAATAAAAATATATGTAGTGAAGCAAATACCATTAGTTCAACATAAATAGGTATATCTTTTGGATGAAAGGATGTGTAATAAACTTTAAAATTGAACTAAATTTACTCAGTCCATTAAATTGGCATCAACAAAATTTTCTCCTGAATTTTGATCATCACCAAATGATGAAGCTTAAGATAAAATTCGAACAAGGCAACTGACTTGTGTTTCAATTAAATTCAACATCATGAAGCTGAGATATAACATCTTCAACTCAACAATAAACTTTAGGAGTTGTGTATACAAATATTAGAGTTTTGAGAAGGGGTCATAATTAAATGATATAGATACAAGAATTGAAACTTTTGGTTTTAAACGTGTCACTATATGCCTCTTGCTTCATTAAGTTCTCTCTATAAGTGATAGAGAGCTTCTTGAAGATAGAGATCATTTATAATAATTAAGTATAACATGACACTCAAATCTCATGCACAATCACTAAAGAACAGTGGCTGATTAAAGTACATACCACTCAGCTCTTATGTATTTACATATCTAACACCTGAACTCTTTATTTTCTTTTTTTTTTTACCACCAACTAGATTTTCACACCACATTATGAAATAGATGTGAAAATCAGAGTATAAATCTGAAATGACAAAAGGAAAAAAGCATGGTATTCTTCACAAAGCAATCCATTAGAAAAAATAAAAGATCAAATCCAGAGGCGAGATGCACAAGCGCTAATACCTGTATGAATCACCGCACAAATGCACAATAGCTGAGCTAAATGTAACAAGTTACCCCTTGTATAAGTAATGAAGCAAGAATACTGAGCAACAAAGCAAGAAAATAACACCTCGGCAACCAAACAAGAAACCAAGCAAGATTCAGGAATATAGAGCAACCAAGCAAGATTACCAAGCAATCGACTGTTCGAGGAGAAATATAAGAAGAAATTTGAAGACGAACACAAACGGCAAACCATAAGTGAGTGGTGGCCGAACCCTACGCGATTCTCAGTAGCAAGAATATCGTGCAAGTTATTAGAATACCGAGCAATCGACTGTCCGAGGAGAACTAGGAGAAGAAATTAGAAGAAGAACACTGTCGGGCAAACCCTAAGCAAGTCGCGGCCAAAAACCTCTCGGAGAGGAGAAGGAGATGAGAGCCGAAGTCTTATCCGAGAAGTTTTGAGAGCGGCGGGTTAGGGATTTAGGGTTTTGTAACTTTGTTAACATATTTATATTAGTTTTATAATTTATATTATATAAATATAATATTTATATAACTAATATTAATATATTATTATTAATAATTTGTTAAATATTACAATTTAAATAATTTAATTTTTAAAAATATAAAATTTTTTAAACAAATTTTATTAATTATAATTTAAAATATTTAATGTTATGAATATATATATATATATATATTCATTTATTTATTTTCGAGCCATTTCGAGCCGAACACGAGCGAACAAACTTTTGTTCGTGTTCGGCTCGTTTATATTTCGAGCTTAAAAATTTGTTCTTGTTCGGCTCGCGAACAACGAGCCAAATTGACAGCCCTACTCGCCATCATTAAAACTGGTCAATTTCGACAGATAGTGGCGATGTAGCTCACTCGTCACGTGTGCATCATTCACATCGCCTCCGCACCTACAGAGTCCGCACAATTATGACTATTACAGCTAAACTATAATTATAAAACTATAATTATCAGTTTGTGTAATCATATCTTCTCTTATTCATGAGAAGAATGAACCTCTACAATTTTAATTTCCATTATTTAGAGCAACAAATGAACCTCAGCTATTACTTTGATTGAGACAATTTCTCTATAAATTTTTTTCTCTATAAATTTTTTTCATATAATAAAAATGATTATTTCTTATATCTCTATCTAGATGTGTACTTAAATAACTTACATTTTAATTGGATGAAGATACTATTCCCAAGAAAACTACAATTATTAAATATACAATCAATTTATTCAACAACTCATGAATAATAATACCGATGCTCAATGTCACTAATAGAATTTCGTTAATTAAAACTATATTTCATTAATTTATTCAACATGATAAATTTAAATGTTTCACTTTTTATAAAATATATTTGAAGATCAGGGAGTCCAAAAGTACCATTCACGTAAGAAGAATTGGTCAATGGCCACGTTCAAGGAGAAGTTCTCGGAAAACAAGACTCGGCAAGAAACCCTATCCGGTACCTGCAGATGCCATTAATCTAAAAGAGTATGATTACAAGAGTAAATATTTTGACACTTGTCTTACCGATTTCTTAGTTGGACCAATTTTATTCAACCGGTAAAGCATGAATAGCGAAGGAGACGCCCCGACTACTGGTTCCTGCCCGTTGAGGTTCGACCGTTGCGGAATTTGAACTTTCCGCTGCCACGTAGCTTCTCCCTGTCGGCGTCCCAACGTTCACCTTCTCCTTCTCAAAAATTCCGATTCAGCTGGCTGTCTTTGCCCCTCTCTTTCTCCTCTCAATTTCATTTCTGAGAGCTCTGGAGATCTCAAGTGGCTTACTTTAGTCGAAGTAGCTCTGTGGTTATAGGAAATCTTGGCATCTCCAGTGATTCTCGAAACCCCACCATTTCTCCTGTTAAAAGGTAATTTTCCTTTCTGATTTGAATCATCCCATGCCTTCTGAGTTATCTAGGGTTTCTTCCTCTCGGGATTCTTCTCTTTCTTTCTTTTGCAGTAACATGTTGCTTAGGAAGGAGCAATTGGGGAGATTTGGCAGTTTTTCATATAATTTTTTACATAATAAGATGATTTTTTTATTTTGGTTTTTTGCCTTTTGTTTTAGCGCAGAAACTTTGATAGCAACTTACCTTAGAATCCGCAATGTTCACCGAAGGACTGGATGCCCAAGCCCTTCGATGGGTGAAGGAAGTAGGTTTTGTCAAATTTTATAAGCTTTGTTTCATTTAACATAACTTCTATCGAAAATTACCTAAAACATACAATTTTCTCTGAAATTAGGAACATGCAGAAATTTCAAAGGTTCGGCAGAGGACACATGCCGGCCACGACCTCGAAACAAGTGGCTGGAGACTAGGTATTCCGCCTCCAGAAAAATTCAAAAGCGGGCATCTTCCGACTGGATCAATTCCAGTTTCTTATACTGTGCCTCTAGAAGAAGACAGCGATTTTGATTCTGATATGGACGAGTCTTCTGATACTGAGGAAATCTATGCTGGTCGACACTCTACAGAATCTTCTTCTTCTTTGCCTCATGAGGACATTTCGAAGCAGAGGCTTCCCAATGAAATATCAAATGGTCACTGTAGATATGCGAATTCAGCTGTTCAACAACATTATTACTCAAGTGATGGATATTCAGGTTATAGTTCATCACGAGATACTGCACAGCAGAGGCCACTTAAGGCGAGAAAATTAGTTAATGTGAATAGGTATGCTGAAGAGGAGGAAATGTGGTCGGATTCTGGTGAAAGCTTTGGGTTCAATGGGCAGGTGGAGAGGAAGGTTGCTAGTAATGACTTTTCATTACAAGGGAGATATGTTGCAAAGAATGCGAGCAGAGAAGATGGAAACTCTGATGCTCCAAAGAGTGCGTCTTTGGGAGGGAATTGCGCCTTCCGGGGATCTCATTCCAGCGGTAACTGCAAGGACATGGATTCTAATTCTGAGAAGGTTAGCATGTAAAAGTATCATATAATAGATATTTTGGAAGTCTTTACTGTGTGGGCATCATTAGAGTTGCGTTTGTTAGATCCGTTTTTCTTATACCTAATGTTTAGAGCCGCAAATTTCTCTAAATAAATGAATTTCGCTGGTTTTGCTTTGTTGTATGAAGTCGGATGAATAAACGTTATATGATTGTTTTTAGACTTGGCCCGTTGAGGAATTAGGGCAAAGAGAATTCAAGAATCGACGCAAATCAAGAAGAAAACACAGAGATTTAATGAGGTTCGGCAATTTTGCTTACATCCTCGGTAGCAGAGCGGCGGCTTTCTTTGATTCCACAAAAAAAGTACAAGCCCCTTTTAGGGTTACAATACAACACATATATATATAACCCTAGTGTATAATATGTAATTACAAAATTACCCCTGTATTGTACAGCGGGGGCGTTGCCCCCGCACCCCCAACCCACATAACGAAACTCCCTCCGATTGGACAGATGCTTCCACTCCACTTCACTCGTGAGCTCCGCTACGCTAGCTGGCTCGCTCCGTTCCGCTCCAACATCTGTCCCTTATCTGGTATATGAGTCATACCTAACATGGTCTAAAGACATTTTTGCTGACCACAAATTTTTACAGATAAAAAATAGGAAAATGTACATGCATACCACACAATTCCTTTGTATTTACTTCACTCACACCTAAAGTTTGATATTTACATTTATAAGACTTTGTTGTCACGAACCTATGCTTGAAAAAAGTGTATTTTCACTTTTAGAAAGTTAATTGTAGTAGTATTTTTTATGTGATATTAAAGAGTGGAACGTTGTGTAAGTAAATATGGAAGTTTAAGCAATTACGCCAAGTCTGAAAAGTAATGTTTTCTGATAATTCCGTCTGAATTATTGCCTCAATTGAATCTTCCATTATGATGAACATGTTGCTTCTGTTATAATTGCCATGTTCAAAGTTTCTTTTATTCTAGAGAGTACACTGACTTAAATTTTAATAAAATTGATGTGTCAGAAAAAAGCCGTTCAGCTGCATGGTTTTGTATCGAGTCATTTAAATAAAAGAAATCTTCTTCATTTCTATTCTTTGCTTGGTATGCTGCTAAGCCCATTTTTACTAATTAGTTCCTTTAATCAGAAATTATTACAGTTAATAAATCAAAGAGAACTCTTCCAAAATGTTGTGCTGACACGGCATTGGACATAAATGAGACAAACAAATGCAGAAATAGGAGATTCAATCTTCCTCCTCTATTTTGAAATCTTACCTATTCTAATACTCTTTTTTCTGCTAATATTACATTTAGATATGTCATTCTGCTAAATGGCTTGTATCATGGCATAATTTACTTTATACACTTATATGCATCGAAAGGACAAACACTCCAACATCCCAAGTGCACCACCATTTGATGGCTATGCGAAGGAAACTGGCCATGCTGCTGTGAACGTATCATCAATTAATACTTGTTTACCTCCTATCTCAAATGGTTTGGATGGTTCGTTTATAAAGGAAGAAATTTCGAATGCCCATTATGGAAACCAGATCCCTGAAAAGCAGTCTAGGTTCGTTATCTTATTACCCGTACTTCACTGTTGAATGTTTTTATATTTCATATAATCCAATTGTACTAAATTGTAAATCTTTTGTTTTGAAGGAGCTCTTCAAGTGGTTTACAGCAAGCTGTAAAGTCTGGCTCATTACCTGCTCGACTTCCTAAGTTTCACGCCAGGTTACTACTTAATGAGAAGGCTGATACTTTTTTGGTAGAGTTAAGGAGTCCTGTTAACCTATGGGAGAGTTTTTTATGTTTTTTTTACCATGATATTAATTGAATTATTTATCATTACTAAATTGACATTAGTGGACAAGGGCCCTGGCATTGTGTGGTGGCATATGATGCATGTGTTCGATTATGTCTTCATTCCTGGGCTAGAGGTTGCGTGGAAGCACCATCTTTTTTGGAAAATGAATGTGCTCTGCTGCGAAAAGCATTTGGGTAAGAACCTGATATCTACATTTTATTATGCAATGTCGATTCATTGACATTAGGTAGTTGTTATATACAAACATGTAACTCTCCTCTTTTGCTTGAAATGCTGTGAAATTTTTCTAGTTTCATAGGGTGGGTCAAAACTGATAAATATGCGGCATGCTCCATTTTGTGTACTTTGTTCCTTTAAACTTATATGCATTTGATAAATTATGCCAAATGATATTCGAGTGCTAAAAAAAATCTTCATTGACGTAAAAAAATCAATGTTGATTGAAAAGAGAAGCCATTTTTATTCTGCATAAGATGTTCTTGGAGTCCATGAATTATATAATCAAACTTGGTTTGTACTGAACGCTACAAACATACTAAAATAGTTTTTCTAGAAACAAAAGGTGTGTAAATTTTTATGCTTCATGTCGGAGTGCTACTACTGATTCATTGTTCTTTTTCATCTTGAAGTAATATGTTAAGTCAAACTTTTATTGGTAAATTAGCAACTTTATCATTATTCTTTGGCTTATATTTTATGGAAAATTGGCAATCGCTCTAGTAATTGTTTTACTGAAATCACCTCTTCTTTAAAATTTCATATTATTGTAAATTCATAACGCTATTTCTAAATTATTCTAAATTCCTGCAATATATCCAGCCTTCAGAAACATCTAATCTAAATTACTATTAAATTCCTTGATCTTTTCCCAGATTGCAGCAAATCTTACTGCAGTCAGAAGAGGAGCTGCTAGGACAGCATTCTTCTGGTTCTTCCACTGAAGGAATCATGCCAAAGCCCAAGAAAATCGTAGGAAAAATTAAGATTCAAGGTACTTACCGCCTATCTATCTTGATCTATCTTGAGATTTCTTCCTTTTTGTTAAAACAAATAGTTTATACTCCACAATATGTAATTGTTCTTACATTTCAAATATCCTTCTATAACTAAAATCATTATGTAAAAATATTTATTCTGCTCCTGCTACAGTTCATAAAGTCAGAATGTCTCCAGAGATGCCTTCAGGCTGCAGTATTTCAGCAATGAATTTATCTACAGCGAACATACGATCTCTTCAATGTTCCATATCCAGCATTCAGACATTGCTTGCTTCAGAATGGAAATCACTTCGTAATTTGCGCTTTTTACTATGCCTGCCTTCTAATAACCTGCCTTCTAATAACTCCATCTCAAGACACAGTTTAGCTTGCGTAAATGCTAGTACTCTGTATGCAAAGAAAGTTTCAGCTCTCTTTAAAGTTGGTGCAACCAGCATGCAAACCCCTTCATACACTTGCCGGTTGAAGTTAAAAAGTAAACTTGAAGAGGAAGCAATCCAATTGGATCCTGGATCAGGCGAAGCTCATGCTTTGTATGCTATCTTTTTCAACTAATATTGTCTTTAAGTTATCTTCCTTAGTGTCTAGACTTAGGGCATTCAGATACATAGCACAAAATTCTTATGTATATTTACATATGTCACACCTTAAAAAAAATCTCACAACTAAACTTTCATATTTACACAAATAGCACTGAAATTTTTAATATTACATCTATAACACCTTTTAAAAGTGAAATACACTTTTCATGCAAAGGTTTAAAGTGCAAAAATGCTATGTATGTAAATATGAAAGTTTAGGCGTGAGATATGTAAACATGTAAGATTTGTGTGCTACGTATATAAAATTCCTTTAATTTTATTGATGTTTCAAAGAGGTTCCACATGTCTCAGTTGTTTTTTGGTAATGACAGCTTCCCTGATAGTATTGGAGATGATCTATATGTTGAAGTGTGTGACTCCAAGGGGAAGTCATGTGGAAGAGCTATAGTTCAAGTGGCCAGTATTTCTGATGTTGTAAGGCCCTCCCATAACTCTGCTCATGTAAGGAGGGCAGGCAAATCTATGGACTTGGACATTTTAATTAATTATTTATTTATTGCAGAATGAAAAGACTCGCTGGTTGCCTATTTACGTTGAACCTGAACATCTACTAGTGGGTCGAATGCAAGTACACTTGAGCTACACATCAAGTTCCGATGAGAATAATGAAAAGGTGCCAAAATTTTAATATCCTATATTAATGTCATATAGTTGTTGGTACCATCTTTGTAATAGTGCAAATTTTCTGATTTCTTTTTTATTTCTATTTTTTAACATTTTCTTAATTTTTCTGAAAATTGTAATGCTACCAAACTCCCTCTTTGGCTGTTTTCTTCAAGTGTTCAGGTCACATCCTCATGGTTTATATACGTTAAGTGGTTTACTGTTTTGATTTCCATTAATTATTGAGACCAAACATACAATGAAAACTACTATTTTGCGATTTACTTAATGAATTGGGTGGCCCCGACTTATTGAGGGTGTTAGGGTGGAACACTAAATACTTCTTATGATAAGTTATTTATTGTTGTTTCCACTATCTACTTATACTATGGTGAAACATACACAAATAAAAAATCATAAAATTCTAGATTCTTTTTTTTTTTTTTTTTTTCTTTGGCATTATTGACAACTAAAAGTTTCTCATGCTAAATAAGCTCTTTTTTAGGATTTTTTTTTCTTTTGTTTCTTATGTCAAATTGACCTAACAGTTCCTGCCAATGCAGTGTGGATCAATAGCAGAAACAGTAGCATATGATGTTGTAATGGAAGTTGCAATGAAAGCTCAACATTTTCAGCAGAGAAATTTGACGCTGCATGGATCTTGGAAATGGTTACTGGCAGGATTTGCCACCTATTTTGGAGTTTCAGATTCCTACACAAAATTAAGGTAATAAGAGGGCATTCCCTTGCACTATTTGCTCTGATTAAGATATTTCACCTTATCCTAACAGGAATGTCATGCTTATTTGTTTTTCATCCGATTGGCATATTTTAGCGAGTACTGTAATTTTTCATCAAGTTGATAATCATTCCTTTCAACAACATTGTATTCCAATAGCTGCTGATAATCTTAATTTCTAACAATTGTCAGATATCTCTCCTATGTAATGGATGTGGCAACCCCTACAGAAGACTGCCTAATGCTCATTCATGATTTGCTTTTACCTGTAATTACGAAGAGCAACAACATGAACAGATTAAGCCATCAAGAGGTACCGCAAAGGCCATCCATCATTCTATGTGATATTATATTTAATTAATTTATGCAAATAGCATATCAGCCATTTTACATTTGGTAATTTTTTATGTAACGAGTGACGACCCTGTTTAGGCTTTAAGAAGTTCTAGTGTAGACTGATATATGGGCAGGTCTAGGATGTATTCTGGCTAGTTAAGTAAACTAGGAAGGGTTTAAATTATGATCAAGCCCTGATTTGGTAATTGAGCCAAAGGTTTGAGCTAGGATCTAGTTTTTCGTTGGTACAGCTTAGGTCGACTTAGTTGAAACATTTTTAATTTTTCTTATAAATAGTCATTAAAACTCGATCCAAAAAGACAACGAAGCCAGGTTGGTGCATATGAAAGTAGACAACTATAACAGCATATGAGGTTTTGGATTTAGTCCCATGTTGGATATTTGAAAATTATGTTGGTTCAAAATATCAAAAGGTTAGTCATCACCCATAATAAGTTCTAAGGTTTTTAGTCGGCTTCCACTATGATTGAGCAAAGATCAAGATTAGGTGGCGTTTTTAACTCCCATGTGGTTCTGTTGGCTCTCAAAGCATTAATTTAAACTTGCATGATAAGGGAAGTGATGACAAATGTAAAAAATATTTAAGTTGGATAATTGAAATTTATGTTGGTTCAATAATACCAAAAGGTTAATGTTCCGCCATTAACCTTCTACTTTTGGGTCAACATCTACAACATTTTCATGGGTCGAGTTGGTTCTTGGTGTGTGGGCATAAAACTTGTGTGATACTCAATGATGTTGAAAAGTTTTGTTTTTATAAGGTTAATGACTTAATGTGAAGAATTCTCATGTGAGAGGGAAATAACTAAGGTATATTGGGTTTTAAGTTTTGTTCCACATTAGATAGTTAAAAAATATATGATTCAAAAATATGAATGACATGAGCTTTTGAGTTAAAAAAGGACTTGAACACTAGAGTATCTGATATCGGAGCTAACCCAAATGACAACGGAAATGTAATTTTTTTACTGAAATCAAATAAAGATTACAACAAAAAAACACTCGGAATTAGGAAATAACAAAAGAACATGACACAAAACCAAACTGGGGCTTCCGTTTAGGGTAGTGATGTTGTGGTTTAAGAGAAAATAGTGGTAATTAGATCTGAATGGTTGAAAGATAACATGCTGGTGGTTGACTAAAAGGTAGGGGAGAGGGAAAGGCTACAATAGTGTGGTTGTTGCTAGGGTGGCGTACGGTGGAAGGGTTGGCTGTAGCAGAGGAAGTGGCGGCTGGCTGGTAGGGGTTCGAAGGAGACTTTCGTAGGAAAGACAACGGCTGGAAATGCACGGCGCAGCTGGGAAGGGGTAATGACTTAATGTGAAGAATTCTCACGTAAGAGGGAGATAACTAAGACATATGGGGTTTTAAGTTTTGTTCTACATTAGATAGTTAAAAAAATATCTGATTCAAAAATATGAAATGAGATGAGCTTTCGAGTTAAAAATGGACTTGAACCCTAGAATATCTGATATCAGACAAATAACAATGGAAATGCAATTTTTTTTTTACTGAAATCAAATAGAGATTAGAACAAAAAACACTCGGAATGAGGAAATAACAACATGACACAAACCCAAACTGGGGCTTCCGTTTTGGGTAGTGATGTTATGGTTTAAGAGAAAATAGTGGTATGGAGGCTTGAATGGTCGAAAGACAGCAAGGCTGAGTGGTTGACTAAAAGGCAAGGGAGAGGGAAAGGCTACAATAGTGTGGTTGTTGCTAGGGTTGCGTACGGTGGAAGGGTTGGCTGTAGCAGGGGAAGTGGCGGCTA
>CM040436.1:30758323-30796998 GCA_022702705.1 Papilionanthe hookeriana x Papilionanthe teres | reverse complement strand
ATAAAACTAAATCAAATCAAATAATAATACTTAGGGTGATGAGTGGCCTTAGGGTTGAAGTCAAAATGCGAAAAAATTTAATCCGTGAAAAAGTTAGTGTTACGGCGGTGGTAGAAAGGATTCGAGAGTCGGCTCAGATGTGATAGGAAATTTTAGAGAGTGTTGGTGTTGCATTGGCTTTAGACATGTTGTATAAAATTGATATTAATTTATCGATTAAATGAAAATAAGACACTCAATATGACACAATGGAGTAAGAGGATTCATGTAGTTGGCCATCCTTAGGGGGAAAAAGGCTTTGTTGTTTTGTCACCTTAAACGTCGATTATCTAATAACCCTACTATGATAACAGCTGTTAAAGATATGACTTTGGTTAAGAAAGGCAAAGGTAGACCTGAAATGACCAAGGCACATTGTATAAAAAATTATCTCAGTCTATTAGAGTTAAATGAAAAATATGATACTGCATAGGATGCAATGAATAAAAAGATAGATGTAGCCGACCCCACCAAATTTGTATGTGTGTAATACATGAGATTTGTATTGTTTGCACGACTAAAATCTAATACTACTGATTTGTAAAGATATATCTTTAATGCAGATTGATATTCAAAATGTGAGAACTTGAATGCATAACAAATTATATCCAGAAAGAAAAGAATTTACGGATGCGATTTATCTGCAAGGTTCCTCTCCTTTATTATTCGAAACGTGAAAATAATGTTAAGTTTTTGTTGTTCTTTTTTTGACACACACACACACACTCACACACACACACACACACATATATCTGTGTGTGTGTATTTCCATTATTTTTAAATGTTTAATAGTCTTAATTCATTCTAAAATTTATTATAGGTTAATAAAATTGGATTTTTTTAAGTTCTCCTTTGTTTACTCACTTAAGGAGTACTTTTCTTCTTCTTTTGTGATTTTTCTTTATCAAGTTATGATTCTCTAAAGGTATTTGGCATTTTCTAGATTCATTTAACTCAAAAATTCTTAATTTCCTACTTAAACACGTCGTCGCCTCTTCATCCTTGTCATCTCCAAAAAACCATGTAACGCGCTCCGATTCGTTCTTCCTTCCACGCCAATGCTGAGGTGGCCCATGATCCCATGCTGAGATGATCTCGCAGTCCTGTGCGTCTTAATCTATGTCTTCCATGTCTAATACATCGAAACGAACAACATCAGTACATAGTCCCCACGCGACAAAGAATTGAGGGTCGTCCGCGATCTAGCACTAAAATCTCTTGATATAATTGTCCAAATTTTAGTCAATTTGATCCTAAACACTCATCAAAATCTACCGAAGAGATCCATATGGCTAATTAAGCATGACTTAACATTTTCTTTTAAAAAAGACTAAAATGAGAATAAAATTATAGAGTTTTGGACATTTCCTTTGCCTAAGAACTGAGACCTCAATTGGGGTTGACAGAGACATCATCTTAGTAGTGCACACTTTCTACAAGCTTCAATTCAATTTGAAACTGGGTCCTTATATGCTCCAGACCAAATGGCTTAGGTTGGTGTTTGGATGGGACAGATAGTATAAGACAGAGAGATTTTGATTATTAAAGATGTTTTAAGCCTCTATGAAGCTAATGAGAGGGTTAATTTGAAGTTTGGTAGAGTTTGCTGCTAAGGTCGTGAGAAGCTGATATGTCTTTGAATATACTTATTTCTTCTTTATTATATATATATTTTTGAATGAAACTGCACTTTAAATGAAGTTATTTTATGTTTATGATGCAGGTATAATAGGTAGGAGCTTGGAATGAATTATGATTGAATCGAAGCAAAATAGAACCAAATGGAGCAAATGTTCTGATTGTGGTTTGGTGCTTAGGCGCCCACTTTTGGGCGACAAGGTGTTGCATGAAACTCTTTGCGCTAGTTTCTAGGCATTTAGCTGCTCAAGCTTTTAGATTAGACAGAGAGCATGTCACTTAGGCACCATAGACTGGGTGCCTAGGTGTTGCTGTTCAGATGGCTACTTTTTGCCAGTTATTTTACGGTTGCTGATCATTCAGCCGGGCAATTGAAGATGATTTAAAAAAGATATGACAGCTTTTGGAAACATTGGTAATTGAGAGGTGATCGAAGTCATGGAATTCTTCCAAGAGAGAATGTAGAAGTAGTAGCTCTTATTATAGAGAAATTAAAGAGAGGAATTTAAGAGAATTTGTAAGAAGTTTACGATAGCACATTGTGTAGCACTGTGAAAAATATCGCTTGATGGAATTTGCTTATCTATTCAGAGGAAAAAAACTAAGTATCGTGTGTACTCTTAGGGCCTGTTTGGCGCAGCTGCAGCTTCTCAGCTTTGCAGCTGCAGCTGCGCTGCCCCAGGAAGCTGGCTGTCTGTTACGTTCAACTGTGTGAAAACAGCTGCGGTGCAGCTTTTTCTGTAAAAATGACCAAACTGCCCTTGTTTGTTAAAACTGTTAAAAAAATTAATGTATTTACGTATATTGAGGTTTAATATATGTAAATTTTTTTAAAATATTATGTATTAATTATTCATATGAATTAAATTGAAGTTCTATATACGTGTTTATATATATATATATATATATATATATATTTAAATTCTTATAAAAGTATTTAAAAGTATGATATTTTGTGTTTATATGTATTTATAGAAGAAATTTAAAAGTTTAATTGATTTACTATAAAAATAACTTTGTAAATTTGTAAACATTGCTTATAAAATTAAAGCATGGAGTGATATAGATTGCAATAAACCAAACAGTAGAATTAAGCACAAAAGGACACAACAATTTACGTGGTTCGGTCAAACTGACCTACATCCACGGGAAAGAAACCATATATCTTTATTAAGGCAAGAGAAAGCAGATACATAGCTTCCAATTTACAATGAACCCTGGGAGATCCCTCATATCTTCCAACTACTTTACACACCAAACTGCAGGTTACACCCATTTCAAATCGGCACGAAAACCTAACTCCCAAACTGCAGGTTATATCCAAACACCCAAACCAACAGCAAAACCCAAGAACCAAACACCCAAACCAGTAGCAAAACCGAAACTGCAGGTTACTCCAAAAATGCAGGTAAAATAGCTATGGGGACATTTTAGTAAAATGCAAGCATCATACTCCCAATAGCAAAGAGAGAGCTGTGCTATGTTAGCATAACACGAGTTCTGTAAACACTGAATATAAAAGCATCAACCTTCACAAGTTTAAGAGCTATAATTCAATTGTTTCAGCCATGAAAGATAACCAACTTGTTACCATGAAAAAAAATTCTTTTCAAAATGATGTTGATGCAGACAAAATCTACATGAAATGATAAACAAATGGGTAAAGCAGTATAAAATGCATTGAGGATGCCTTCCATAGCATTTTCCTCTCAGAAATCAAAATCATGACATATCAAATCTAGCAAGGGTAAAGCAGTTGAGGATGCCTTCCTAGGCTACCTCTCATTTATCCTATCATTTTTTTAAAATTTATATATTTAGTGTCCTCTGTAAATACCCTTTAGCACAGTGGAGTAATAAAATAAAGCAATTACTCATTAGGCACAGGTCATAAGTTTTTTATCTCACATATGTATTACATCTACATGGTTACAACCAAACACTTCAAACCAACAGCAATGTACAAACTGCAAGTTACAACTCAAAATTGATTGGGATGATAATAGTTTTAAACCCTCCAAAACCTCAATTGAAAAATTTAAGGCAGCCATCTACATTTGTTAAAATTCTTACATGCTTCCCATGAGAAATGCAAGATGATGTACATACAAACCAAACAATTCTATGATGGCACATCAAACTTTCATAATTACATGCATAACACTCCAATTTATGATGGCACAACAAATATTAGTTTCTATGCAATGCCAAAGATGAATAATAGGGTAATGTGTAATAAAAGGGCAATGTGTTAAGTGTTGAAGATGCCATGAAACCGAATAGAGCACAATTGCCCCGAAAATGATCCAAATAAAACCAAGTGTCTAAAATATTAGACAATTCAAAACAAATCAAATGGCTTACTGGTAAGAGAAACAATAATTTCCTTGAGAATTCTAATTTATAGTTGAACAATTATTACTGTGCACTCTATCTCTCTACTATTACAAAACCCGGCCCTTAAAAATCCTTCAAATATGTTATGACAAGCAAAGACATGCCTTGTAATAGATTGTAATTAACTTCTTCTAACAAGTAAAGACATGTCCAATCCTTTACTAATATACTTATAATGAAAAGTTTAATGCCATGAGGATAAGTTTAATGCCACAAGTAAAGACAAGGCCAATCATTTCTTCTTCTAACAAGAACACACCAGCATTCTTGTTCATATGCTCTCCATGACAGAAAATGATACTTGATGCTATCAAAAACTTAAAAAACCTACATTGTATTTTTGTTACCAATAAAAGACATGGACACGGCTTTACTAAAATAATAGCTCAAATTTTTGAGGATATCAAGAACTTTAAAAAATTCTAAAACCTACATTGCATTTGTTGGATCTCACAAGCTTTCCCACAGCAAAGCCAAACAGAACAACAGTAGATCGGGAGATGAAGGGGGAAGGGATAACGGAGAAGGAGATACAAATCTATGTGCTTCATAATGGAAATATTTATGTGCTATGAAAATCTCCCAAAAAATTCAACACATATATTCCAAATTACTGAGCCAAGGCCCTCAATAGTTTCAAGACATATATTCCAAATGGGAATGCCTAATTCCAAAAGCTTTGTTAGAGGTGCAACAATAGGCCAAGTTAAAATTGAAACAAAAGATCTTGCTGCTTCAGTATAAATAGTAATTCGAGAAGAAATAATGACATACAAAAATAAAATGAAATGCCTAAGCATGAGTAAATTCCATAAGGAATAGTTTCGAGATTCAGGGGAATTCATTCCCCAAATATATTTGCTTTAGTAGAAACAGTAGATCGAGAAGAAAGAGGAAGAGCTCCAAAAAAAGCAGAAAAAGGTTGCCTTTAACTTCAACGACAAACACAGCTCCAAAAAAATCACAGCCAGTGCATAACTACACAGAAACTGCTTTAAAGAAAAAAAAAATTTCTTACCTTGCCTGTAAGATCTCGAGAACATGAAGAGAAGGAGAAGAAAGAGAAAGGAAAGAAGATCAGGAACCTTCAAGGGCAGGAGAAGATGAGGGGAGGAGAAAATCGCGTACCGGCAGGAACACCCAACTCCCAAACTGCAGATTTCATAAAAGAGGGCAGCGGGGTAAAAGTGGATTTGAGGAAGCTAGCAGCGGGCCTCTCCCAGCTTTCCACTTTTCACTGGATTCAAGTCCCGCTGCGCTCAGAAAGCCGAACCAAACAAGAAACTTCGCGTCTACTTCGCTTCCCCCCGCCGCGCCGCACCAAAAACACCCATCCAAACAGGCCCTTATTTGATTATTGTTGTAAACACATATTTGGTAAATTTTCTCAAATTAAATGAAATTTTCTTTGGTGTTTATCATGTGAAGTGAGTAGATTTCTTATACTTTTCTCTTTTGATGGATAGGTTGGATTGGTAGGGTTGTGAATGCTTTGAATTGATCTTTCTTTTCATGTGATGAATATATCTCTAGACTTAATTTACTTGTTATATTAGTCATATAACTTGTTAAACTTTGTTGTGACCCATCAGGATTCGACAGAGTGGTGGCAAACCAACATAGCATACTCACATTGTGAGATTAGCTATGAAAGATGAGTCATGAGGCAGTACAACTTAATCTCTGTTTAGCGCAGTATGCGAGCTTCTCGACTTTTCAGCTGCTAGCTGCATTGCCTGTGAAATGTCTTGTGGGAAAGTTCTGTCATGGAAAGTTTGGTTGTCTGTTTGTTGCAGCTGTGTGAAAACAGTTGTAGGAAAACTGTTTTTGAAAAAATGACTTTTTGCCCCTGTTTAGTTAAGTTGTTTAAAACAAAATTATGATAGTAACATATTTTATACTTCAGAAGTAAAAATTCATTTAAAAACACTATAAAAGTTTAGATACATCACCCACTAAATAATGAGTACAAAAAGTGCTAAGAAAAAGAAAAAACTAATAAAATTACAAACCTAATAAAACTTGGACCACCACACAATTGTTGTGTATTTGAGCATTCGGTTGGTACCAATGGATTGATTTTTAATTTTCTCAAGTCAATTTTAATTAAATTCTAAAACTGAACGAATCAAAGTTACGATTAACATTGACTGATCCAACCAAAATTTAATTCAGTTTAATCGATTTGGTTATGAATGAATCTAGTTGTTAGGTGGAGTTCGTTTTGAACAAACATCAATAATTATGTATCTAACATGTATAATGTCGATTTCATTTAATAAATACTCCATTTAATTTTGAATTTTTGGTTTTTTAGATTTCTTTGGTTAAAGGAAAATTAAAATCAAACTAAAAATTGAATATTGAGATTTAAAAATAATGCATATTTGAAACTGAACTATGAATTAACCAATCTTATTTGGTTCGGGTTGATTTTTTGGTTTTAAGCAAATCATGTACCCTTATAAGAGGTAATGATGATGAGTTTCCTTTATGTATGCCTTTTTTAAAAGTGCAAATTTGCAAGATGGGCTTAAATGCTCAATATTGTGCATCACCTGTATTAGGGAAGTATCCTTTATTACATTTTTAGATATTACATTTTCAGATATTACATTTTCAGATGAAAATGTACAGGGTAAGTCATTAGAGGTATATGAACCCCTTCGCGCACTTAGCGTAATTTTAATTTTTGTAACAAGTATATTATATATTCTTTAATCGTAGAGTTACTATTCAACGCAAGTATACGTATCACTCAAGTAATACAGGGCTCTAGTGGAATCCTGGATATCGATCCCACGAGGAATATTTTAGAGGCTACGAACTAGGATTATAGAAACCAATTCAGAATCACAACTTGGAGATCGAAATTGCCTATATGTCACAAATATGCAATCGAAAATAATATTAAGACTTAACAAGCTAATTCTACTCATAGATAACTAACTCTACTAATAAAGTGAAGTTCAAATATATAAGCAAGAATCTTTCTCCTTTGTTAAGAAATTTAAATGAATGGATAATTAGAATTAGTTTAAAATGTGTTGTGTCAAATAGGAGCATACCTATTATTTACCCTTTGGTCCAGGCATAAAGAACATTGACTAATCCTATGCTTAGTTACTGAATCTACGGCTAGGCCGGGAGGATACAAGCTCTCACTTCGGAGCCCTCACGTTTCCTACGAGGGCTAACATCTACACTTCAGCACCTAAACGATATGACCGAATTGAGGATTTTAGTCTGTCACTCTAAAATCTCTAATTCTACACCCGATGAATATTATTTCTCTATTTATTTGCACCATACTTCCAAGGACTTTGACCTCCCTGAATCTCGGATGTAATCTTCACTTTAGTTGTAACATCAACATATTTTAACTAATCAATTGGCCAGATTGAAAGTAAATTAAGATTTAAGTTAAAGATTATCAAAACTTCTTTTATATTTTCTTGGCACACTAATTCAAATCACCATTTCACCAAAATATCAAAACAAGGAGAAAAATAGAAAAACTACTCAGATTTCATAGAGAGGATACGATAAAACTTGCATTTCATATATATAAGCAAAGTTCTACAAACTAAAATAAGTAAATACAACTTATCTTAAATTCATCCCTAAACAAACTCCTTGAAGTTCATCTGAATCTGTTCCATTCTTTTCAGTATGCAGAATTCTCCTTCGAAAAGGCAATGAGAAAGGAATCTCTCACTTCCCTTCGACACTTACAATCTCTCGAAGAATTCCTCACAAATATCATTATCCGAACTCACTAACTACACTAACAAACACAGTAGACACAAACTAACTTATTAGGACACACTTTGGACACTCTTGTGGACTCTTAAAAGGACATTAAGAGGAGCATTAGAGGACTCCAAGAGGACACTTAGAGGACTAAAATTGTTCTTTTTAAAGTGGTTGAAGAGTTTCCCAAGCATCCCTTCAAAAATTGTCCACATTCGAAGTACCTTGTGAGAGAACCGACTTTCCCACCGTCGGCGGCCTCGAGCTCGCCGTCAGCGGCCTTCTAGAATACTTAGCCTTGGACCCTCTTGCATAAGGCCCGCTGTTGGCAGCTTCGATCTCGCCGTCGGCGGGATTCCTTGTAATATTTTCTGAAATCTCAGGAAAAACACGCCGTCGGTGCCGTCGAGCTCGTCTTCTGCACCGTCGAGCTCGTCGTCGGCGCCTTAGATCAAATTTTCTTCTTTTTGGTCCTTTTTGCTATAAATTCGCTCATTTTTGCATTTTTTCACTCCATTGTCCATGAATCAACATATCTGCAACAAATCATCAAAAATACCCTTATTTAAAGTGAAATATCATCAAAATCAATATAAAATAGGCATGAAAATCTTAACATTTTTTCAATGGGTCAAAATCCCCCAAACTTAACTATATTACTTGTCCTCAAGTAATCTTTACTACTATATAAAAATTATGATTCATTGTGGTAAAGTTTTAATTCAGAAGTCTATAATTTTGATTTAAATAAATATCATAGTAAGAGTTCTTAGAAAGATTTTTAAGTAATTAGATTAACTCTGTAGATGTAAGGTTATTTAGTCATCAAGTTCAAGAGTTCTAGTTTTCTATTCATTTCAAGAATAACTATATGTTGTAATATCAATTCATTTAGAATATTTGGATGATAGGAAGTTCATGAGGGCACCACTAGTAAAGAAACTACTTTATAAATATAAGTTCCGAAATGTATTTAGTTTTCCCTTTAGGTTAATCTAAGTGGAAATAATTTTTGATAAGACATCTCCTCAAGCATCTTCTCACTTACCTTTTTCTTTTCATTTGGATTTCTTTTCAATCCTATATATATATATAATTTTCATTTTCTTTTCTTGTCAGGGATTGTTTTTCAATCCTTTCTTTTTTTTCTTTTTCTAGTGAGGATTACTATATTTGGATAGCTTGTTAATAATTTTGAACTTCACTTTTCTTTTCCTAAATTTGAAACTTATAACATTCCTTTCCCTTATATGTAATTCATAGTCCTTACATCATTGAGTCACAATCTTTTCTTTCTCAACTAAATTCCTAAGATTCTTAATATTTCAAAATATATTTTTCTTTACTTAAAATAGTTAACTATAGTCTTATCCTCTTATACCAAATATCTTTACCTACACAATTGACTTTCATTACCAAAATATTTCCTTGATTCTTCTATCATATTTAGATAAAATCTAAATATAGTTTACTGAATTAAATTTTATCACAAAAATCATATTATAAATTTTGAAAATATTTTAATTTGAGAATACTTAATAGTTAATATTTTTCTGCCCCCCCCAAACTTAAAGTTTTCAATAATAGAAATAATACAGGGTGGAAAGAAAAACTCTGAATATAAATCATACCTTTACACTTTAGGTATTTTTTGTCTTTTTGAAATTTTGCAGGTTCTTCATGAAAATTTTAACTTCAACTGACCTGTAATATTAGAAACTTTTCTACGCATATAAAAATTTAGAGAATTTGTTGGGGTAATAAAATTTTAAAACAAGTATATAAACAAAAACATTTAACAACAACAATTAACTACACATGACAATACAAAATAACATTTGCATTTCATAACTCAGAACAAACAACCTACTATTTTTAACTTAAAGTTCGAAATTACAATTAAAATTACAATCCATCACAATCATCCAAAAATGAAATACAAACTACAAAACAAAACATACATCTCAGATAATAACACTGTTCACAGAATATAAATTACAAAATGAAAATACTACAATAAAGCACAAATACATCACATCACATTACAGTCAAATCTGGCATCAAAATCCCATACAATGTCTTCATCTCCATGGTCAGTAGGTGGATTGGGTTGATAATGAGTTTTTGACCTCAATTTTGGTGAGGTCTTTTCTTCTCTCCTTAGTGCTTAGGATCTAGCCTTAGGCTTTTCCTTTGACTAATCTTAGAGGACTAGAAATGGAACCCACCATTTAGAAATTCAAACTACTTCTTAACTCCCTGCAAACCCCACAAGCTTTATTGTAGACCCCTAATCACCTAGAGGGTTGAAATCAAATGTGGAGGTTTAAAGGATGAGTTCCCTATAAGACTTTTTGGCCTTAGGAATACCCTGGCTGGCTCGGTCGCAGTGAGGGTTGACTTGCACATACACTACACTCTCACACACATTCCAAGTCCTAAAGCCACACTCTCACCCAGCTTGACTTCCTGACTCATGTAGGTAATTATATGGATGGTCCTTAACCCCTAAGCCCCTGGCTAAGAGGGTCAGGAACAACATAGTGAATGCCTCAAATGAGTCCTCTCATGGCTCATATGGGCTTATGCTATATGGCTTACATGGCTTCATGGCTCAACCAAAATGATTCCATTTCACTCACACTTGATCAATCTTCTTTTTTTTTCAAAATTTCAGTTCTTGACCCCGGGGCCCCGGACCCTCCCAAAATTACCTAAATACCCTCTTACCCCAAAAATCCAAAAATCCTAATAATTCCCAGAAAATTCCAAAAAATCCTAAATATTACCAATTTCATTTTGTTCAACTATACCATGGGCCAATTTTGCCAATTTACCCCACTTTTACGAAAACCCCCAATTTGACCCATTTTTTAACCCAAGTGAACCCAATGTCAAACCAAACCACCCCAATTGACCTCAATTTTGGTCCAATTCAATTCTAAACTTCAATTCAATATCCCAAATCAATTTAGACCAAATTCAAGTCCAATTTGATTGACATTTGGGCTCAATTCCAATTTGGGGCTTAAGGCCCAATTTTGGCCCATGACCTAAACCTAGCCCAAACCAACCCAACTCAACCCCAATTGGCCCCAAATCTTTTCTAAAGCCTTCCTAACATCCCTATAAACAAAACACTAACTTGATTTGCCCAAAATTTGAACCTAAACTCCACCTAAACCTAACCCAAAACCAAAATCCCTTAAATTGACCTAAGCTCGAACCTAACCCAAATGGGCCCAAATCCCAAAATTAGAGCCCAACCAAAGTTGAAAACTCTTTGTAACACTCCCATAAACATTTTTCAACATTAATTTTACACCAAATTCAATCTTAGCCTAACCTTAGCCCAAGTTAGCCCAATTTGGCCCACTTTGGCCCCTTTAACTAAAAAGCCCAAATTAAACCCAATTCAATTCAAAATTACTTTAAACTTGTTTCAAATCACTCATGACACATGCCTAAACCAATTGCAACATTTATTTGGCACAATCCTTTACAAAATTTTCATCCTAAATTTACTTTAAATCCAAAAGCCCACTTCCTTAAACCACTTTAAAAGCCCATCCAAAATGATTTCAAAAAGCCCAAAATCAATCTAAAGCCTACATGACACTTTCATCTCATCATCCATTTAATTAAATCACTCCCTATGTTTCAAATTCATCATTGAAATTTTCTAAACTAAGCCATGTGCCAAATTACCCCTAAATACCAAAAATCCTTAAAATCCATTTTTATTAAATTGACCAAGCTTTTTCCAAGCCAAATGTGAGCCATTGAGCCATGTACAAGCCACATGGAAGCCTTGGAAGCCACTTTCCACCTCACCATGTCATTTATGGCAAATGGAAGGGGCCTCTTTCTAAATCCTTCATTAAACCTTTTAACCATACTCATGTCACACTCTAAACCAAGCTTAGCCACCTCACCATGGATAGAGACCACACCAACTTCTCTTGGCTGACCTAAATGATTCCTTTCAGCCTAAAATCAGACCTTGGTGGGTGCACCAAACCCAAATCCATGCATTTGACCAAACCAAGCCCAAAATGAGCCCTTCCCCTTCCACTTTGATTCAACTCCTTTACACTTGGCATTTGCCGATCGAGCTCACAAACCTCAAGCACCGACCTCCCCGATGACAACGGTGACTCGATCCTCGGCGGCCAGCCACCAGGCCGCCGGAAAACACCATGGCCAAGAGCTCCATGTGAGCTAAAATTTCAAATCTCACTTGCTGAGCTGTCCCATGCCCAATGGCCATTGCAGCTATTCTTCCCTTGCCCTGAGTAGTTGATCCAAGCCCTCAGACCCCCCAGGGAGTCCCTCCAGCCACCTCTATTTAAACTCACTCACCTCTCGACCAAAAAAGGTGATGAACCAGACCTTAAGAAAACTCTGCCAAAATTGCTCCAGGACCTTCTCCTAACCTAGAGCAGTTGATCCTCAGTGTTCCTTTGCCCTAAACCCCATTAAAAGAGCTCAATTTCTGAGTTGAAAATCCACCCAAAAACCAGGACATCTCTGGAACCTTCACCAAATCCAAATTAAACTCACCCACACTCGCACGGGACCAAGAGAAGGAGTTTCCCAGTGAAAGACTCCCTCTCCGAGCCACCCGGTTGCTCCGGCCTCCAAGCTTTGAAATCGGGTCCGGTCACTTTCATACTTAGACAATTCCCCAGAGCCAGAGACTTCATATAGAGCTTGCTTGGACTCAATCGAAGGTGACACAACCCTCAGATCGAAGCTTCACTTCTCTGAGCAAAGGTATGAACTCACTCTTCCTCCCGAGCTTCTAGCAATTCTCCATTTTGTTTGGGTTAATTTCATAGCTTATAAACCGTATGGATGTGTTCGTCTCTTTAAGACAAATCCATAGAGTATAAGAACTCGAAATCCATTGAAAATCGAGAGAGATATTAGGGTTTGAGTGTGGACTGTCACGGGTGCACACCAGTCTGAGAAGATGACCAGGAGCCGTTAGATCGCGCGTGTATCGAGCGGACGGTCAGGATCAAGCCGGACAGCACGATGGTACTTGAATGGCGGGCCCCCGTAGCGCTGACTCAGATGGCGGCGCCAAATCACGGAGCGACGCTTGGGCTTTCGATCCGGACGAGGATGACGCGGCGTCGAGTCGGATAAGTAGGAAATTAGGATTTTTTGGATTTATTTAAATACCAGAACTTCAAAAATTCATATCTTTGCATAAAAAAATCATAAAAATAAAATAAAAATACTCTCTTGCTCAGTGAACAGAGGAGAATAATGTGGAAAAGAAATCAAGTTAATTGGATAAGTATTTTATTTTTAATAATTTATGTACTGTTTCCAATGTTTTGATTCTCCATTTGCATAGACAATTCACCTTGGCATGAGACCATAGGGCTTTTGAAGCCTCTGATCTTGGGAACATTCTCTGAATTTTTCAAGGTCAGAGGCCTTCTCTGTAAAAAGTTATTGATTTTTCAAGTTCATGTCACTATTTTAGGTATTTTAATTCCAATAATTAGCATGTTATAAAATAAATTCTAGGAAAATTTGGTGGTGTTCCTTAGGACCAGTGGACCCTATGAAAAATATATTTTGAATTAATTCATTCTCAATAACCTTAATTGACCTTAACTCCCAAAATTGAATTTGAATTAATTAGGGTTAACCACACACCAAATTGACTTGAAAATAATTCTTCATTGCTCTTTAGGGTCAGAGTAGTCTTATATAAAATTTTAAAATCAATTGGACTTGATTAACCCCACCAAATGGATTGATTAAGCCTCATAAGCAAAATGGAACTTTAAAAATTCATAACTCCAAAAATACTTTTCAAAAATTCACAAAAATGGTTTTGGAGCTTCTCTGATATCAGAGGAGTTCAGTAAAATTAAAATTGGAATTTTCTAAAAAAGTTGATTTTTCACAATATTTTAATATTTTAATAATTAAAAAATAATAAAAATCACAAAAATATTAAAAATCATAAAAATGTCACATTTTGACTCCTAATCACATAGGAACAAACCAAATATTTTTCCTAAGTCCCTTGGATAAGATATTGAATTTTAAAGGCTCAATGTAATTTTTAATATTAAAAAATGAATTTTCAACCTTTTTCACTAAAATAATTCTAATAAGTCAAGGAAAAATTAGAAAATTATAAAATTTGTTTCTCTAGACTCCTTGTGGTTAGATAAATTTAAGAAAAATATAAAATCTATTTTTCAATTTTTACTTTATTTTAAAATTTATTAATAATCTAAAACTCAAAATAATTATAATAAATAAAATATAATTCAACAAATCGCCAAAATTGGTCCAAGTGGTTCTCTAGTCATTAGAAACATCCCATAATTTTTTTAAGGACAAAAACTTTACCTTGGTCATGTTGTTTAATTTTCTTTGAAAACCTCTATTTTCTACTAAAAATAATTATATAAATAAATTAAAGTCAGAAAAATCATATTTTCCCCTCTAATGTCTTAATTTGCATGTGAGTGAGGTGACATAAAAATTTTAAATTCATTTGAGCTCAATTTAGTGAGTTATGGAATAAATAAGCCTAAAAGGGCATAAAGGTAATTAAAAATTTTAACCCTTAATTAAAACTTTAGGTTTAATCAAAATGGAGGGTAAAATATTTGATTTTAACTTTTTCTTGGATGATTGAAACTTAGGGAAATTAAAAGGGTAGAAACCCATTAAACACTTTAAAAATATCAAAATAAAACTCTAATTAATTAAATAATTTAAATTTTGGAAAGAATATATTTAAAATTTGGATTATTAAAATATGGATATTATTAAGAGGATATTTATTCTTTAATTTAAAAATCCCTAAATAAGTCGCTTCAATAATATTTAGTTCTTAATTAAAAATTAAAATAATAATCCAAATTAAATAAATTAAAAATTAAAAGAAGATAACCCTTAAATGAATTAATGCTTAAAATGTTAAATGGTCCAATAATTAAAATCAAATTTAAAATCTTGGAGTTAAATTAAATTAAATTAAATTAAGTCAAGTCAAAGTTTAAATTAAATTAAATTAACACCTTAACAATTAAATTAAATTAAATTTAAAATATTGAAACTAAAATTAAATTAAAATTAAAATTAAATTAATTAAAATTAAATTAAATTAAAAATTAAATTAAAATTAAATTAAATCAAATTAAATTAAATTAAATTAAATTAAAAAATCATTTAACAACAAACCTAAATGAAATCATTAAGAGTTAAATCAAAACATATCAATAATTCCAACACCTCTTTCTATCTAAGTAAATTTAAAACATAAACATCAACCTAAAATACTAAGATAATTGAAAGTGTAAAGATTTAAGTTAAATCTAAAATAATTTGAACACTATTCCAAACTTAAAATTATTAATTAAAACCTCATAATTAAATTAAATCACTTTAAATCATTAACTCGAAATTTAAATTAAGAATGATTAAAATTCTCAACAACCCAACTTGCCCTTGAAGGCTTTAATTATTATAACTCTTAAATAGAGTATTAAGTGAGATGTCACTTCATTCATCAGGTAATCAAATACCCAAGTTCACTGAACAAGAGATAAAGTTTAACTAAACTCCTTGATGATTAATTCACATGTGCAACTAAATTTACTTGAACTCAAAATAATCTCAGAAGTATTGAAAAGATGATTAGAACTCGTCCTAAGCACTTCCTCAATATGACGGGATGTTTTAGAAGAACAATTGAATTTAATTGTTCTTTGATGAAGAAAATCATCCTTAAACCAAACCAACAACCTAGACGTCATAAGAAATGACTAGCAGTATGATTAGGATTCTGGTAGACAACCAAAACCCTTTCCCTTAGCTTTACCTAGGTATTTCTTGCAAAAATATGTTTAAATGCTCTAATATGTGTTTTAAGTGCAGCTTGGGATGACGGGAAGACCCTCCAGGTACGCTTTTATTTTATTGCAATTTACTTTATTGCAATTTACTTACATGCACTGTACTTTACTTTTTCCCGCATGTTAAACAAGATTGTTACATGAAAACCAAAACTTTTAGGATAGTCCCTGAGATGAAACCAAAACTAAATTAAAAGTCATTGCAAGATAAAATTCACCGCCACACCATTCCAAAATATAAAATAACTCAAAATTTAATCACAAACAGAACAACAAAACTACAATTGTAACTAAATTAAAACGTCTTGTTGAATGATCGGGAATACCTCGGATGATGTAACCCACGTGTTGCTAACGGATTTCCCACGGTCTAAATGAAAGTGTGGAACTCATTCAGTTGAGTTTAGCAAATTCATCTGGACTAAGTGAATTCGATGAAACTAACGGTGCCGGGATGAAAGAACCGTGGGATCTTAATCGGTTCTGTTTAAACAACTTTAAGATTTGTTTTAATTAAAATATTAAGAACACTTGGATTTTAAGATTTCTCTAAACAAAAACACTTCTCTCATCTCTTGATTTATAACTTCTAAAACTAAACCTCTACAACAAAAAGGAGCTCGGAGCATGGTGGGCAGCACGACCATCGTCATCAGCAAAACTCCGATCTACTTCAGCAAAACATTTCTTAGTTTTAAATAACCAAACCATAGGATTTCGAGGTAGTTTACCTAGTGCAACATCATTCCTCAACTTTTCGTTAGACATTTGCATAATCATGTTATGCAAATTAAGCCCTAACCAGTCTTAGGACTCCGAGGTGGTCGTTTAGTACGACATAAACCCTCACATCTTCAAGGCTATTTGTGTGATTATGTCATACAAATATAAGACCTAAATAAATAAAATTGGCAGGATTGCAACATTAAATAAACTCCCAAATTGAAGCCAAACAATAGGATAGTTTGGGAAGTTGCCAACATTCTTCTTGGATCCTCAGCTTCTCCTACTTCTCTTCCTTTAGACTCCTAAAATAAATTGTTCCAAATTCGAGCTAATCCCTATTGAAATTTCCAAAACTCAATCCTTTGGAAACCTTAAACTTTGAAATTCTTGAGAGCAAAACCACTGATCATTATCGAGAGTTTTCTTAAGTGATTCCCGTCATTTAAGATGTAATTAACTATAGGGGCTTGCCATTATAGGGAACTTTAGGAACCCATGTAATATAAACCCTGTTTAATTTCTTTATATTAAACAGGAAACTTGTCGGCTTATAAAATTGGTTCGCAGACCAAACGGATGTCACAAATCTTCTAGTTTATTTAACCGAGCCCCATCATCAAGCAGTGTGTCTATTCTTCGAGATAAATATACAGTTTGTGGTGCGGTGCTCGTTTATATAAACTATTCGGGATGTGAGATCAGTTTGATTTCATATCTTAAAATTTTCAAACTCAAAATTATTTTCAAAATCAAATACTACTTTTTAAATTGCATATATATTTAAATTAAATTTAAAATCTAAAATTCGCCGACAACTTCTGTAGGTGACCCCTTTTCAAAATACAACACTTAACCTAAAAATATGCCGACATGAGTATAACGGGGGCATTCAGGAAAAGTGACATCAGGCTCACCTCTATAGTGTCTAGCCTGAGCATCATAATAAGAAATCTCGAAATCAGAGTGTCGCTGAAGATACTCACTATCATGATCATGTCTCCGCTCTAATCCTTCAATCCTTTGATCAATTCTTTCCAATTTTTCATCTAACTTTTCAAAACTTTTCCGCTGCAGGGTCATTGCATTCATTAAATCATATAGAGTAGGGGAGCTAGAGGCAGGAGGGTCATAACTATTAGAAGGGATGTCTCTACTAGTAGAAGGTGCCTTGCTCCTACTCCCAGATCTCCATTCCTCATGGGATTCATAAGTCTTCAAATTAGCTTTACTAATGGGTTTCATAGGGTACACCCATTCTTCATCATCTCTTGCTTCCACTTCAGATAATTGGCAAAGTGCATAAATTAGGCCAGGATGTCCTAAATATCCACTTGATTCACTCTTTGCTGTGACCATAATATTCTGATAAATTATTCTCCCCACATTTATACTTCTATTGTTCTGAATACAGAAACTCAGAACAGCTCTGTCTCTCGATACTTCACTATGGTGATAGGTGGATTGCAGAGTAGAACAAATGAAATAATGCCATGCCTTAGTTGTGACATTCATCATAGATAGATGAAAGTTAATCTGTTCACGATGCTTAATTTTCCAAATCCCTTTCCCATCAGTAAGAAAGTCAATAACATCGTTCCATAGTTCCAAATGTTTCATACTCGCTAGAATAATAATCGTGAAGCTCGTAAAAAGAATTAATGCGGGTAGCATTAAAATTGATAAAAAATCCTCTTACTTGGACAGGCACGTCCTCAAGTTGAGTCAGATTAGAATAGAACTCTCTCACAACTTCAATATCAGCTTTATTGATAGTGTAACAGAAGTTCTCTCATCTCCTTTCTTTAATAACTCATTCTACTTCTCCTCCAGGATTATCAAAAACTCGATCTTGAATACATTTCTTTCCTTGGAAGATTGAAGTGTATCTTGATTGGGCCTTTGCATTTATAAATCGAGCATCGTCAAATTCAAGTCTCCTCTTTTGATGTGGTGTCATTGTTCAATTTATCAAAATTACAAAAATCCAAACTAAATTCCAAAATAATAATACATCTTCTAAAGGTGACTTAAAGTAATCTAAATCAAGTTTCATGAATTTCTTTCAAGTCTTTTCTCCACATTTTCAATTTTTCCAAAATTCCTTAATGTGGAAGAAATTCATGGTGAAAATAAAAAATTTTTACATAGGAGGGAAGCTCTTACCAAGGGAAGATGAAATCTGGTGTTAAAATGCGTTGAAATCGCTTCAAATCCAAGATCTATCAAGCCCTAGGTCGAAATTTTCGGTAAATAAAGGAAGAAGACGATGAATAGTGGCGGTTAACTGGTCAAAATCGCGGTTAAAAGGTAAATTTTGGGATCTCGCCGTCAGCGGGGTCATTTGCACTATCGGCGGGCTCCATTGGATTTAAATTTAATAGACTCGGGAAAATCACGCCATCGGCGGTCTCGAGCTCGCCGTCGGCGAGATTCTCAAATATTGATCATTTTTCAAATTTTTGCAATTTCGATCAATTTTAAGACTCGTCGTCATCCGTTCGATCATTTTAATCATAAGTTTTAAGTGATTTAGTGATGTATTAACACAAATAAACATACACACAACAAAACATCACAATTATATATTAAATCCAAGTGTTACAATACACATTACATAACACACATAAGCAGGTATTTTCTTAACCTAAATTCATCTAATCAGCGTCGCAATCCGAGCCACAACACTCTAAATGCTGAAAACAAAAATTACAAATATAATATCAACTATTAAAAAGCAAAATAAGAAAGCAAACACACAAACATTGTTCAAATCAAGTTCTACATAAAGAAACAAATAAAGCAATTCTACTACTCTTCTAAATCAATGCTAGTTTCTCCTCTGATATCACCCATTGCTTGAACATGGGCGAACATGTTATAAAAAGGCAAGAATGGGAATTCTTTAGTTGAATCTTCTTTAATCCATCCCATCCTTCTCATTAAGCGTATTAAATTTGCTTTAAATTGCCCAGTAAGATCAAAATGTTCTTTCATCCTCCAATCGATATGATCAAAGAAATCAGACATATTGTTAACTGTACTCGTTAAATTTTGTACCTGATTCTCCAGATTCTTGATTCTGTGTAAGATCATTGGTGTCTTGTCCGCTACTAGAGGTCGAATAGGAATAGAGTTTTGCGATGTTTGATCCATAATCACGCCCATATCATTCTCTTCATCATTGGCTTGGAACATTCAGGTTGGGTCTAAAGGTTTCCAGGGTAGTAGTACCTTCTCCCAAATCTCATATGATACTTGAAACAAACTGCATATTGAGAAAATTGTTGAAGGATGTCCAAGCCCTTGATATGATCCTTGAACAATCAAGCCCAAAACAGACATCACAATAATTGATCCAATATCAAATAGCCATCTCATTTGAATGCAGTAGTTCAATATAACACTCTCCTTCGTAACTTTACCGATTTTCATTGTCGGTAATAATTTTGTAGATATGAAAAAGTGCCAATGTTTCGAAATGGGATTTAAAAGTGTTGCAGAAAAACTAACGTACCCGTTTTCTCTAACTTCCCAGTCTTCAGTTTCGTCCGTGAAATATTGGTAAATTTCATTCATTTTATCACTTGTCGGCATGAAATTCGAATAATGGCAGACATGAACATTCTCAAGCATGTATAATTCATTAATTCATCCATAATTAAATGTTATCCACCTACCTCACACATAGACGCTTCCTTGGTTGATTCCATGCAAATTGGCGTAGAACTCCTTTACCACTAGAAAGACTACTGCGGCAGTAGTGTAGCAAAATACTTCCCATCTTCACCGCGTGATCATATCTTCAATTGCTGTCAAAGGATTGCTTAATCCTCGATTGACAAAACCTCTTTCTTTAATTAACCTCCTCTTTGACATCATCTTGTTGAAAAGCCATTGTGCCTCGACACTGACGAATTTTCTCCAATTGTACACTCAAAATCTATGGTGATCTATTGAATTGGAAGCCATTAGAGAAAAATTCAAGGGAGTTTCCATTTGTTTTTTAGAACTATAGAGTTTTGGAACCGTCCATGGAAGTTTATAGGGGACAAATTCACTAAAAACTGCCAAAAACCGTCGTTTCAAACTCGAAAAACTACCCACTCGCAGATATCGCTGTCGACGGCCTCGATGGTGCTGTCGACGAGCTCTATGTAATTAAATATAGGGATGTCGGGAAAAACCAGCCGTCGGCGGCATCGATTGCGCCGTTAGTGCCTAAGGCAAAATTTTGCACTAAAACACCGTGGTTAAATACGTTCCAAATTTTCTCCATGGATCCAAATTATTGATAATCAAAGGACAAATACAAGTAGTAGAATTTAATATTATTACAAACTAATGATAAATTTAAACAAACTCTCAAACAAATAAAGATAACTATGGGTTGCCTCCCATAAAGCACTTGGTTTAACGTCGTCAGGCCGACCTATTCAGGTGTTATTCAGGTTGACTGAGCATTAAAACCTCTTTAAAGTTTAGTCTTTTACCCTCAAAATATGGTTTTAATCTATGTCCATTTACATTAAATCTATTCCCAATCTTCAAATCTTCAATTTCAATAGCTCCATAAGTATAAACTTGAGTTACAATAAAGCGTCCTAACCAACAAGACTTTAATTTCCCAGGAAATAACTTTAACCTGGTATTGTAAAGCAAAACTTCTTATCCTGGTTCAAAGTTCTTCTGGTTAATCTTTCGATCATGCCTTAACTTCAGTTTTTCCTTATAAATTATGTCTTTATCATAAGATTCATTTCTTAATTCTTCTAATTCATTCAATTATAACAATCTCTTTTCACCAACTTTTTTCAAATTATAATTGAATTCTTTAATCGTCCAATATGCTTTATGCTCCAATTCTACTGGTAAGTGACAAGTCTTTCCAAAAATAAGTCTGTAAGGAGTCATACCAATAGGAGTTTTATAAGCAGTCTTGTATGCCTATAATGCATTATCCAGTCTCGCAGACCAATCTATTCTACTAGGGTTTACAATCTTTTCTAAAATTTGTTTAATCTCACGATTAGAAACTTCAGCTAAACCACTTGTTTGAGGATGATAAGCAGTAGAGAATCTATGAATGATATTAAACTTTTCTGTTAATCTCTGAATATATTTATTCCTAAAATGGGATCCTCCGTCAGTGATAATCACTCTCAGCATACCGTATCTTGTGAAAATGTTTTTCATTAAGAATCTTGAAACACTTTTAGCATCACAATAAGGTAAAGCTTGTGCTTCAACCCACTTCGATACATAATCAACTGAAATCAAAATATATAAGTTCCCGAATGAAGGAATAAATGGTCTCATGAAATCTAATCCCCAAACATCAAAAATCTCAACTTCTAAAATGAAATTCATAGGCATTTCATTTCTTCTAGATATTTTACCTACTCGTTGGCATCTATCACAACTTCTGATGTATCTATAAACATCTCTAAAGAGAGCAGGCCAATAAAATCCAGCTTGTAAAATTTTGTGCACAGATGTCCTCCAAATTCAGAATCATGACATTTTTGAATAATTAGTTCAGTTTCTTCATAAGGCACACATCTCCTAATAATAAGATCGTTACATTGCTTATATAAATATGGTTCATCCAAAAAATATGCTTTTGCATCATGAATAAATTTTTTCTGTTGCTGCAGTGTTATAATAGGTGGCATAATATCGCTTACTATATAATTAACTATATCAGCATACTAAAGTATTTTCCACTCATTAATATTATAAAATTTTTCATCAGGGAAACTGTCTATTACTTCATTGTCAATGTCATATAATTCATGATATTCTAGCCTCAACAAATGATCAGCAATTTGATTGTACGTTCCCTTTCTATCAATTACCACAAAATCGAATTCTTGCATTAAAAGTACCCATATGATTAATCTTGGTTTAGTATCCTTCTTTTGCATCAGATATTTAATAGCAGAGTGATCAGTATGCACAATACATTTAGTCCCAATTAAATAAGATCTGAATTTATCAAAAGAATATACAATAGCCAGTAACTCTTTTTCAGTAATCGTATAGTTAATTTGAACATTCTTAAGATTTCTACTAACATAGTATATTACTTTAAAAATCTCATCATATCTTTGACCAAGAATAACTCCAATAGCATAATCACTAGCATCGCACATTAATTCGAATGGTTTCTCCCAGTCAGGTGAAATTATTACAGGTGTTGTGATTAGTTTTTCCTTTAATAACTCAAAGGCATTTGAGCAGTCTTCAGTAAATTCAAATTTCTTGTCCTTTTCTAAAAGTTGGCATAGAGATTTGGTAATTTTTGAAAAATCTTTAATATAACGCCGGTAAAAACCAACATGTCCAAGAAAACTTCTTACCCCTCTCACTGTAGTAGGAGGTAGTAATTTAGCTATAACTTGAATTTTTGCAGGGTCTACTTCCATGCTATTTTTCGAAATCTTATGCCCTAATACAATTCCTCTTGCAACCATAAATTGACATTTCTCGCAATTTAGAACTAAGTTAGTTTTTTTCGTATAACTCCAAAATAATAGGGTTCACTCTCCTTTGTAGATCAATTCTTGGTTTATGTTCATCATTTAATAAAATTCTATGCATACAAATCGAAGGACTAATTCCCTTAATATCAGCTAGAGTCCAACCAAAAGATTTTTTGTATTTTTTTTAATGTGTCCATTAATTTTTCTTCTTGAATTTCATTTAATTCTGAGGATACAATTAATGGTAATGTTGAAAACTCTCCTAAAAATACATACTTCAAATGATTTGGAAGATTTTTTAATTCAAGTTCGGGGGGTTTTACAATAGATGCAAATTAATATTTCGTTTTCTGGTGCTGTTGAATCGAGCAATTCAAATTGTTCCTGAATATAATCAGCTTCTTCGTTATCAATTTCATCATATTTATTGTTTCCCATATCTTCATTTTCTTGATAATTTTCTTTGAAATATTATTTTCTCAAATAATCACATATATCCATTCTAAAACATTCATCATCTTTTTCTATTGAAGGATATTTCATTGACTTTGAGATGTTAAAGGTTACTTCTTGATCATTTACTCTCATAGTCAATTCTCCTTTTTTAACATCTATCATGACTCTTCCTGTAGCTAGGAATTGTCTTCCTAAAATGATAGATATTTCCTTATCTTCTTCCATATCTAAAATGATAAAGTCCACATGAAAGATAAATTTATCAACCTTGACCAAAACATCTTCTACAACTCCTTTAGGATGTGTAATAGATCGATCAGCTAACTGTAGAGTCACAAAAGTTGGTGCAATTTCTCCTATTCCTAACCTTTTAAAAGTTGATAGAAGCATCAAATTTATGCTAGCTCCCAAATCACATAATGCTCGCTCATAAAATTTTTCACCAATAGCACACGGGATAGTGAAACTACCAGGATCTTTAAGTTTTTCAGGAAGCTTCTTCTGAATTATAGCACTACACTCTTCACTGAGTGCATCGGTCTCATGATCTAGTAACTTCGTCTTTTTGTTGAGTATATCCTTCATAAATTTAACATAATCAGGCATTTGTTCCAAAGCTTCAACAAAAGGAATATTTATTGACAAATTTTTTAAAATGTCTAAGAATTTAGAAAATCTTTTTCCTTTATCTTGTTGCTTTAGTTTCTGAGGAAATGGTGGTGGTGGGTTTTCAATAGTAATTTTCATAGGTTTCAGAGGAAAATCAAGATATAAACTTTCATTTTCTCCTTCAGTTTCAACTTTTTCCTTTTCAACTATAGTTTCTTTTTGGACTCTTGTTTCCAACTCTTTTCCACTTCTTAATTAAATAGCCTTGATCTGTTCTTTTCCTTGATCTTTAAGATTTACTTCAGCATTGCTAGGTAAAGTTCCAACAGGTCTATTGCTCAGTGCAGTAGCAATTTGCCCCAATTGGTTTTCTATGTTTTTAATAGCAGTTCCTTGACTTTGTAATTGATTTTCCATATTCAAAACTAATTGTTCCATAGATAACTTTTTCTCCTTGAATTGTGAATTATTATAAAAACCTTGTGGATTAGAAGGTCTATAATTGGAATTACCTTGATTGTTTATATTTCCTAATGGGTTTACAGGATTGTTTCCCCACTGAGGATTTACAGGATTAGCATTACCTTGGTTATTCCAATTAAATTTTGGATGATTCTTCCAACCTGGATTATAATAGTTTGAATCAGGGTTATTTTGTCTATTATTTCTCAAATTTATAGTTTCATATGAAGTTTGAGCATCTACAATTTGTCCTAATGAATTTTCTTCTAATACTGGAGGTGTTTGAGAATGATTCATTCCGTATTGATCTAGTTTCTTTGAAAGAGAAGCAATTTGAGAAAATATCATAGCTAAAGCATTCAAATCATTAATACTGGCTACACTATTTGGATTTACCCTTTCAGCAGGCCATTGAAAATTATTAGTAGTCATTTCTTCAATTAAAGCATAAGCTTCTTCAAAAGGTTTCGACATTAGTGATCCACCAGCAGCAGTGTCAATGATGGATCTAAAAGATCCTACTAATCCATTATAAAAATTTTGAATAATTAACCAATCTGGTAAAACATGATGTGGGCATCTTCTAAGAATTTCTTTAAATCTTTCCCAAGATTCATATATCGATTCTCCCTCATACTGACTGAAAGATGTGATATTATTTCTTAGCTTAGTAGTCTTCGATGGTGGAAAATACTTCGATAAGAATTTTGTGAAAGTTTCCCCCAAGTTCTAATAGATCCTGGTGCTAATGAATTTAACCAAACCTTAGCCTTGTCCCTTAGTGAAAAAGGAGAAAGTCTAAGTCTGACAACATCATCAGACACTCCGTTGTATTTAAAAGTAGCACCGAGTTCTAGAAAACTCGCAAGATATAAATTAGGATCTTCATTTGAAGTTCCACCGAATTGATTGTTTTGTACAATTTGGATAATTGCAGGTTTAAGCTCAAATGAATTAGCAGCTATATCAGAATTTTGGATGGTTAAGTGAATTTCATCTAATGTAGGGTTAGCGTAATCTCTAAGTGGTCTATATTGATGTTCATTTTCTATTCTTTGGTTGTTTATGTTGTTTTCCATTGTTTCAAAATTTCTAGGTTCTTTTTTGAGTTTTCTAATTATTCTAACAGTGCGTTCTAATTCCGAATCGTAGGGTATAAGATTTTCATAACCAAATTTACGCATACGATCGAAATTACTACACAGCAAAATAGTTAACTAAATATAATAATAAGTTGCAAATTCTTTAAAAAGTTTTCTAATTGTCCTAAATCGTCCGTTACTCTAATTATGTTATAGTCCCCAGCAATGGTGCCAAAAACTTGAACCCCTCCGCGCACTTAGCGTAATTTTAATTTTTGTAACAAGTATATAATATATTCTTTAATCGTAGAGTTACTATTCAACGCAAGTATACGTATCGCTCAAGTAATACAGAGCTTTAGTTGAATCCTGGATATCGATCCCAAAGAGAATATTTTAGAGGCTACAAACTAGGATTATAGAAATTAATTCAGAATCACAACTTGGAAATCGAAATTGCCTATCTGTCACTAATATATAATCAAAAATAATATTAAGACTTAATAAACTAATTCTACTCACAGATAACTAATTCTACTAATAAAGTGAAGTTCAAATATATAAGCAAGAATCTTTCTCCTTTATTAAGAAATTTAAGTGAATGAATAATTAGAATTAGTTTAAAATGTGTTGTGCCAAATAGGAGCATACCTATTATTTACCCTTTGGTCCAGGCATAAAGAACATTGACTAATCCTATGCTTGGTTATTGAATCTGCGGCTAGGCTGGGAGGATACTGGCTCTCACTTCGGAGCTCCCACGTTCCCCTCGCCTGAGGGCTAATATCTACACTTCAGCACCCAAACAATAGGACCGAATTGAGGATTTTAGTATGTCACTCTAAAATCTCCAATTCTACGCCCGATGAATATTATTTCCCTATTTATTTGCACTTCTCCCTTCAAGGATTTACCCGTCTACCTTGCAAAGAGAAATGTGATACATACAAGTTAAAAATCCTTAGCCCATGGTCAGGTCTTAAGAATTCTTCACGGATTTTAATAATACAAATGACCAATTCGTATAGTAAAGTAAGTTTAGGTATAATACCATCACAACTTCTTTTATAATTTATTTAATAGACTAATTATATAATCATTTCACAAAAACATCAAAACCAGGAGAAAGATAGAACAACTACTCAGAATTCATAAAGAGGATGCAATAAAACTTAGATTTCATATAATAAAGTAAAGTTCTACACACTAAAAACAAATAAACACTACTTAACTCAAATTCATCCACAAGCAAACTCCTTAAAGTTCTTCTGGATCTTTTCCTTGGAATTCTCCTTTGAAATGTCAATTTGGAAGAGTTCTCTCACTTCCCTTCCACTCTTGCAATCCCTCGAAGAATTCCTTACAAATTCTCTATTTGAACTCACTACTCACTAAATTAAACTCACTAATAGACTCTCTTTTACACTATGGACTCGCTTATAATCACTTTAGACACCAGAAGAAGAGCCATTTTTCGGCATAAATTTGTTCCTTTTAATGTTGTAGAGAAGTCTTTAAGGGTTGTGAAGGCACCCCTTCGAAAATCGTCCACATTCGACGTATTTTTGGAAAGATCCGTCGACCCCGCCGTCAGCGGCCTCAAGGTGTCGTCGGTGGCCTTCTAGAAACAGTGCATTTAAACATAGCCTGCCGTCGGCGGCCTCGATCCTCGCCGTCGGTGGCCTACCTTGCAATTAATTCTGAACTCTCGGGAAAATCACGCCGTCAGCGGTCTCGACCTCGCCGTCGGCGGCCTAGGTCAAATTTGCATAATTTAGTCCTTTTTGCTCCAAATCCGCTAGTTTTTGCATATTTTCGTTCATTTGTCCTTAATTCTTCATACCTGCAGAAAAACACCAAAAATACTTTTATTCAAAGTGTAATATCATCAAAATCAGTGTAAAATAAGCATGACAATCTTGACATTTCTTTCTTGGGTCAACAATCTACCTAAAAATCACAAGAGAAAAGTATCTTTATCAATCTAGAATTTCACATGTTTAATTGATCTAGGAAATTTTAACTTAGGAGTAGAAACGTAACTTAGGATTATTTATTAGAAAAACCACCATTAACGATATTCCAAATTAGGACCTGAAAGTAGTAGGCTACAATTGACACCCTTAGGTTGTTATTACAACGAAGCCTATTCCACCTTCCCTGTGGAATTGACATTACATACTCATGCATAGCCCTATATTACGAAAGCGATACATGCACTTGTGTAGGAAACCTGACACTTAGGTAGAGATTTTGAGTTAAATTAAATTATCATTAAATTGTTGGTAGCTGATGGGGCCTTCAGAAGCACTGTGTTTTGATGATGAAATTAGGGTTAGGGAATGGTGGGAAGGCTTGAGAAAGGTAGGGTTTAGCTTGCTTGTGGTTGTGACTTCAACATTGGTATTCAAGGTAGAGTGTTTTGGTACATGGATTGGAAGCTTAGTTCGCAAGAGGTGCTGTCAGATTTGAGCCTCTTATGGCCATAGGAGGCCATGAAAGAGTTTAAGAGGTTCTTGGTGTTCTCTAGTGGCTCATCAGGACTTGGGTGGAGGGTGGTCAAAGGCATTGCATAGTAAGGGAAAGCTTTTCCATTTTTTATGCTTTGACCATGATAAAGCTCCAATGGCTATGGAAGAGGAATGTGCTAATCCTGAAGGAATTAGGGAGGACTTCAGATGGGTAGCTTAAGTAGCTTTTAGTCTGGATTTGGTCTCCCATAAGTTGATTTGGGTTGCTTTGACTTGGGTGCCACTTGACCAATTTTTTGCATTATGATAGAATACTTTATATTTTAGTGGTTATCTAAAGTCTAATTAAATTCTAATTTTTCTTGTTCAACATTTGGGTCATAGGTGGTTCTTTAGGTGTTAGTTATGGGCTTTTAGGTTTTGTGTTTGGTTATGAGTCAATCAGGGTTTGGGTTGGGTTATGTAATTTAATTATATGAAAATTCAAATCGTATAAATCCTCTTGTCGAATTTCAATTGACTTAATTTTGTACGAATGTCGTTTAAGTTGGCTCAATTTTTCTTCATCTTTGTGAGTTTTGACTTTGGGGTTTTAATTTAATGTTTAGTCTTTTAGGGTTTTGATTTTAATTAGGGTTCATATTTGGATTTAGAGTTTTAATTGTTTGAATGGGTGATTAGATTAATTTAAATTGTTTCAATCATTTATGGATTTTTATCTTGTCATTATTTTTGTCTTGATTGATTTAGCTTAGGTTTTGATTGATCATGATTTCTTTTGAATTTTATCATAGACTTTTTAATTAGGGGTTGAGATTTTGGGTTTTGGTATTGTCTAACAAATATTAATTATTTTTTATTTCAATTTTACTTAGGGTATGTTGGGTTTTTTATTACATTTAGGGTTCTCTTAACATTAAGTTGACTTAATTATTGATTGGTGATTTTAGGATATTAATAAATTCTATTTTTGATTTTAGTCTAGTTTAATTTTGAAGGTTTTGATTTCCTTGTAGTTTGATTTTGATCATTTTTAGGGACTTAAACTTTTTTAGGGTTTTCCATAAGATAGTGAACTTTATCTTGTTCTATAGTTATTGATCTCACTTTTGTTGAGGTCTAGTCTTTCTTTATAATAGCCTAGGATCTAGCCATAGGACTTTCTTGGTAACTATCTTAGAAGACTAGCAATGGAACCCTTATCCCATATAAATTCAAAAAACACTTTTTTTGCTTCACTTGGAGTTGTCAAATGCTTAAAGTCTAACCTTTAAACTCTTAGGAGGACAAGACCAAGCATTAGAAAAGTCAAGAGGAGTTCCTTATAGGATGGTCATACCTTAGGACTTACCCTGTGAAGTCTGGTTTGGGTAGGGCTCACAAACACACTTGTGCTTTACACTTACACTCACTACCTCACAATTTCATACCAAATTTCCCTGAGGCTTAATCCCCTACTTTTTTGGAAACTCATGTGAGTGGTTTCCCCAAGCTCTTAGCCCCAGGCTAGGGTTTGGTTAGTACCAGTACAAGGAGGGTCCAAATAGTGAATTCCCTTGCTCTATGGCCCAAATGGGTTATCAATCCCATTCAACCCCAATTTTACCAAAAATCCCAGTTTTTTGACCCCTTACCCCTACACTCTACCAAAAGACAAAATTACCCCTGAAACCCTAGTTTTGCCCAAAATTCCCAAAATCAACCAATTTTACCAAAATCCCTCAAAATTCATCCTAAAACATTTCTCACCACTTAAAATAACCATACCACCCCAAATTTACCAAAATTTCCAACATACCCCCAAAATACCCCCCTAGCCCAAAAATTCCAAATTTTTTTAAAAATTCACAAAAAACTCCAAATATTCCTAATTTCAATTTTGAACCACTACATTGACCCAATTTGATCAAATTAGCCCAATTTGATCAAAAGCCCCAAATTAACCCTTTAAGCCTAAAATGACCATATCATTCCTAATCTCCACCAAATTGATTCCAATTTTCCACTATTTCAATTTCAAACTCAAATTCATCATCCCCAATACCAATCTAAACCAAATACAAGACCAATTTGAACCAATCAAAATCCCAATTTGAACCCAAACCAAAAACCCCAATTTTGACCATATGACCAAATCTCCCCAAATCAAACCTAATGTCAATCAATTTCCCCCCATTTTGAATTTTAAACTCTTTATGACATCCCTCCAAGCAAAATGAACCATCAATTGGACCAAATTTGAGCCAAAACCTCACCCAAGTCTAACCAAATCAACCCAATTTTACCCCAAATTGATTACATGTCTAAAATCAATCAAATTGAATGCCCTTATCCCAAAATTGACACCCAATTTATGTTGAAAACTCTTCATAACAATCACCTATATCTTTTGGAACCATCAATTGAGCCATAACTCCACTCTAGCCTAACCCAAACTCAAGCTGACCCAAATATCCCCAAATTGATCAAATTCCCAAATCAAGCCAAATTGACCCCTCAAACCTATTAAAAATCACTCCAATCCTCTCCTAAACACTTCATGACAATTACCCACACAAAGATAAAAAATCAATTGGACCCAACCCAAGCTCAAACCTAGCATAGCCCAACTTGAATCCATAAGACCCAAAATTGAACACATGAGCCAAATTGACCAAACCTAGCCAAATTGATCAAGACAAACCTTCCACGACCACCAAGTTGACCCTAGGGACTGAGCTAGATCCACCTAGCCCACTCTAGTGGAGCCATGGGCCAAGGTTCCCTCAAATTGGGGGATCCACTTCCTTAAATGGGTAAACCTAAGGGAGATTTGTAATGAATCATTAACCATTTAAACACACTGCACTTATGACCTGACCTCTAGCTCACCTGACCACCGGCCACCTCCCTTGGCCTGGTCTGCCAGCCTAGTCACCAGAGCACCTCAAAATTGAGAGCCACCTCACTTGGATCAAAACCCAAACTCACCCTCAAGTTGTCTAACCCTGATTGGTCACTTGTGCCTTGCTTCCTTCCACCTAACAAGCGAATCCCACCCACCAGCAAGCTTTGAGCTCAACCAAATGGCCATGGCTATAAAAGCTATCCTTCACGGCCAAGTGGGGAGTGCTGAAATTTTCCTAGGGAAACTCTGCCAAATTTTCCAGAGTGCTTCCTTAGGACCTTCTGAGTGCAAGCCCACCGTCCTTAGCCATTGAATCCCACTGATCAGAGCTAATTTCAGAGCTCAATTCTTAGCCAAAACCAGGACACTCCCCACCACAGCTCCATGTTGACCTCATTTTTGATGAGGTCTTCTATTCCCTCTTTAGTGTTTAGGATCTAGCCTTAGACTTTTCCTTTGACTATCTTAGAGGACTAGGATTGGGACCCATCCCTTAGAAATTTAAACCACTTCTTGTCTCCCTGCAAACCCCACAAGCTTGATTGTAGACCCCTAATCACCTAGAGGGTTGAGATCAAATGTGGAGGTTTAAAGGATGAGTTCCCTATAGGACTCTTTGGCCTTAGGACTACCTCGGGTGGCTCGGTCTGGTGAAGGTTGACTTACACACTCACTACACTCACACTCTACACTCTCACACACACAATCCAAATCCTAAAACCACACCTATACCTAACTTGACTCCCGACTCATGTAGGTAATTCATATGGATGGACCTTAACCCCTAAGCCCCTGGTTAAGAGGGTTAGGAACAACATAATGAATGCCTCCAATGAGTCCTCTCATGACTCATATGGGCTTAATATGGCTTCATGGCTCAATCAAAGTGATTCCATTTCACTCACATTTGATCAATCTTCATTCTTCCAAAATTTTAATTTTGACCCCAGGGACCCTACACCCATCAAACCTACCAAAAGCCCTTGAAATTGCTCAAATTTCTCCAAAATCTCCAAATTACCCAAAATTCCTAAAAATAATCCCAAACATTGCCACATCACTCAAATTGATCATCCATAGCCAAATATACCAAAATTTCCAAAAATACACTCCAAATACTCTAAAGATACACTTTTGGCCAAACTTTTATAAATTCCAAAAATTCCAGAAAATTCCTAAATATTCCCAATTTCATTTTTTCCAACTACACCATGGGCCAAATTTGTCAAATTACCCTACTTTTACCAAAACCCCCAATTTAGCCCATTTTAAACCCAAATGAACCCAATGTCAAACCAAATCACCCCAATTGAGCTCAATGTTGGTCCAATTCAATTCTAAACTTCAATTCAATATCCCCAATATCAATCTAGACCAAATTCAAGCCCAATTTGATTGACATTTGAATCCAATTTCATTTTTAAGCTTAAGGCCCAATTTTGACCCATGACCTAAACCTACCTCAAACTCAACCCAATTCAATCCCAATTTGACCCCAAATCTTTTCTAAAACCTTCCCTAGCATCCCCACAAACAAAACACTAACATGATTTGCCCAAAATTTGGACCCAAACCTTACTCAAATTCAACCCAAACCCAAAATTCCCTAAATGGGCCTACACCCTAACCTAACCCGAATGGGCCCAAATCCCAAAATCAAAACCCAACCAAAGTCGAAACCTATTTTTAACACTCCCATAAACATTTCCCAACATTAATTTTACATCAATTTCAACATTAGCCCAACTTTAGCCCAAGATAGCTCATTTTGACCCATTTGGACTCTATTACCAAAGAGACCCAAATTAGACCCAATCCAATTCCAAATCACCTCAAACTTGCTTCAAATCAATCATGGCACATCCATAAAATAAACCCAACATTTGTTTGGCCCAATCCTTCACAAAATTCCCATCCATAAATTTATTTTCAAGCCTAAAAGCCCACTTTTTTCTAAACCGTTCTTAAAAGCCCATTCCCAAAATAATTTCAAAAAGTCCAAACCCATCCTAAGGCCCACATTACAATCTCATCTGCCATCTTCACTCAATTAAAATCATCCCTAAGTTCTAAATTAGCCATCAAATTTTTCTAAACTAACCCATATGCCAAATCCTATCAAATCACCCCTAAATTACCAAAATTCTCTAAAAACCACTTTCATGAAAGTTGACTCTAGCTTTTTCCAAGCCAAAGGTGAGCCATGCAAGCCATGCATGAGCCACATGTGAGCCATGAAAGCCTTGGACACTTCACCATACACTAAAATGGCAAGAAGGAGGACCCTTTAATGATTCTCTTAAGAGTGATTAACCACTCCCATGTCTCCCCTAACTCATGCTTAAGCTTAATATGTACTTGGATTGTGACTTCGACCCCACTAATCAAGCTGATCCAGTGACTCTTCTCTTCAGCCCAAATTGGCCTTGGATGGTGGACCTAACCCAAAACCATGGGTTGACCCATTTAGACCCAAAACTGAGCCCTTTTCCATTCCACTTCGATTCAAGCCCTTTACACGTGGCGATGGACCAATTGACTTCACAAACATCAAGCCCCGAGCCTCCCGACCTCGAGGGTGACCCATGCTGCCGGCCGGCCACCACGGCCGCCGGAAACCACCAAGCCCGAGAGCTCGCATGTGAGCCGAAGCTTGGAATTCTCACCTGCTGAGTTGCCCCATGCCCGATGGCCACCATGGTGCTGTTCTTCTCCTCACCGAGCGGTCGATCCCAACCCCTAACTCCCCTCGGGAGGTCCTCCAACCACTCCTATTTAAACCCCACCTCTCTCGGCCATGGAAGGTGTCTCTGAAACAAACCTAGCGAAACTCGCCAAAATTGTCCCGGACCACTCTCCACACTTAGAGCAATTGAGCTCCAGAGGTCCATTCGCCTAATCTCATTATCGCGAGCTCAATTTCGAGTCAAATTCCACCCAAAACAGGACACTTCACCACGGTGAGCCAATCTCCAAATTGATTGGTCCTACACCTTCACCGGACCAAGAGGAGAAGTGTCCCCGGCGAAAGCCCCTCTCCGAGCCACCCAGCTTGCTCCGGCCTTCATGCTTTGTGATCGGGCTGTGGTCAATTCTGTACCTAGGCAATTCACCGGGCCAAGGGACTTCATCCGGAGCTTGCTTGGATCCAATCGAACGTGACACAACTCTCGGATCGAAGCTTCACTTCTGCGAGCAAAGGTATGAGCTCATCTCTTCCTCCTGAGCTTCGGAGATTCTCCATTTCGATATGCTTTAATTTCAATGCATGATCACCGTATAGATGTATTCGTCTCTTCGAAGACGAATCCATAGAAGCATAAGAACACAAAAATCCGTTAAGTATCGAGTGAGATACTTAGGGATTTAGTGTGGACGATCATCGGGTTCACGACACGTCGTAGACGATGAACGGAGCCGTTGGATCGCGCGTGTATCGAGACGGACGGCTCGGATGGTGTCGGACCGGGAGACGGTACGTGAACTGCGGGCCCCGTGGCAGTGACTCGGATGGCGGCGCCGAACCGGGAGACGCACGCGTGTGCCTTCGGATCCGCTAAGGTTGACGCGGCGCCGCATGGTTAAGTAGGAAATTAGGATATTTTCTTATTTATTAAATATCCAGAAATTCAAAAAATCATAACTTTGTGTAGAAAAATCCTAAAAATAAAATAAAAATACCCTCTTGCTCAGTGAACAGAGGAGAATAATGTGGAAAAAAAATCAAGTCATTTAATCAAGTATTTTATTTTTAATAATTTATTTACTCTCTGCACTATTTTCAATTCTCCATGCATATATGAAATTCACCATGGCATGAGACCATAGGGCTTTTAAAGCCTCCGAACTTGGGAACATTCCCTGGATTTTCCAAAGTCGGAGGCCATCCATATGAAGAAGTTATTGATTTTTCAATTCCATGTTACTGTTTTGAGTATTTTAATTCCAATAATTAGCATGTTGAGAAATAAATTCTAGGAAAATTTGGTGATGTTTCTTATGACTAGAGGAACCTTAGGAAAAATAAGTTTTGAGTTAATTCACTTAGAATAACCCTAATTGGCTTAAACACCCAAAATTGAACTTTAATTAATTAAGGTTAACTATACATCAAATTGACTTGAAACAATTCTCCACTGTCCTTTAGGGTCAGGAGAGTCTCACATAAAAATTTGAAACTAATTGGACTTGATTTGATCCACTAAATGGGTTGATTAAGCCTATTAGTAAAATTAAACTTTAAAAATTCATAACTCTCAAAATACTTTTCAAAAATTCACAAAAATGGTTTTGGAGCTTCTCTGATATCAGAGAAACTTAAGAAAATTAAAATTGTAATTTTCTAAAAAAGTTGATTTTTATCATTATTTTAATATTTTTAATAATTAAAAAATAATAAAAATCATAAAAATAATAAAAATCACCAAAATGTCACATTTTGAATTCTAATTACTTAGGAACAAACCAAATATTTTTCTTAAGTCCCTTAGGATAAGATATTGAATTTTAAAGGCTTAATGTAATTTTTAATATTAAAAAATGTATTTTTCAACGTTTTCACTAAAATAATTCTAATAAATCAAAGAAAAATTAGAAAAATGCAAAATTTGTTTCTCTAAACTCCTTGAGTCAGAGAAATTTAAGAAAAATATAAAATCCATTTTTCAACTTTAATTTTATTTTAAAATTAATTAATACTCCAAAACTCAAAATAATTCTAATAAATAACATATAATTCAAAAAATCATCAAAATTGGTTCAAATGGTCCTCTAGTCATTAGGAATATCCCATAATTTTCTTAAGGACAGAAACATTTCCTTGGTCATGTTATTAAATTTTCCTTGAAAACCCCTATTTTCCATTAAAAATAATTACATAAATAAATTAAAAACAGAAAAATCACATTTTCTCCTCTAAAATCTTAATTGACATGTAAGTGAGGTTACATAAAAATTTCAAGTTCATTTGAGCTTAATTTAGTGAGTTATAGAATTATTAAGCTTGAAGGGCAAAATGGTAATTAAAAATTTCAACCTTTAATTAAAATTTTAGGATTAATCAAAAAGGGGAGGGTAAAATATTTGATTTTAAACTGATTTTGGATGATTGAAACTTAAATTATTGAGAATAAAAACCTACTAACCATTTTAAAAATAATTAAAATAAACTTTAATTAATTAATTAATTGAAAATTTGGGAAAATGATGGAAATTGGAATTATTAAAGTAGGGATATTATTAAGAGGATATTTATTCTTTAATTTAAAAGTCCCTAAATAAACCACTTCAATAATACTTAATTCTTAATAAATAAAAAAAATTTAATTAATTAAAATAATAATCCAAATTAAAATTAAACTAAAATTAAATTAAAATTAAAGTTAAATTAAATTAAATTAAATTAAAATTAAAATTAAATTAAAACTAAAATTAAAATTAAATTAAATTAAAATTAAATTAAATTAAAATTAAATTGAAATTAAATTAAAATTAAATTAAATTAAATCAAAATCAAATCAAATTAAATTAAAATTAAATTAAATTGAATTAAAGTTAAATTGAATTGAATTAAATTAAAATCATTTAACAACAAACCTAAATGAAATCCTTAAGAATTAAATCTAAAATAACTTGAACACTATTCCAAACTTAAACTAACTTTTTATAATTAAGTCAAAATTAAAATTAAATCATTAAGTTTAAATCATTAAAATACTTAATAATTTGATTTGCCACTTTTAAAGCTCTTATTATTATAACTCTTAAATGAGGCATCAAGTGAAGTGTTACTTCACTTATAAGATATTCAAATGTCCTAGTTCACTGAGCAAGATAACAAAACTTAAACTCCTGGATGATTAATTCACTTGTATAATTAAATTCTCTTGGACTTAAAACAATCCTAGAGGTATTGAAAAGATGTTTAGGACTCGTCTTAAGCACTTCCTCAATATGATAGGATGTTTATAAGAACAACTGAATTTAATTGTTCTTGGGTGAAGAGAGTCATCCTTAAACCAAAACACAAGAACCTAGACGTCATAGGAGATGATTAGCTATAGGATTAGGACTTTGGTAGACAATCAAAACCTTTCCCTTAGCTTTACCTAGGTACTTGTTGAAACATTTAAATGTCTTAACATGTGTTTTAAGTGCGGCTTGGGATGACGGGAAGACCCTCCGGGTACGCTTTTATTTTATTGCAATTTACTTTATTGCAATTTACTTACATGCTGCTTGTACTTTACTTTTCTTGTATGATAAACAATCATTGCATGAAAAACCAGAACCTTTAGGATAGTCCCTAAGCTGAAACCAAAACTAAATTAAAAGTCATTACAAGATAAAATTCACCGCCACAACATTTCAAAATATAAAAACAACTCGAAATTTAATCACAAACAGAACAACAAAACTACAATTGCAACTAAATTAAAACGTCTCGTTGAATGATCGAGAATACCTCGGATGATGTAACCCACGTGTTGCTAACGGGATTTTCCACGGTCTAAATGAAAGTGTGGAACTCATTCAGTTGAGTTTAGCAAATTCATACGGACTAAGTGAATTCGATGAAAATAACGGTGTCGGGATGACGGAACCGTGGGATCTTAATCGATTCGTTTAAACAACTTTAAGATTTGTTTTAATTAAAATATTAAAAACACTTGAATTTTAAGATTTTCTCTAAACCAGAATACTTCTCTCATCTCTCGATTTATGACTTCTAAAACTAAACCTGCTGCAACAACAAGGAGCTCGGAGCATGGTGGGCGGCTCGGCCATCGTCATCGGCGAAACTCGGATCTACTTAACAAAACTTTCCTTAGAATTAAATAACCGAGCCATAGGATTTCGAGGTAGTTTGCTTAGTGCAACATAAATCCTCGACTCTTTCGTTAGGCATTTGCATGATCATGTTATGTAAATTAAGCCCTAACTGGTCTTAGGACTCTGAGGTAGTCGTTTGGTACGACATAAACCCTCACATCTTCGAGGTTATTTGTATGATTATGTCATACAAATATAAGTCCTAATTAATTAAAATTGGTAGGATTGAAACATTAAATAAACTCCCAAATTGAAGCCAAACAATAGGATAGTTTGAGAGGTTGCCAAGATTCTTCTTGGATCCTTAGCTTCTCCTACTTCTCTTCCTTTGGACTCTTAAAATAAGCTGTTCCAAATTTGAGCTAATCTCTATTGAAATTTCCAAAATCCAATCCTTTGAAAACCTTAAACTTTGAAATTCTTGAGAGCAAAACCACTGATCATTATCGAGAGTTTTCTTAAATGATTCTCGTCATTTAAGATGTAATTAACTATAGGGGCTTGCCCTTATAGGGAACTTTAAGAACCCGAGTAATATAAACCCTGCTTAATTTCTTTATATTAAGCGGGGGAACTTGTCGGCTTATAAAATTGGTTCGCGGACCAAACGGATGTCACAAATCTTCTAGTTTATTTAATCGAGCCCCATCATCGAAGCGGTGTGTCTATTCTTCGGGATAGATACACGGTTTGTGATGCGGTGCTCGTTTATATAAACTATTTGGGATGTGAGATCGGTTTGATTTCATATCTTAAAATTTTCAAATTTAAAAATTATTTTCAAAATCAAATACTATTTTCTAAATTATATATATATATATTTAAATTAAATTTAAAATCTAAAATTCGCCGACAATTTCGTAGGAGACCCCTTTCAAATACGACACACAACCTAAAAATATGCCGACAACTTCGGCGACTCCGTTGGGACTAGTTCCTCTCTC